>JBBGBA010000073.1:0-282272 GCA_038088335.1 Mesorhabditis sp. LJ9110
TTTAAATTGAAGTATGTATTATTTAGAAAAATATGACCATTTGGATTCTAACCAGGCATGTTTAACTAGGCTCAAATCAGCAATTTTTAATTATGAAAAACGATTTTTTGGATTTTTGTTCGTGTTTTGATTTTTAAAATTTTCCGTTTTTTTTTTAATATATGAAATCCATCGTAGTGTTTTTTTATTTTTTGAAAAATACGATACCTGCTGGTCCTTGTTGAGGTAGGACTTGGAGAACTTATGGTCGTGCGGCCCTGCGGAGCTCGGGAACACGGGATAGCGAGATACGTGGTTCAGCCGCTCGCATTTCTTGAGGTTTGTGTGCTAAAAAAATCAAAAATTACATTGGTAATAGATTTTTTGAGGCATAAACAGAAAACCAAAAATCAGAGAGCAAAAATTCAGAAATTACCTTCGTCCCGATCAAAAAAGAACAGAAAAACCAAGAAAATTAGACAAAGTCGATTTTATTCAAATCAAAAATTTAGACATTTTAAAAACTTAATTTCAGCTTAAAAACATGAAGAAAAAAGAATAATTGCTAAAAAATGGCCACTAAAGATCCGCAAAACTCTCGGTTTTGGCGGTGGGCCTAAAACGGCCTTTTAAACCGGATTTATCACGAGGTTTCGCAGCGGGAACCAAAATCGCAGAGATTGGTTTCCAGAAGATGGCTAATAAAAATCTACAAGAAAGTTGTAACTTTCTAAGCTCAGGCTTGAATAGAAGCAAGCCGGACCGAGAGTGAGGTGGAAGAGTTCGCGGAGCCTGAGGAGATTCCAGAGAAGTACGGCGAACAAGTCCGTCGGCCCAAAATTTGATTGTGCGTCTCTCAAAAGCGGGGCGACCCTTTCCATTCCACGGCCCATCCGATACTGAACGGGGAGGAGGCCGAGTAGAAGAAGTAGAAGGAGTAAGAGGTGGAGAAGGAGACGCAGAAGAAAAGAAGTGGATGGATGTGTCTCCGCGCGTTCCGTCTATAGGTGTGGCTGTACTATCATTGTGGGGTTCACAATTGCCGCGGGAGCGGATACGTGGCTTTAAAGGGACTAGGAAGCGCTGGAATCAGCTGGGTGCCGGCAAGTACGAAAGACTTCAAATGACACCTGTATTCCAAATTTTTTGAAGTCTGTGCAATTACCGAGGCGGCAAGAACTGCGAAAACCAGCAAATTTTGAAGGTATTTTCGCGTATTTTAGCATGTGTATCTACTCTTGTCGAGAACAGGGGTTTATTCTGGCAACTTCTAGGCCTAAAGCCGCGCAGAATCGACCCGAGCCATCGACTAGGTCTCGACAGCTGCCTGACGCGTCAAACAAGATCATATGCCAATTTTTCGCCTGTCTTCAAATACGATTACAAACGTATTTCGGCGTCTTGGCTAGCTATCGACACCTGGTTAACGGAAAGGGTCGATTCCGTCGCTTGCTAGTCCCCTTAAAACGGGTGGAAAAGCCGGAGTTACGAGTTTTTCGCTGGAGCGCGTCCTAACGAAACGTATGGAAAAGAGAGAGAGAGAGAGAGAGAGAGAGAGAGGAGAGCGAGAGAGAGCGAGAGGGAGGAGAGAGAGGGAAGGAGATTGAGAAAAATATGAAGAATGAAAGAGAGAGCTTTAAAGTGAAAGTGAGAAAAAGCAGAACACGTTCAGAAACTCCTTAAGACTGGCATTCAGTACAATACGCACCATACAACACCACGACCTCTGTTTCCGACCTACCATAGAGCGAACAACATGACGACCAACGGGGACAGGCATCAGGGCGAGACTTTTCCGAATAATCCAACATTTGTCATCCAATCGGCATCTTCTGATGTGGCCACAGGGTGTCTTCAAAGCTTTAGGATGGAAAAGTCTCGCCCGGATGGGGACCCGCCGGCTGCGCATATTGCCGGGAATTGGCCAAACTAGAGGCCCCTCAACTCGGCATTCTCATTTCTTCACGCCTTTCTGGCGAGTGGGGGCAGATGAGGCAAATTATACGGTGGATGGACATGGGTACTTTCACGATTCTACTGCATGTCGGGCGGCTCAATGGGAGACTAGCGATAAAACGAAGAGACGAAGTTGATGGATACTTGTCATTTTAGTTGAACGTTTTTTTCAAGTGCTTAAAATAAAATGCTTTTAACCTTTGAGGTTCCAGCGTTAGGCTTCTATGGACGGCATCGGACCCACTTTTAAATTATTAGAAGCAACAGCATACAGCTGTTTTTCATTTCAAAAGTGCCTTAAAAAATGTCTTCGGAATTTGGGACCATATTACGTGACGTTACTATTGACGGAAACGGACGGATGTTATTCAAAATCAAAAATACAGCTAAGTGGAGCATTAAAGGGGGCAGGGGGCGAGTACCAAACTTAACATTTTTTAGATCAGCGAAATTGGAAAAGTTTGCAAAATTGACAAAAACCAAAAAAAATAAAAAAACAATTCAACCATCAAAATTTTTTGTCGGTATTTTGCTTAAAAAGTCTACCTATGCATTATGGAAGCGCAACCTAAGAAATCCGAGTCGCTAGATCAGAGGCATCAGACTACAAAATCGCGACTACAAAGCATCGCGACTATAAAGTATGGGCTACAAGCTAACTTAATTTGCAGTTCAACATCTTGAAACCTGACGAGCTTTCTGAAGCTCCAGAGTTCATCCTGAACGCTTTGAACCCACGGCAAAAACTCCGAAACTTTGCAACCCCAAAAATTGTGCGTGGAGCAGTAGTCGCATCTTGTGCCATTGGTCCCATCTTCCCTGCTGGTGGGTGTGGGGTGGCTCCATTTTTCCCTGGCCGCGTTTTGTGCTTGGTGGGCCCCCAAAAGGTCCTCGAGGGCCTCAAGGGTCTGGGACAACGCCCCGCCAGGCCACGCCGCGTCTGTCGAATGGCAGCGGGGGAGGGTTTGCGCTATATTCTACTTCTTCTAGGAGGAAGCTACTTCTTCGAAAGGGCCAATTTATCGGATAATTCACGGTGGGGACTACGTTACGCTAGTTTAGCTGAGGAGTTGAACGAGAGAATTTGCGAAGTAATAAGGTAGTGACGATTTACGATTGGATGACCTGGAGTAAAAGATATCGAAAACTCAAATATTTAGCATTTTCCTATGACGCATTAATAGAAGTGGTTCACGGAACGTATCCTTCAAATATAAACGAGAAAAAATGTAGACAATAGTTGAAATGTAACTGTGGATTTAGATACGAAATTACATCCGTATTTTTCGATCTCATATCAATTGTGAAACCATGACCTCTATGCATTGAAGCAAACTTAATCCACTAAATTCACTTTTTCATGCTCAAATGACAAAACAAGCATGAAAAAAAGTTAAGGACCAGGAGGTAGTTTCATTAAAAATCGTGGTTAATGAAATTATGCTGACACGGCTCCTTAGCGGAAATGCGCGCGTCTAGAGTGTATTACATCCGGAAATAAATAATCTTAAAGCCGGGTTTGAAAAAACAGCACCCAGCTGCTGCTGCCAAACAAAACTTGGCGCTCACTCCCCCTGCCAGCTCGGTGTCTATAGACAGCCCGGTGCCATCGCCCTTACAACACACAGGACGACACGACAAACGAAGAATGGAAGGCGAGAGAGACAAAGAGAGCGCGAGAGAAAGAGAGAGAGACGCAGACATCAAAAGCAAGCATAAGGAGGCTCGTCCTCCTTATACTCAATCATCATAACAGCTCTGCTCCTCGCTTTCCGGGCTGACTGCCGGATCTGCCAGCCGGTGGCCCTGATCGTCGGGGGGACACGACAAATGACACCCAGGCTAGGAGGTGGAGATGCTCAACCCGGATGGAGGGCACCTTTTAGAAAAACCCGGGCCGCTCACTTTATCACAGGTGGCTGCTGGTTAGGGGTGGGGGGAGCTGTTCGGATTTGTTGTGGTCGGCTCTTAAGGTGGAACAACTGGCTGAGGTTGGCGATGGGATTAGAGTGGAAAATATAAGGCTAGGGATTTTTTTAATGTTTTTGAAAACTTTGTTTAGAGTGCGAAAATGCAGTTTTTACGATAAAACCGGGGACCTTAACTAAATTATGTAATTTATTTTTAGCTAGGAAATTCGGGAAAAATGCATTCAGTGTTTTTGCATAAAACCACTAAAAATTAGATAAAAAGATTAAATTAAACTTTAATCGTGCAAACGAATTAATGAGTGAAATTTTCAACAAATTGGATGTGCTTTTGACCTCCGAGAAGCCGCCGGTTTCACCCAAGTTAAAGCTCATTTTAGCCTCAAAACGTGCTCACTGCGACCCCCTAAACCCTCATCGACGTCAGACGAACAGGTCAGTATCAGCTTACCGAGATGGGCCTCCTCGACCCTGTGGTGGGTGAGGAGGAGGAGGAGGTCGTTCCGCCGCATTCCCCCCGTCAATCTCGCGATGAGCAGAACATGACAGTTCTGCTGAAATGTTCCCAGGAACCAAAATGTTCAGCAGAACGACGACTAATGTCCAAGTTCTGGATATTCTGCGTAATGAGAAAAATAGAGCTTTAATGATAATTTTGTAACCAAAAGACCGTGCCTCGAAGCCGAGACTTCAAGGTAAAACTTAAAATCAACGTCCATGTCCTTCTGATTTGGCTGAGGAACACGATTCCGTTGTTCTCGAGCTTGGAAGCTTTTCCTGACTCCACAAAGAACAAAAATGCTATGAATACAGACCTGAATACGCCATACGGGAATCGCCTATAAGAGCTCAAAAACGAGCTAAGTGGGCTTGAGTCTAAAAATTCTATAAAACGCGGGAATCGATCATTAGCATCGACGGGTGTCCAGAGTTTCGAAAAGCCAGAAACTCTGCAACAAAATCCATACTTACTGGCAAGCGGTGGTTAGAGTGGAACGCAGGTGTTGATACCCAGCCCGGGTGGGGTCGATTTGATTGCTTCTCAGCCCCTTTAATCCAAGTATGGAGGATTATCATAGCCTGCCATGACCCGAATTCTAATAAAAAACACGCCGAATACGTTAATAAATTTGAGTATCATCCGATTCTGCGCAAAAACTCTAGTTATGTAACCCCCTCAAAACTAAAAAGAGTATTTGGATAGCCAGCTCGACGACGCGCTATGACCCAAGTTCAAGTATTCTTTGTTGCTAATATGAACAAAAACTCTACAGCACCAGATTGGAAAAACTAAAAAAATGTATCCAGAACATCCAGGTCCTCTGCCAGCTCGACGCCCCCTAGGCCTGTCGTGTTCGTGTCATGTGTCCAACGAGGCCAGCCACCCCGTGGAGGAGGCAACATTCTTCCCGGCAGCCCTCTTTCTCAATTTGTTCTCTAGCACCGGCCTTTTTTTGCCTCTATAGACCTACTTCCCGAGTGGGTTTCCATTCCGGCCGACAAAAAGGCGATTCCAGCCCGCAGAACAACCCGGCGGCTGATTAATTGGTAGTGGAGGGGTTGAAAGGGCCGAGAAGCTGAGCTTAAGGATCAAGGGTTCGAATCCGGGAACTGAGATATATTTCCCGGGCATAGTTGCGTTTGGCACGTGGCCTAGGGGTTGATGATGAGAAAAGACGAGGTAGATCAAAGGAAATGGCAAACAACTGTCAGGGCAGGCTAGACGGATCGAATTTATGGCGCTAACTAGGTGGACCAGGGCTAAAACTTCCGGTTTTGAAATAACAAGTGTTTCTGGCAGCTTTCCTTGCCTACTTACCTCTAGCTTGAAAAGTACAATACCTACACGCACCATTGAAACTTCCGCATGTCCGCAAATTAAGGTATTCTTCTAATACATGTTGTTTTCACAATACTCTCCGCTAACCTGCCCACTTGCTTTAAAATTGCAGGAAATCAAGTGCAACCAGTTTCGGGACCTTGACACATCAAAAAGGTTGAGAACTTCCAAAATCAAGAAATTACGGGATCCTTGCCTCCAAGCTTACTCTTGAACAAGAATCCTGCTAGCCTGCCCCATAAAATTGCGAAAATTTTGAGAAGAACAAGTACAGTCCTAGTTTTAGCCATTAAAGGGCAGGTGCCACCCAGGGCCGTAACAAACCCAGATTTCGGGGGGCGCTCCAAAAATTTTTCACTAATATGACTAAAACTATAGCGCCGCAGGCAAAATTTTTGAAAACATAGCGTTTAGAACACTAAAACTAGTGTTAAAAATAGCCAAAAACAGCGCCGCAGGGAAAAAAATTTTTGGAAAAATTAAATCATAAGGGTCCCCCCTTATGAACTTTTCGGCCTTCGGCCGATTTCGGGCTGCCTCGCCCCTTACGGGCCTGGTGCCACCCCACGGATTTTTCTTGGGATATTTGTCTACACCTCTGTGGTGGATACTATATGACGACATTTTAAAGAGGTTCGGAAGTCGAAGAATCCGAAAAAAACTCCGGTAAGATGTTTTTTTCTACAAGCGTATCGAAACGTTGCGTTTCGCTCACCAGCGTATTGCGGAGTATGAGCTAAAGGGACGCAAAAATGCGTGATACCCGCCTTTGTACAGCCGTATTTTGGTTGCAATTAGTCTCTTAAAGAGCCCCTCACCAAAAACATAAGTTTTTGGACTTGTCCATAATCGGAAACGTAAAATATATATGGGGTCCTTGCGATCGCTACGCTATACTACGTCCCACCCCTGCCCCAAATCCCGTAACCCTAGCGCCTAAAAATAGGACTAATTTTGCCGGAGGTGAGCCCCCCGAAAATCGGATGTTCCCTCCATGCTTGTGTCGAGGTTTCGAGGAAGGGAAGAGCCGTTGTGAGGGGCGCCGAAAGGCGGAGATGAATGAGACGACGAATGGGATCGGGGCCGCCGCCAGGGAGGGATGTTCTCCTCCTCCTCCTCCTCTTCTGGTCGAGCTTTTGAAAATGCCTTCAAGTCATAAATCAACCCTGGTGTACTGGCGTAGCAATTCGGAGCCGTGTTGCTATATCCAAAACGCCCAAGAATACGAGAAAAAAAGGCAAGCCCAGGCCAGACCCGGGACGAAGCGACCGGGATGGCCCGGCCAGGGCGGCTAATTGCCGGAAATTGTGGATGCTTCTGGATTCGGATTCGCGAGAAGAGATGCGGCTGGTTTTCTGAAAATTGGGAAAATGAGCCTCTGATTAAGGCCAAAAAACTGGGAGGCCATTCATCAGAAAAACAGGATGCGATTAACGGCGCAAAAAAACGGGATCGCACGATCAAAAAGACCATGGTTACTTAATTTTCTCAGATCATTTTATGAGATAATTGACGATTTTACAGGATAGAAAAATACAGAATCATTGGATATTGGTCCAAACCTTACGTTCGGTTTCTGAAAAGGCGTGAGGATCTAGCAACAGGCAAAAAGCCTAGATGAAACGCTTTTTAGAATTCGCAGTAACGCGTAAAGCTGGTCTCACGAATTAATTAATCAGGATGATTCAGGCGTCATCTTGGGAAGGTAAGAGCGTAGTAAGTATACGTAAGCAAGTAAGATTTTATAAAAGGCTCCAAAATGATAAATTCGAAGCCAAAGTTAGGCCGACATCAGTTTTCAAAGAACATCGACCGGTCGGCAAGGGAATAAATAAAAAATGGGATAAAGGGATACTAAATAGTAGAAAGTGCTAAGGTAACGATAAAATCGCTGCCCATTATGAATTCTAAGGCAAAGGCAGTTCAGAGACGAGAAAGTGGTAAGTAAGTAAGCTTGTCGTTTTTTAGCGAGCAGGATCGCTTTGGCAGCTTCCCAGAGCCAGTGCAAGCCAGAATCGATCGCCATAAGCTGCCGGCTGGTCAGCAAGAGAGTAAGTTTACAACTCGACTGACTGAGAACGGAAGGCAAAACAAGGGGCAAGAGGGGGAGGTCAGATCCTGGCGGTTGGCTCGAACGGCTCGTGACAGCTGCCACCCACCGGCTTGGCCCGCGGATATTAGAGCCTTGGAGGCAAGAGAACAAGAGGAATAGAGAGAGATAGCAACAGTGACCCGTGGTCTATTCACACCATGACATCAATCCCCCCACCGACTCAAAGCCGCGCGCGCCACACCGCGGTGTACACATTGTGACATGGCGTAAACAGATCAGCTGTTGCGTTTGGGGTTGAGTGTTGGGTGATGGGGGAATTTTCGTGGTTCAGGTGGGTAGGCTGGCAGAGGTTATTCAGGAAAAATTTTTACGTTATGATGGATCTCTAGAAATAATGGCCATTTTTCAGGGACTAGCTGAGGTTATTTGGGAAGTTGCGCGGTTGGCTAGGCAGACTTGCAGAGATCATGGGCGAATAAGAGCCATTGGTAGAGGCAGGGTAGCAGAGATTCTTTAGGAATCGACCGTTGTTGGTCAGGTTCGTTTAAGAATCAATCACGATTTTTTTAGGGGCATACCAGCGGAAGTGCAATTAGCGGAACAAACTAGCAGAAATCATTGCGGAATCGAAAACGACGGCATACTAGCAAAGAGCCTTTAGGAAAAAAAGACGGACTGACGTTTAAATTCGCATGCCAAAAATCTTTTGCGGAAATTTGAGGTAGCCCATCCCAAATCCGGGCTTCTTATCAGAAAAGCAATCAAAAACAAGGGCAAGCTAGCAGAGATTCTTTAAAGTGTACAAACATTGGCAGATTAGAGAAATCATAAAGAGAAAAATTAAAAAATCAGACCAGTAATTGGACCTTTCATTTAGCGATAAATTTTTCGCTCGATCTTCAAGCCAACTGGCTACTAAACTTTGCCTCGAAGACCCTGGGCTCCTCTTCTCGTGGGTACTGCTTCTCCTCTGGCCGCGGAGAGCTTTTTGCCATTTCTTCTGCCACCCCTCATTCGCCTCCATTTCGGCTTCTACTTTCTTTTTGGCCGGGTGGGTGCTTTTTGCACTTTTGCTCATTTCCCGTAAACCCAGGAGGGTGAGCGAGAGAGAGGGAGACAGAGAGAGAGAGAGAGAGAGAGATGCTGAGAGGGAGAGAGAGAGGGAGAGAGAAGTAGAAAACGAGGCTCGAGAGCGGGGTGCTTTCTTATTAATTACTTATGAATCGGCAGGCTGCTGCTGCTGCCGAGGGTCGTGGGGAGTGAGGAGGAAAAGCCTTCGAAGGATGCCCTCTACGGCCATATATTGGCCTCGTATAAAAGTTTGTTGGGCGGAAAAAATAGGGCCGAATGTCTAGGTCTAGACGTGGGGGAGCAGAAAACGTTCTTGCAAAGGAAAATAGTCTGGAAAAATTAATTTTGAAAAAATTACTCAAAATTATAAATTGAAAAATTGAAAAACTGTAAAAATATCTGTTGATCAACGTTATTAGCAAGTAAAACTGCTAAAAAATCTTAAATTTGCTATAAATTTTGTCAATTTTGGAAGTCTAATTATGCAAATCGCAAGTCCGAAACAGCCAAAAACTTCAAAAATACGAGAATAAAATGCAACGATGCTTTTATCGAAATTTTCAGATGGGATAAAAAATCAAAACATGCATTTTAGGCCTCAAAATGATGAAAAGGCGAATTTGCGTATTATGCTGATTCATTAGCGTAAAACTAGACCACAGTCCCTAGATCCCGTTCGTTGCCCCCTCGCTTTTGTTTCGTGTTGCTGCCTAAAATCTATACGAGCTCCGTGCCGATTCTGGAATGGGTGCCCCGTCTCGGTGTTGGTCGCCCAGCACCGACGATACAAGACAATTTCCTGCTTTTTAGGGCATTGGCCTGGAGGGACAGAGGGGAAAAACAGAGAGGCAGAGAAGAAAGGCTATCTAAAATAGTAGAATTTTCCTTGAGGGGCTAGAGACGCTTAAAAATTTGGAAGAGATAGAAAATTTCTCGCCAAATCTTGTCTGGTTGGAAAAAATCCGAGATGTCGTGCCGCCAACCGCTAGAAGGCAGTGGCAAAGGTAAAGCCGGAATCGTCGAATCCATCGAAAATGCATCTACCTTTTGCTAGACACGCATGTCAGGCAGACGTCTCCACACTCGGAAGGCCAAAGCAAAGGAAAGGGCCCTGGTCTCTCCCCAAAAAACACCAGAACAGATGCAAACAGATGCTTTAAATTAACTTTAAATTAAAGCCTTAAATGGCATCAGTGGGGTAAGCTCCGACTTGGCAGTGTGGAATCCTAAAAACCAGACTTTTTTGTGCCCAGACCCTCTAACCCCCCGAAAGCCATCCATTCTCCAGCTTCTCCAATGCGCAAGGTAGCCGGCGACCCCGAAAGGTGGAAGAAAGTGGGGTTGTTGTTGGTGGTGGTGGTCGGGCTCCTAGCCGGGGCCCTTACGCTCCGAGGGAGTCAATTTAGCACCCGACGAACGGGCCGCCGCCGCCGTAGCCCCGGGTCAGGGGGGCTCTAGAAGCGGCAGTAGAAGCGGAAAAGCCGAATAGTCCCTTGCTTCTCAGCGAAAATAGAGAGCTCACCAAAACAATGCTGCCTGCATGGGTGGGAGGGGGGGGGGCTCAATGGGATAGTGCGTAGAGGGCTTGGATGGAGCGATGTGATTTAGGAGCTGGGGGGCATGGTGCCAAAACAGATACGTTACTTTGATAAGGATATGGGATTTGGGAAGCTATTCCGGGAACGACAAGGATAATTTCGGTTTCGGTTGGCCGGGTGATGGTGCCTAAACTAACCACGCTAAGTTAGTGCCACGCAAACACGACATTTCTAGCACTGTTGGTGTCCCTCTTACCGACAGCGACGCGTCTCCGGTATGTTCAAATTTAAAGGGATTCCCAACCTTTTCGCGGCTCGAAAAGCAAAAACATACCGCGGGCGGGGGTCGAACCCGGGACCCCCGTTTTGTAGGCCTGGATGCTATCCATTAGGCCATAGTGGCAAGCCATTGGATGGGTTGGTGACGCCAAAAGAGGGAAAGGTGGCCGAATTCTGTGCGGCATTGGGGGCCCATTACCGCACAAAATTCTAGCGTCATTTGTACTGCCCGGAATCTATAACTATATATTTGCCGCAAAACCTTGGGTATCCCTTTAACGAAGACTGTTAAAGGGATACACAAGGCTAAATAAATTCCCTTTAAAGTAGGCTGTAACAGCGAAACGCACCGCGCAGACCGCTTGAGCGCGATAAGGTTCCATAATTCATTAAGAAATATGCGGGAGTAAGAAATATATAATATGCGGATGCGTTGCGTGTCGCGGCGGAGAGATTCTGGTGAGGCTAACAAAATTTCAGTCCGTCACTTTAAAGGGACAGTGCCAGCAGCTCATAGCCGCATACGGACGCGTTGCCTGTCTTCGGAGCTCGATAGAGAGCGCGCAAACGGTTGTAAAAACTCGCACGCAACGCAAGCCTTGATGAACGACTTCGTGAATTTTGGATGCCTAGATGCTTCAAGTGACAGTACCAGCCGGATTTTCGTCTAAAAAGTGTTTGGCAAAAGGGTTGCGCCAGGAGATCACAACGCTGCAAGCGATTCCGTAAAATCCCATAAATTCAAGGACTTCTCAAGCATCTCAAAATCGATAACGATAACTTCAAACCTCCATACCCCCCAGCTGGGGGCCCTACAGCAGTCATTTTCCTAGCGTCATAAGCGAGTCGCCGGCGGGGCCCAGGCAAGGGGCCCGGGGCCAGCAAAAAAACCCCAGGCGGAGACTCAAACACTGGCTGCTGGAAATCGAGGAGGTGGAGGCGAAAAGTGAGAGGCCATTCTGTTTCAGGGGTTAGATGGGGTGAGCTGGGTGGGGTAGACCCAGTTGGCATCGAGAAGGGGGCCAAACGGGAGGCCCATTTCCAAGTCGCCGGGCTCAT
Source organism: Mesorhabditis sp. LJ9110 (assembly GCA_038088335.1). Taxonomy (NCBI): domain Eukaryota; kingdom Metazoa; phylum Nematoda; class Chromadorea; order Rhabditida; family Rhabditidae; genus Mesorhabditis; species Mesorhabditis sp. LJ9110. The sequence goes on from JBBGBA010000073.1 coordinate 11,704, forward strand.
AATTCGGGCTGGTGAGCGGGTGTAGCTGGGGGTCCGACCGGGCAAATGGTTGGATTTTTAGTCTGGCGAAACAAGCGAGTAGTTGGAGGGAATGGGATTGTGAAAGTACGAAGAAGGGAGAACAATGTAAAATGTCTCAACAAAACTCATTTTGATGAAACGGAGCGACTAGACTGCGCATTAATGTGACCCAGCGCAAAAAGACACTATGGGCTGCTAAAAAGACTAATTCATGGGTTTCAAGGGTTTTAAAGATATCCAAAAGACCGACGGGGCCTATAATTCATTTTTTTCGGGTGAAGGGCGCATTAATAAAGCATATCAGACAGTTAAACGAGCTATAGAGTCACCCAGTGAATTCATGGTATTTAAAAAAAATGTGAAGGTACTAGTTTTTATAGGTTCCGCACGTCAGACAACTGCTTTGATGAGTTGCTTAGAGATAACAACTGCCAAAAACGTGCCTTAAGGTCCCTTTAGCGGAGAAAATGGGGTCCGCATTAATGTGAGGCATATCCTTTTCATCGACAGGTTTTTTTAATCCCAAACCTACCGCGTTTCTCTATAGAGACAGCTCGTAACATGCGAACGAAAGCGAACGTGAATTTCAGCATGACTAAAGCCACCAGGTAATGTGGCCCAGCTGCACCTACTGCCAAATCGGGCAGTTGGACCAGGGGAAGTGAGAATGGACGGATATTGGGGACACGCTGGCACCTCGATGACCGCTAGCCAAACCGGTAACCGGAAGTGGGTAGTGGAGTGGAATGGGATTCGGAACGGACGCCAGAGGTGGTGGCAGCTTGGGTTTGGACCTTTACAGTAAGTTAGTCAAGTAAAAGTGAATGGCTAGGCCGAATACGGCAAAAATCCGTAGACGTTGCTCGTTTGCAATGCAGATCCAGATTTTTTAAAGCTAAAATTTGAATCAGAAAAAGCGATTGACTTTAAGATTTTTTGCAGTTAGCACGAATTTCCAAACCGTTACGCATCAAAATCGTAGGCTACGAAGTGCGGTAATGTTCGCCAAAATAGAACACTAAAATTAACCAAACTCCAAAAAACGCAAAAGTACGCTAAAGTACGATGACATACGCAAATGTACAGTAAGGGTTAAATCTAGCGTGGGTTAAAGGACGCAAAATACGCTAAATTTCGCTAATTTGACGAAAACGCTCCAGGTAAGTTTTTAGAGATTTCTAGGATTAAACAGGTCCCCCAAAAATTGCAATTGCCGGAAAATGACGGAGAAAGAAGGGGCTTGTCGGGGACCTAGTGCCACTGCCAGGCTGGCAGGTGCAACAAATGTTGTGTGGCGAATTGGTATACGATCCGAGTGAGGAGAGGGGGCCAAATGGGGCGAGGAGGAGTAGCTGCTCAACCCGCCCTGGAGCAGATGTTTCTGAAAATATGGCCACTATAATTTTAGGAGGGAAGGTTGTACATGAAAAAAATTGAAAAGTCGGATGAATGAAAAATAGTGGTTGAGAATGGAGAGAGAGAATGGTAGATAGAGAGAGCGAGCTGGAGAGAGAGAGCGAGAGCGTGAAAGAGAGCACGAGAAAAATGAGCGAGACCGAGCTAGTAACGAATTTGAGAACGACAGTTTGCTAAAGCATCAGTACGCTTTGAGAAAGCTTTTTAAAACGAATCCTACTCCTTAAAGACCCAAACCCCGAGTGCGTGAGGTATTCGTGCTGGGGCCCTGGGTCCTGGGCCCCCGGGGAGTTACCCCTGGCTCCTCGTCCGACTCCCATAAATCGTGGAGGTGTCGAGGGATGGCGTGAAACATGCCCTACAACACCCCTTTGGCGAAAAGAAGAGAAAAAGCCAGAGGCCGAAAAGGGTTTAGATACTCCAAAGCGGTCCCTGAAGACCTGGGAGTTAGGCGGGCGTTGCAAAGGGTCGGGAATGGTGCGAAAATTGAGAGACGGGGCTGGAGTATAGAAATAAAGCAAAAAAAATAAAGACGCTTATACGCGCAAAAAAAAAGGGTTTGAAATCGACGTCAACTTCCGGAATCCGGAAAGGTTCTCTGAATGAGCCCAATTTGGACGCCTTCACGGAAACTAGACGACGTGCAAATTAGGAAAAGAGGGAGCAAAAGAGAGAGATAGCAAGAACGAGAAAGAGCAAGAGAGATAGCGAGAGAGCCAGAGAGAGGGAGAAAACAATTACTTATGCGTCCAGAACGCTAATGGAGAGTATGGTCAAGGTTTTTGGAGCCGGAAAAACGAATCGAAGATCCCGTCAGTAATTAGGAATTAGTCCGAAAACGAAGCTCAACGTGGCTCCACGGAGAAGCAGAAAAATCAGACAAAGTCGGCTTTGGAAAAGATGCACCCAGAGAGTCCAAAACACACCCTTCCACCCTGGACCCAAAATCCGGCCAATATTTTGGGCGCAACCCTGGGGTCGTTGTGTGCATGTCTCTCTACGTGTGTGTGTATGGATGTGTGTATGTGTGGGCATGGGCATTTCGGGTCGTTCCCCCCGACTCGCTAACGAGCCCGTCCGAGGATGGGGCCACAATCTGCGCTTCCTCCTTAAGACCCACCAAGCGAGTGGCTGGGGGTGGGCATGGCACAGATTCACGCGCTGGCATCTGGAGACAATTTGATACCACTTAGCTATTAAAACGGGCGATTGAGCCTGGGATAAGGTCTAAAATGGTAAATCCTACTATATATAAAAAAATAGTGTCTGTGTGTGTGCATTTGCATGCAACTTCCGTGAGGTTGTCTCTCACCTACAGCCTCAGGGGAGAGTTTTTGAGGTACGTATGATACGTCGTTAGGTGCGTAATGGTGCCGAGATGAGTGCACACATATCAAAGTTTTGAAAAATTACTGTTTTCGCAAGTAAAATTGGGTTTTTGTAAAGATATCGGAAAATCTCTTTGTTAGGAGCCAATTTGCATGCACCGGAAGTGGGGAAAGCTTATATAAGGGGGTAGAGGGGTCCTTTTCATTTTTTTGCAATCAAGGTTTGGGAAGAAATATGTGTGCGTTAGACGGGGCCAGGGTTGAAAAGCCGCGAAGCGGTTTTTCAACCCTGGTCTTAACTTAAAACATCTGATGGTATGCTTAAAACTATAATCAAGGGATTCCGCTTTGCCTAAAATTTCTCACAGAATTTCTGCTAGCCTGCCCCTCGTTCTAGCTTTTCTAAGAGTCTCTGTTAACCCGCCTTTACCTAATTTTGGAGAAGGTCTGGGTACAGTCCAAAGTTGGCAAATCAAGAAGGATGTGTGCGAACCAACGCAGACATTTTATAAAGCGTCGAAAGCAGGCCGACGGGACCGAAGGATCCAAATGGGGCGAAAAGAAACTAGAGAGAATTTAAAAAACCAAAACCTGATTCCCAGTTAGGGGCAAGCCAGCAGAAACCTTTGAGGAAATGCAGAAACGACGCATATGAAAAGCTGGAAATGCCTGGAATAATTTCAGCTCCTGAGTTAGCTCGGCTGCTGTAACCCGTCAGCTCCTAAATTTCGGCTTGACTGCGCTTGAAGACGGCGGGTCTGGTCGGCGGGGGGGGGGGGGCAAGTGTGTCTCCAATAAATTAGGGGAGGGTTGAGCTGGGTGAGTGGCCACAGGGTGGATTGAGGCCCACCTTCACCACTCTCCGGGTGGTCCAAGTCTCGAGCCAATAAATAGAAGGCCCAGCCTACAATTTAAAAAATTATTGACTAAAAGATGCCGTAAGAGGCATTCAGAAATAAATAAATAAAAAATACAATGATGAAAATCCTAACAAAATTGGGAATTGTCGCACTCCAAAGCTGCAATGGTTTTTAAATAACCCATTGCAACTTTTCGAGAGAAGCAAAGCACAAAATTTTCAGCAAAAATGACAATTGTCTTCTTGCGTCACGATCCCCTAGACTGGGTGCAGATTCCTCGAGTAGCGCCCCGGGGAGGGCACCCACACATCTCACTTGCCACGGTTCCCACGAGGCTTTTCTCGAGCTGGAGCCCGTGGTCTCGAGAAAAGAGCATCGGTCGATTTTGGGTATGGGTTCACTACAAGAAAAATATGAATATTTAGGACGAAAAATTACTTAAAAAACCTTAAAGCCTTGACCGATTTCGGGGTTCCGAATTTGTATTCAGAACTATCCTCTGAGAAATCCTACCATAAAATCAATACCCACACCACCGAAAGGTCACTCCTGCAAATCTCCAAATCCCGAATTTACACATGTGGCTGGACGGGGATTAGCGTTGTGTGGTGGACACAGGGTTACAGGATTAGAAAGGGTTCAAAAATAGGTATGGACCATCGGAAAGGTTATTAAGAAATGGCGCAAAGGTTCAGATTGAGGTTTAAAAAGGTATTGCGGGTTTCTGGGGCTTGTTAAGTCCAAATCCGAGTCTGACTCATTTCAGGAAGACGTTGAGGTAGTTCAAGCGGTTTCACAAAAGAATTCAGAAAGGAACAAAATTGCAAAAGGGAGAGAGTGAGTCGGTCGGTGAGTGAGCGAGAAAGACAGAAAGCGAGAGAGAAAGAAAGGGAGAAAGAGAGATAAAATTCTAAGGGTGCCAGAAAATGCACCAAACCTGGCTTTACCGAGCCGTTCATGGTCAAAAAAAATTGTTTTTAGATTTGATGAGTACGTCCTGCCACAGATTTCACTGCTAAATCCCCCCCAAAAACGGGCACAAAGCTCAAACCCACAAAATTGCCCGAAAACGATGATTTCCGGGGAGTTTAAGATGCATCCAGGACTAAATTTTCGAAAACAATAATTCAGGCCCGAGATGAAGCGTAATAAGGCGACAATATTGCTCGCCTTCCTCAGCGCAGACTGAGCAAAGTTGTTTTTCTCAAATTCCACCCGCCAAGCGCAAAAATGACTATTTTCAGTATCGCTGTGGGTCGGCCACAGAAAAACCCGGGGGCTTGGGGCTTGCTTGGGCAAATATCCCCATGGAAGAGGAGCAGGAGCCGTATTGAAGGGACGGCAGAGGAGGCGAATGGCAGAATTCGATAACAATACTACAAATTAGCCCCTAGCAGGAGGCTTTTTGAACGAGAGAGCTGAACGAGAACGTGCAGACACGCGTCGAAAATGAGCGTTGTTTTTTAGGGCTCAGAAATTACTGGCTTGAGGAAGGTCCGGGAAAACGAAACGACGCGTTAGGCGGGAAGTCGTTTTAAAGATCTAGCTGATGCAGCCTGGCTCCGAAAACGGTTTTTTAAAGGACCATTCAAGTCAGAACCCGTCTGCTTTTTACCATAAAATTCGGGAAAAGATAGTCGAACCGTCGAAAAATGGGAATTCACGTAAAACAAAATTTAAAATCCTAGGTTTTTAAGCGCTTAGAACTTACTGACTTTAGAACGGTCCAAGGAAAGCAATAACTACGCTTTAAAGCGACCGGGAAGTCGCTCGCTGCCAAAAATCCAGTGACCAAAAAAACAATTTCAAAGGACCATTGAAGTCCGAACCGTTCCGGAAGCCCACTTCTAACCTAAAAATTTGGGGTACAGAGCGTGACGAATCGGCAAATCACGCAAAACAAAGAATCTGCGATAGCCTTGATTTTTTGTCGCGATACGGCTTGGTAATTCACGTTTTGGTAAGAAGAACTATTTTACAAATCTCTTCAAAATATCGGCAAAGTTCAGAGCAAAGGAAACGTGAAAAACTCATAAAAATCGTTAAAAGCGGCTATCCTTCTAGAATGCGGCGAGAATTTCATTCTAGCATAGACAAGTTTTAACATCAATAAATCACAAGAAGCCCCAGAAATGTTACCCAAACTAAATTAAAGGAAGTCACTGGACCGGCAGAAAATGTCGAGCAGCGAGGCAATGTTCAACAACAGCTTTCCCAGGGGATTTATCAAGGGCGGATTTTTACATCCGGCGCAAACTTTCCGGGAGATGAGGGAAGCAAGGTATATTAAAAGTCATGCACTCAACGGAACGGATGTGTTTTGCACGCGGAGAGTAGGAGCCGTTCAAAGCATAAAAAATTAGAAAAGTCAATTTAGTCAAAACGACTTTTGTCGAAACAATTTTCGAATAAAAACTAGGTTAAAAAATTGCGTGTAGCGCCAGATCGAAGCGCTGTATGCAAATTAGCTTGGTAATATTTGGTGGAAACACCAGAATTCGATAAGGCTGCTGAAAACGCAAAAATAAGAGCCATTCGCGGAGCTTTATAAATTCGACCTAACGTATCGGCGTAAAAAACAAAACAGAAAAACGACTTCCGCTTCGTCAAAAACGTCTTAAGAATCGGTTCCTGATAAGAGAACAAAAAAGTAAAGTCGCTGCTTATTTCAAAAAAGAGCAGAAGCGGCGAACCAAGAAAATTTGAGCATCCGGGAGGCATTCAATAGTATAATCCGGTCCAAGAACTGGCGATTTTCCCAGGCGGTCTCCCAGGCAGAATAAGCGTAAATCTGAACGCCCCGAACTCGTCGATCGGGTTGATCTGGACCCGTTGCGGTAGCGGGCCCATGCCGGGTTGGGGGCCCTCTAGCCGGAGGGCAGTCAGTGGCCGTGGTGGGACCCCCTCCTCTGGCAGGGGGGCTCGCTCCTTTTTGGGGGCCTTCTTCCACTTGTCTGCATTTCTTGAATGGTGGACGGGGTGGATGGAGCAGAGGCACAAGAAGAAGGCCCTCACCACGGCGGGGAGGCTACTCTTGCCTCTCTCTCTCTCTCTCTCTCTCTCTCTCTCTCTCTCTCTCTCTCTCTCTTCGCCTCCTCTCATCGATCCACCCTCTTCGTCTGACTCTCTACCCTCTCACTCCCTATCCCACTGTCTCTAGCTGGGCCCCTTCTCTGGGCCCTCGGCGGCCTCCGGGGCCCCAAAACGAAGAAGAAGAAACACTATATCGCATCTGGCGCCCCCAGCCTAGGGTTGAAGACTCGCGCGCGCGCTCCAGACGCTTGCCGCCCCGCGAATTTGCAGCATGCCCCCAAAACGAGTTTCAACCTCACTGCTAGACCAAAGCAAGCATGGATTACTGCCGATTAGCTTAACGCGGATGGATACGGAATCCGTTTCGGAACGTCACGGCCTAGATTAGAGCCCGGAAGTCAAATTTCTGGCTAGATTCTTAAAGCGACTTGTTCCTTGCCTATTGGCTATGCGATGGGGGTTGGTTCTGGAATTTTTACTGGCACGCATCATCTAGCCGACACGATTCAGAAACCGGATTCATTTACAATTTTTGCATAGGAGTGGATTTTCTGGGCATAACCCTTAAAAATGTAGAAAAATTGCATTTGTCCGCCGTTTAGTGTTAAAGGGCTGCGGACGGCATGTGTCGATCCCCCCTCATCAACAAAATGGCAAGTACCATAGGGAGAGCGCGCCAGGGAGAGCGCAGAGACATTTTCTTTCCGCGCGTAACCGATTGGTATGCGTCGGCATCCCACGATATGAGGCAGCATTAAAATAGAAATTTTTAGGTCGGTCAAAAATGGTAATTATTGGCTTAAGAGGTCTAATTAAGCCCAAAAATTTGGAATTTGAGGCAGCATTAAAATAGCACGGCTAGATAATGCCAAACAGCAAAAAAGATGTTGGCTGCCGATATGCAAATCGCAGCTGAAACGGCATCAGAACCTCCCAAAAAGGTGTAGAAGCACTTTTCGCTACTATTAAGTGGGTTCGGATTTATTTCGAAAAGGTAAGCACTCGACAGGCAGAATTACGCATTATTGAGATGCACAAAATCGATGTTGAGTAGAAAATCCAAAACAAAGAAATGGCCTTTGATACTCAAGGCAATCGAGCTTCAATAACAGGCAACATGCTTTAATAATTTTTGAATGGCATCATGGAATTAAAATCGTTATATTTGGTCTTACAACCAGAGAATGCAGACTCCACGAAAAATATACATATCAATTACACCAGAACATGAAAATTGCCCTTCTCCTGGAGGCACGATCCGTCTACTTTCCAAACAATAACTACTCTACTAGGAAGGGAGGGGTTCCGTTTAACAATGCGGCCCATTATTCTCACGTTTACCGTCAAAAGTGCCAAATAGCCATTGTCGCGGGGATAAAAGGGGGGAAAAAGCCCAAAGAAAGAAGGGGAGGATTGGCAGTTGTTTATCAAAAAACACAATTTGAAAAACACCTAATAAACCTCAAAGATGTTTTCTGGATTATGCAAATAGGCTGCCATTAGTCATTTAATCAAATCGATAAGTACGCCTATGACTACTTCATAAACCATCAAAAATACACTAGTTCCGGTGAAGATTTTGGGAAAGAACGCTACCTTCCAAGGTACGTGCATGTAATCCCAAAACTGAATAATTTTAGGCCACGAGTACGAGTTCGAAAATGGTATTCCCGCGTATCATTCCAAAACAACAAAGTGCCGTGGGAAACAACCAAAAATCACATCTAAAATAGACTTTTTAGTGACTAAAAATCCAGACAAGTGCTTTCTAAAAATCTCATCAGGAATTCGGAAAGGCTAGGGGCTGGGCTCGGCACGGTCCTCGAGCGTTTCGACCAAAATGCGCGACTAAATAATTAACGGTGGTTATTGGGTTCGGTGAGAGAGAGAGAGAGAGAGAGAGAGAGAGTGAAGGGGAGAGAATGCTACACAGATCAAAGCACATTTGGCCGAGAACGCACTTGTTCTAAAAATCTGGAAAGGCAGCAATATCGGCCTGAAAAAATTGCTTTGAAAATTTGCATAAATACATTTTTAGGATTTAGTATTAACGAATTACTAAAATACGCTTTGGAAAAATTCGAAATCAGTTATTCTACTGAAAGTATAGAATCACAAAAGATATCAGGATTTTCGGTGAATAACCTTGTTGTCAGCTGCTTTAAAATCAACACGGAATTCTATATCAGTTAAATGCAAAGAAAAACGGTTCTCAAAGCTGTATAAACCGTAATTTGCTTTTTTTGGGTTTTGGCATTTTTTCAGAGAACAGTTATTTTCGAAATTTTTATAATTTTTTACGAAAGTCGTCTTTGACGAAAGCTAGTGAGAGTGCTTGAGGGAGTGAGAGAGTCAGGAAAAAGAAAGAGAGAGAGAGAGAGAGAGAGAGAGAGAGAGAGAGAGAGAGAGATAAAACCGCCAAAATCCTTGCGGAATGCTCCATTAATTCGAAAAAATTCAGATTCGACGCCACAACGCCAGACACAAAGACGTAGTGTCGTGTATGCATCTGTGTGTGTAGCCATCGAGCAGAGGAATCGAAGGAATTGAAGGCAGAAGGGGGGAGGGGGTGGCCGAAAGAACAATTAGCGCCGATTGAGGGCCGTCCATCCGGGCCCTTCCCCCCTTCCTTTCCTTCTCTTCCCTTCCATTCCATTTTCTTTCGTTTTGGGGGGTGGGCCTAGGGCTGCTTCCTTCCAACACAGGGCCTCTGGGCCCCAAGGACCCCGCTCCTCCTTCTCTCCCTCACCACAACCACCACCACCACCGAATTTGAGAGGACTCCGGGGGGCTCCAGATGACGGAGGGTCAATAGCCACACAGACACACATAGAGAGGGAGAGCGCCCGGAGGTGGAATATCTGGCACGGAAATTTGGCGAGGAGAAAAGGGCACACCTGGGCTGTCTGGTGGTGACGTTGGTTTTAAAGGGACTGGGAAGGCAAAAATCCAAAAAATTCTGAGGAATTAGTGCCAAAAAAACTTTACTGCCTTGCCCTTTTCTGAAAAATGGCTGCGAGTCGTTCCGATTCCCCAAGAAACTTTTCTAGTTAAAAAATTCGGAAATCTCGGCTAGCCTACCCTTTTCTTACAGGGTTAAGGAAGGTCCATTAGATCAGGGCTTATCCATAATTGGCAATGAGCCAACCGGAAATGTTATTGCAATAATTGAGCAGCGAAAATTTATACTAGTTTTAGAACCAAACCCCGTTTTATGCTAATTTTATCTGTCTTCTGCTCCCTTTAGGAACCTCTGCACAAAAATAGCAGCCTACATAAATTCTCCGAGGCAAAAATTCTGCAAAAATAAATCCGGAAACTCGATGTTGCCCTCCGCAAAAAAATGGCGTGACCCGATTTGACGACCCGAGGGTGGAGCGGGCGGCTGGGATTGAAGTTGCAAATTGGACCGAATGAATCCCGGGAAAGTGAGCGAGGGAGGGTGGCAAATGGAGTGTCCCGGAATGGAAGTGAAGGGTCCTCTGGGTTCGGAAAAAGTAGACTTTTTCTATAGTCATTCTAGGCTGAAATACTCAAAAAGTGAGGAAAACGACAGCTGCCGATCCACAGATCCACACATCCGCGCCCGAAGTTACGGCACTGAAAAAACCTCAGGTTCTGGATTAGGGTACGATAGTTAATGGATTATTCCATAAAAAAACAAGCCATTTTTCTCACTTCAAAGCAATTTCAAAAATTTCCGAATTCCTAGTCAAAGCCTGATTACGGGTACTGTAGTGTCAGCAGACAAAATCAAGAGGCTTAATTGGTTAATCGATTACGCCAGAATGTTCCAAATCGGAACCGATTTTTTTCTCTTCAATAGCCCTTTAAACCGTCTATTTACCATGCAAAAACTATATACGGTTCGCCACGCATGGTGAGGGCGATGAGAATGACATATTGGCCGCTGTTAGCTTACGGTACTTAAGCAAAAATTGGTCAACTTGCCGCGCGTAGCACCATGTAAAAAATATTAAAAGTCTGTTAACCCAAAACGCAACTAATTGATAGGTTACGCTGCAAGCTCCTTAAACCGTTAATTACGCGTAATCCACGGTTAACAAAGCGGCTTTTTCACTTCAATAGTCCTTGAAAAATACCAAGATGCACTTTCGCGAATCAAAAAACCAAAGCTAACAAGCCCAGTAAGCCCAGTTCTAGAGGATAAAAACCCAAATATAAATAAGGCACCGAAAACGGAAACCCCAAATTCAAAACCAGATTTTTTTACTTGAATGGCCCTTTAAAACAATCTATTTCCTAGTAAAACCTAATTACGCGTAGTGTCGCATATTAAGACATGGAAATGATTGCCTGGTGGGTGTTGGCTAGTGCCCAAAAATGTAAAAAATGGTGGCTTGGGATGGTATATTAATCGAAGGGTGTATTGATACCGGCATAAAACGATTGTCAGATCCGTTTTTACACTTCAATAGCCCCGTAAAACCCTCTATTTCCTCTACAAAACCTAATTTTTACGGGTAGTGTCGCATATCCAAGCCAAGGGCGGGGGAAGACTAATTGGCGGGTGTTAGCCCCCGCGGGGTGTGCGCGCCGGAAGGCAAGTCGTTGATTTGGGCATTTGGCGAGCACAGCCGGTGAGAGGAAGGGGGATAATATGCGGTATATGTGTGTGTGGTGGGTCCCTGCCGACCAGCCAGCCCTAGAGGGCCAACACGGACCCGGGGTGCCCGGTGATGGGCCCCATAGCAACGCCACGGCTTCTGTCCCCCGTCGGGTTGCTCTGTGTGTTCGGGCTATCGTCGAGAAGGCCAACCAACCCAACACATCTCACGAAGCTGTCTATTACTTTTGGTTTTTTAGTTGAAACTAGAGATGTTAAGAATCAATTAACAATCAAGATTATTTGCATACATTGGCACAATATTAATTTATTTGGATGGGGCTGAGCGCATGACCAAGTAAAATAATATTATCTGACCCCGCTCGAGAAAGAGCCAAGTAAGATTTGCTTGATTTACTTGATTTACTTGATCAAACAATAGCTTTCTGGAATTCTGACATTTTTCGGATTGTAATGAACTTTATGACATGATCACATGCTAATTTACTAAGTTTGTGGCACAATTGCCTGATTTGCATTGCGAATTTGCACAAAATCAAGTAATTTCGCTGAAAATCAAGTAATTCCCCCAAATCAATCAATAGAGTGAGGTGGCGGCAGGCCTCCTCAGGCCCTCCGAATTGCATTTCCGCGCCTGCCGACGCCTGGCGGAAGCCTAAGGATTTACGCAGGCTTTTTATGCAATGCGCAAAAACATGTTAATCTGGTTACCGCATCTAAAACGTTCGTATCTTTGACGCAATAACAAATTACAAGGATGCCGAAGGTGGGAAAAATATATGCAAGGTGTCAGGAGAGGCAATTGCATCCCCCGCCCGTTTGATCCGACTCTTGGCTTTTGTGTATCCGCGCGCTATTAACGTATCGTGCCGTAAGATTTGTCAAAAACAGTAACCTAACTTTGTAGAATATTCTTGGACCCAATACAGCTCTTCGACCCCCCGGAAGTTAAAAAAATTCCTTATTTGTTCGGCAAATCTTCGAATATTCTACGACTTTACATAAAATTCCCAGATAAAGCCTGACTAATTAGAGGTCAGGCGTACTTTGCATAGCCCAGGCTCAGCCCAGGCGATGCAAATTAGAAAAGCCTGAGGAAGCCTAGGCAAGCCTAGGCTTTAGCCTAGGCCTCCCTCACTCTATCAATCAAGATCAAGTAAATCAAGTAATTTTATTTTACTTGATGGTTATTCAAGCAAACGAAGTAAAATAATTTTATAGTTATTTGAAGATTCCAGATGCAAATAAAGTTGTTCAAGTAAATTTCTTCCTCATTATATTACTTGATTCGTAACATCTCTAGTTGAAACTTATGTTTTGACTAGTAATTGCCATACTTTTACCATCAACCTGGTCTCTCATTAATGTATAAGCGCGCTGCTGGTTCGATTCTCGCTCAAACCTCCGGAGAATGCCCCGAATTCCCTAATTTCACCAAGATTACGCGAGCTTGTCTTTTGCGCAAAAATCCCTGCTATCCCGTTTTCCTAGAGAATCACTGCTCGCATGCCTCTCCCAAGGTTTTCCGCATATACTACATCTGTTGATAATATACGCTTTTATAGCGTTTTTAGTATTTTTTGACAGCTACAAGTTGATAAAAAAATGTAAAAGGTATTCGACAAGGAAATTTTATGCTTTTTGAGTTTTTTATACAATTTTGATTAAGATTCACACATTTTTCGTTGTAATTTTTGTATGAGCTTTCTATGACTGAAAGTATTTAGATGGCCTCTCCAGATGGCTTTTTGCCCTCGTGATGGAATCGAGAAGATAAAGGTCAGTTTTTCTCTATTATGGTGAAACCTTTCATTAGAAAATTTCATTAGAGCTTTGCACGTCCGTAAAGTTCGGTTTGTAGGGGGACTTTCAAAGACCTTAAAAAATTAATTCCTTAAAATTCATTTTTAAGGTAACGGTCTATCCGAATTCTATTCTACTCCATGCTCACTTTCAAGCTATTAATTATGAGACCTCTGGTTCGACCCCTGTTTTCGCCTAGGTCTCGACGGCCACGAGACAGACCAGACACCCATACCCAAATGTTTTCGGATTTTTTTACAATTAGCAAGAGAATAAGCCAGGCCTATTTGCAAGGTGGTTGGTTCCTTCCTTCCTAGTCCCTTGAAAATGGATATTTCCGCAGCTTATTGGTAACGGGAGCTGAAAAAATGCGAATTCTAGAAGTGAGCTCTTAATGCGTAGCCCTAACATAGAACTAAACTTTCGCCAAGGTACAGCTTCCAAAAAAATGGAGTCGAACACGGGGCCCCGTCCATCTTTTTCTTGGAAACAGATAAGCGATGTTCGTCGTGCGAGTTGAGGGGGAGGAGGAGAACTTCTCAGTCTGTCAGAATCCCCGGGGAGCAAGACCCCCTCCAGGAGGGGAGAAGGGGCCATATTTTAGGGAACATGCATCTTCCACGGACACTTTTCGGAAATTATGGTCCAGTGGAGGAGGGGCGGGAGCAAAGACGAAGTTGTATTTGGAACACCAGAATAGCGGGGGCTTTAAAGGGATTGTCAGGCTTATGGATAGAAATTTTCAAATTTTGTCATCATGGCTTAATTTTAACAAGTAAAAATAAGAAAGTAATTAGCGTTTGCAATCTCAAAATAAATGCAGTTAAACGGACCCGCAAGGCAAAACCCAGATAGACAGCCAAAGTGAAAATTTTTTGATCTTCGTTTCGTTTGAAAAGCGGACAATAAAAATTTTACTGGAAAATAAGTAAAAGCAACAAATAAGGAAAATACTTCCTTCGAACAATCCGACCCAAAGTGCCTTTCCCTCATTAAGTCGCGAGAAGCTACAATTTCCTGTTTTCACACTTTTGCTCCTGTAGTCTGTGAAGCAAAGTGCATGCATATTTCCACAAAAATTACCTAGAAAATCAGATCTGGCGTTCGCTTAAGGTACACTACAATTTATAGGGACGAAGATCGTGACGCGGAGCGTGAAAATGGAAAAATTCTGGCTTTTCGTGGCTCTACTTTCCGCGTTGCTACCGGAAGTGAATGCCCAATGGTGGGACCGCGACTACACGACTTTTGCAGAGGGTAAGGATTTCATAATTTTGACAATAACGCACAGCTAAGCGGTGCAAAATGTTGTCGACCGAAATTTTCTGGTCGTGTAACGGACCAATGGGGTCAAACGTATTAGTACCAGTTGTCCCGAATTTTCGAGTTTTATTCGTTCAATTTTTTAGCCATTTAAAAAGGCCATTAAAGGCAAAATATTATCTAGATCCAGTAAAACGGTAAAAAATTATTTTAAATTCTAGACTTTCCACATCCCGATGGCACGCCAGGGTTGGAGGGCTACGCGACACCACCAATTGAACCTGTCCTAACCTGTCAGTCATCCATATCTTTTTTATAATCGGTTAATAATCGAACCAGTACTGTCATAATCACAATCTGTCACAATCTGTTTGCCTTTTAGTACGACCCTTGCAAAATGACGAACAAACTTTGGAGCCCGGCGGTGGAACGGAGGTTGTCTGGACCCCGTCCCCTATACCCTCACCGCCAACCCTCAGCACGAGTGAGTCGATGAATATTTCACAAAAACCACCCCACAACTGCCCGAGTCGCCCTTTTTGCTTTTTCTTTGACGCCGAAGAGAAAAATCGGGCTTTTCAAAGTTTCTTAGAAGTTAGAAGGAGCATGAGGAAGTCGCTTTTTCGGGTCTCAGAAATATCACAAGAACGTTAGGCCAGCTTCTAAGGGTAAAAAGCCGCAAACCTCAAGCCAAAAGCCAAATGCGGCTTTGAGATCAGTGGAATATGTAAATAAGATAAGCTAGGATCTTCACTTTCTGAATTAGCAAAAAATTTGGACGGAAAAATCCAAAGTTTTGTCGCTTTCCTGATATAAAAAAGCCCGAACATGATAATAGTAGAGCTTCACAAAGGAGGGTTTTGAGTGGTCTTTGCCCAAAAATTTCGCGGTTTTTAGTGTTCGAGTTGCTCGGATTATCCGAGGTCCATGGTTAAAAGATTTTCTTAGTAACTGTCGGGTCAGCAGAAAATCTGAGTCACCACGCAAAACTGGAACTTAAAATCCCCGATCCCAGGGAGATCCAGGTCTTGCGCCACAACCGCCTGAAGTCTGAGAATCTTTCTTGAGGTTAAAAACGATGGGAAACGGCACTCAAGCACTATTTTTGTAGAGTGGGGCCTTCAGTAGGGCCTTTATGATTTTTAGGATTGAAGTAATAGATTTAACGGCATTAAGCAAGTCGTGAGATTTTTCAAGACAGTTAGCATCAGTACCCTGGAACTCAGGGACGCCTAAAGTCTGGTGAAACGTTGACGTTTGACGCCGCCGGGGAGAACGTCGTTTCGAGCTAGGGGTTCGAGAGGGGAAGGGGGAGGCTAGTCGCCTATAAAATGGGCGCCCGAATGAGCAATCTGTCGGTCGAAAGGGGAGAATGAGGGCCACGAGATGGCGAACACGGCCTTTGCTCGACGAGCCACATTTTGACGTTTGTCGCCACGGGCGGAACGTTTGGTAGCCGGCGTTCGGGGGAGCATCACGTAGTCATATGGTGGGATTTATTAGGATCCGGAAAATCTATAATTATCGTCGAGAACATCGGGTATTTGGGTAGCGAGCCGATAGTTACCAAGAATGGAAGCTAGCAGAGTTCATTTGAGAATTTGCGCTCCGCATTTCCATGAAGCTCGCGAAAAAACTGTTATTGTCGTAGAAAACCTGACCTTAGAACCAGCTAAGTACAGTTCAAAAAAGACAGACTAGCCGAGATCATCAGGGAAATGGACCAGCCGGAATGATTTGGAAATTCGGCTAGCTAGCAGAGATTATTTGGGAATTCTCGCAAAAAATCCACACCTATAAATAATACTAGTCTATTTTTAAGCTGTTTGAAATTTGAGAACCTGGCAAGCTAGCAGAGACCAGTGGCGGAAACGACATCAGGATTTTTTTCCTGTTTTTCCTATCAGTAAAACTACAAACAAAGCTCCAATTCGAAAAGTTGCAGTCATAGATTTTGCAGGGCAACTTGCAGAAACAATTGAGGAATTGGGCATACGAGCAGGGAATTTCGCGAATTTCGCTTAAAGGGGGTATGCCAATCTTTGGAAAAATCGAAAACCCCCAGATTTATGCAAATTTGGGCAATCCTAGAGATTACCACTCCAAAAAATAGTGAAAAATCGATGCTCTTTCGAATTTTGGAAATCCTCGTGAATTAATGAAGCATTATAACAATTAAATCCTTCCGATCTTCCGAGTAGACTAGGTATGTATGGGAAGCCCGGGTCGAATAGACCAGAAATGCCCCAGGCAAGCAGCCTAGCCCGGGCAAATACTTCTCAAATTCCCGAATTCCACGCGCCCCGCACCAACCACACCCGGGCCCAAAAACGAAAAACGCCAAAAAGGGCGCAGGGTAGGAGGGTTGAGGCTGAGGCCTTAGGGCCCAGGGCCCGGGCCGGCCCTCGCGTAATCCCGTGATGAATTAGGCAAAAATAAACAAGTGCTGCGGAGGGGAAGAAGGGCCCTTCTAGGGTGGGGGAAGGAAGACCAACATTTCACACACTACGACTCAGTTCTAGCATGAAGCGTGCTGGAGGCTAGAATAACTTGCGGTGGTATGGGCAAGTAAACAAAAAGTAGGGTACGAAGCAGTGGATTGTGGAAATAGGGAGTAGCAAAAAAAGAAGCAAGTCAGGGGGTTAAGGTGAACGGGAACTACGTTTTTCACGTGCTATGAATGGTTTCGAGGGAGTTTGTAGTTTCGAAGAACGAAAAAGAAAAAGAAAGTGCGAAGAATAAATGACATAGACATCAAACCGTATCAGCACTTCATGATAATAATATGAAATTGTTTTAAGGTTGCTAAGTTAAGAAGGTTGTTCGTTAATCAAAGTAATACTCCTAGAAAAAGCCGTACTCACCTATGACCCGGCAACCGGGTGCAACTATTTTCCAAGGAACGGACCGCTGGGTCCATTAATTCCAAAAGTACGACCCCGACTACAAGCGATCAACTATAATAAAAAAGTTGTGGTGTCTGTCCGTCTGAAGCCGAATTCAACTCGAAGGGGAAAGGAGCTAGAGCTTGGGTCTCTTCGGATTCGGATAGAGCGTGGTCAGAAACCCCCAAACTGATAAAAAATTATGAAAAAGTTTTAGTTTAAATTATTAAAATTACTTTTGAAAGTTTTTCCTTAGTAAAAGGGGTGGGGGGCGGAGGCTGGGGTGATTTTGACATAGTGAGCCAGATGGCGCGCGTTTCGAGGATGAAAATTTTCACGGGGGATTTCATTTCTTTTTTTTCTCTCATTCCATCCGGTCGGTCGTTATTTTTGTTTTTTAAGGGGATTTCGCCTAGGGAGGTATCTTAAGCCATCGGGAAAGTATTTAGGTAGTTTTTGAAGGGGATTTCAGCCATGGGGGGTATCTGAAGTCATCAGGAAGGTATTTAGGTAGTTTTTGAAGGGGATTTCAGCCATGGGGGGTATCTGAAGCCATCAGGAAGGTATTTAGGTAGTTTTTGAAGGGCATTTCAGCTATGTGAGGTATCTGAAGCCATCGGGAAAGTATTTAGGTAGTTTTGAAGGGCATTTCAGCTATGTGAGGTATCTGAAGCCATCGGGAAAGTACTTAGGTAGTTTTTGAAGGATTTCAGCCATGGGGGTATTGATGGAGGTGGGAAAGTATTTAGGTAGTTTTTGAACCGGATTTCGGCTATCGGGGGTATTGATGGAGGTGGGAAAGGATGTGGTGGAGTGGGACATGCAGAGTAGCCCGAAGGCCAGATGGTTGCAGTCGCGAAGCGACTGTAACCATCTGGTATTCTTAGAATTCGCAAAACCTGCTTCCAGCAACTTGCCCCTCATACGCGCGAGTGGCCCCAATTTCCGGTGGTCCGCGCCTTTTTGTGCGGAAAATTTTGCGAGACGCTAGGGCGGAAATGAAGTTGAGAATTTAGGACTTGGGACCTGATACTAATACCGAGTAAAAATTTGAGCTAAAAAGTAAAACTAGAAGCTACAAAAATATTTTAGATGCACCCGAATGGACGGATGACGTTGCGCCTGACCTCGAGCCGGCAGCAATCGTGGATACCTCTGGATTCGGGATCCAAGCTAACACCACAGAGACCACGAGCGCGTACTTGGCACAGATAGGTATAGATTTGTCCGTATAGTGTAATAACGTTTCCTAGTGATCGCCACTCGCGAAATCAGCGAGCCAAAGCGTAATCTGGAGGAGCGGTTGGCGAAATTGGTCTGTGATGGTGCTCAAGCCGCCCGAAGACGTCACTACAAACTGCAGCAAGCAGCGGTTTTTGCCGAGAAGGCTACCGGGGATGTTAACGTTAAGGTAAAGTGTGTAAAAGCTTGGCTGGCCTGAAAGACGCGAAGCACTAAATTTGAAGGAAGGATTGCTAAAGCATAAACTTTGTAATTTTAGACTGTGCTTAAAGGGCTAGTTCAGCGAATAAAGTAAAAGAATTTCCGCGGCCAGGAGTCGAACCCTCTCCGCGTTTTTATGTCTGCGCCTCTCTAATTTACCCGCTATCTAATAGCTGTCGTAATGAGGGACTGTTCAGGCGCGGTATGGCTACGTCCATAGTTTCCCAAGGTACCAGCCCAAGCTCTAAATCTTGAACTAGCCCTTTAACGATTTAAAGGGATGCGGAATTTCCTAAAGTGACGTTTCCAGCTCCATAGCTTCCAAACCCAGAGGGCTAGAATGTCGCAAAAATGGATCGTTAGCGGCAGCGAGGAAGTGAGGGTTAGTAGTGGCCGTTGGCAGTTCCGAAGCCAGTAGGGGGTCTTCCCATTCCTGGGGCCCAGCCAGTCCCCAAAAGCGGCCCTTTTTTGGCGGTCGTCCAATCTTTCGCATCCATTCTTCCACCCCTCCCCTTTTTGGTCTTCCAAAAAGAGCTTCACCCCTCCCCATCCTCCCCCATCCACCCTCAAATCGATGTCTGGCCAGTTGGCGGTGGTGGTGACTTCGGAAATTGGTGGAATTAAAATGAAGGATAACGAAACGGCCTGGAAAATTGTGGGAAGTTATGCGGAGATTTAATTAGCTAATCAGCTGAGACCCAGAGCAGTATAACGACTACAAAGCTAGTAAAGCTTCAAAAAAACGGCATATTTTTGTGCTTAGATTTAGAGCCTAAGCCTAACTTTTGTACATACAGAGACTCATTAGAGAGGCGGGCAAGGCATAAACACGGATTGCATAAAAAGCAAAAATTTTCGAGACCTAGGCGAAAGCTGGGGTCGATTCGCGTAATTCCTAGTGCTTTAAATTCTAACAGACGAATAGGAGGATCCTGTCCAGCCAGACCGGAAATAAAATCACGTCTACTTGTCTACTTTCAAGCTTAAAAACCTTCTAGAATCGCTATTTGAGATCCAAAAACCCGGCTCAAAAACTCAAATTCAAAGCTAAAGCTCAAATTTTGGAAGCGGAAGTCGGTTTTGTAACGCGACTGCACTGCTTGGTCTTATTTTATCCATATCCATATCCATATCTCCATATATAGAAACCGGGACATCCTGCCATTTTAATTGGGGTGCGGGGGGGAGGGGGTGTGGTCCAAGTGGGGTCTTGCGAAGTCATGAAAAACATGGTGGTGCACCTCGCAGGCAAGAGCAATTGGGGGACGCATCCCAGATGACACCGCGTAACGAAAGTACGCGCGAAATTGGAATTTCGTCGTAGTGAAATGGTGTTTCTGGCAAATTCTTGGGTGGAAGATCAAAAGGAGAAATGGCAAAAAGAATGAATTTGTTTAGGTTTTTAAAGGAAAATAAAACTTACGTAAAACCTCGAAAAAGGGCTGGAAATCGCTATTTTTTCGTTTTGTCACGAAAATAAAGAGTGAGATGGATTTATACCTTAATCTGCCGTTTCAGATCGAAAAAATTGTTACAAATGCACTCTCGACCACCATCTATTTCTACACAGAAATTGATGGCGTGCCAATTACGGCTGATGTAAGCTACAATATCTCTCACCCTCTCTCTCTCTCCCTCTCTCCCTCTCGCTCATTCTCTCTCCCTACCTTTCTATCGTTCTTATTCAAATTTTATTTCTCTAGATCATCATCGAAGATATGGCCCAGTTAACACCTCAACATGTCTCAGCTGTACTACGATATCCGCTTGAAAAGTTGCAAAGTGAGTTTGACAATTAACTATTGCAAAAAAAATATAAATTTAGCCGAGCGTCTTCTGGAAGAGACGCAAGAAAACAAATGGTGGCTCATTGGTGGGTTTAAGAAAATTCAAAAGAAAGAGTTAGTGAGAGAGTAAGAGATAGAGAGCGAGAGAGTGAGAGGGAAAGAGAGAGAGAGAGAGAGAGAGAGAGAGAGAGAGAGAGAGAGAAAGAGCGAGAGAGTGAGAGGGAAAGACCGAGAGAAGATAAGTACAGTAAATTCGAGTTTTAGTGGCAATTGCTGGCATTGGAATAGCTATCCTCTTGATCGGCTGGGTACTGCTCGTTTGTTTCTACAACACATGCGGGAGGCCACTGGAAGTTAAAAGGTACCTTATATACCTTAGTAACAGCTTCTAAGTCGAATTTTAGTACCGAGGAGCTCGCAGGAACCGCCACGCAACAAATTCCGGACATTAGGATTCCCAGCTATCGCGAGGACCCGAATTCAAATCCGAACTATGAACCGGAAGAGCCGGTTTTTAATGACATTATCATGTCACCGACGAAGGAGGAAAAGAGGAGATCGGGAAGAAGGTAATTTTTCTAGTAACTAGCTTTTAAAAACGCATTAAATAGGTTGGAATACATGAAAAATTCGAAAATTCATACCGCAGTAGTTCGTTTGACTTGATGATTCCTGTTTCGCTGGTGCCGTTCATGGTGTAGCCAGATGTCCATAGGGGGGCATTAGAATGCGCTCTGGAAAATGGAAATATATTTCTAACCTAAAATCATGATCATAATTCTATTACCATTATAATATATTATTATTTACTATGGTACTATTATGTTATTTTCTATACCTAAAAATTGGCCGTTTCCAGTTCGCGTGCCCGGACTCCGCCCAAGAGCTTGGTCTGGAGATCAAGGAGTGGTGGTTGCGGAACCTGAAAATAAAAATTGCGGTGAGTACTTTTAAATGCAATTTGAAAACAAAATATATGAAGAATTGTGAATTTAACCTAGTAAACTAAAAATAAAAATAATCGAGATTTCTACAAATGTTGTTTTTGGCTCGAAATAGGGCGTCGACCCAAGAAAATTAGCATATAGCAATTTCCCTTTAAATAATAATAATCATCGATTTTATTGACCGACATACAAAATGGATGAATTAATTCAATTGATCCTAAATTCCTTTCAGTCATATTGATAAAAACGATTTTATAATTTTAGATAATTAATAGTTTAAAAATTTGCGTTACTTGATACAAGGACGATTAGTAATTTTAGCACGCTTAGAAATAGCATATACAGGATATAAGATTAGCATCAGCTAATAAATATGCACTAAGGCACCTAAAATGTAGCCGAAACACCGCCAGACACCCGGAAAAATTTGAACGCCGCCTTGAAATTGACACCCTCGTTTTTTTGCGAAATTTTCGTCAGCTAAATAACGGCAAAGAATGCCAGTCGGAAGTCGTGTGGCATATATTTCGATTGTTTGTGAGAGGAGAGGCCAAAGTGGCGGAATGGGACGGACGGAGCTGTCCAGTAGAAGGGAGGAGCAGGAGCACCCTCTGGAAATTGGGGGCATCTCTGGGGACCGGTAGATTTGCAATCTTCCCCCATTCCTCAAAAAAACATAGGGGGAAACAAACGCCTTTTCTCCTGGCTTATTTAAGGATTAAAAACACAATTAGCCTGGCGTTGAAAAAATGGGATTTACTGTTTTGTCGAAGCCAAAAAGCCAAAACGGGACCGACCATACTCGGCTCGCGATTTCCTTTAGAACTGTTATGAGAATCACAAAACGTAATCGATTACGCCATCACAGGGCAAAGTGATGCGTAGCGTGTCACAGCGGGGCAAATTCAGAGCAAATCCTCAAGCACCGAATTCGCAGTTATGATTTGTTCGTTTAAAAGAATCGTTCGAGCTCCATTTGGAGAAAAGATAACGTATTTTACGCTCTTTGACGCATTCTTCGCGTTTCCCGCCAAAAATTTAAAAAGGCTCGATTTATTAAAACCAGCCCTTAATAAGTCAAGCATAAAATTCTAACTTACTTAAAGGTACACTAAAGTCATGTTGGTTTGGTTACCGGCCGGTAACCGTACGCGGAATAGCAAACAGGGTTACGGTAGCCGCTCGCCGCGGAGCAAAACCGAACCCTGACTGCCAGCTTGGGGCATCGCCTTGGACCACCAGGCCAAGGGAGAGACGGGAAAGGAGGATGGCGAGGGCGGTAAGAAGGGTCTGGGTTCGCTGCGGTAGAGTGCCAAAATTTCCTACTACCTCCGAATTTTTAAACGAGATTTTAGTGTACCTTTAAGTATCCACATAAAGGAGATTTTCGTTTCATCAACCAATTAGATTAGTTGAAGACGGAAGTAATCGAAACGATCCTAAAAGTAATCCTTAAATTTAGTTCCGAGTCTCCAAAAACAGTCCAAAAAACCAAGCATCAATGCCCTATTCTTGCTGTTTTCGGCTCAAATCGACTACTATGGGCAACCATGCGAGAATTGTAGAGCCTGAAAATCCGGGCCTTCCAAAATCCTAAGGAAAAGCGTCTCGCTATGGGGTTCGAAATGTCAGCTTTCCCAGGGGCCATTTTTCGCCTCACCACCCCAAGGGGGAGGTGACGCACCAAAAACCGGGATAGAAGCATAGTCACAAGAAGGGTACCTCTATTATTGTTATGGAAAACAGTTTGACACCAAAAAAGGGAGATAACAACGTGGGAATTTGGTGTATTTCGTACAGATGAATAATCATTGGTTGCTATATATTTGTAATATATTTGTTTGGAATATTTTTGGAATTTGTGAAACAATTACTGAAACAATTTATGTGTGTTTGTGGCCAGAAAAGTTGCCTTGCCTGCTCCCTTAAAAATTTTAGTGGTCCGCGACAGGCGACGGGCTTGACCCTGCCTCGCGCCAATTCCTCGCGCAATTCATTACGCGATGAAAAGGGGTAAATGAGCATCGCGTGTAGTGGACGCGAAGCGGTTAATCTCAGCGAATAAAATCGTTAAGATTGTCGTGTGATACCTTTAAAAAAATCAGATATGTGATGGTTAAGAGTAGGGGTCGGCCTCAAAGTTTTCCGTATTTTCGCTATTTTGTATGGATTTTTGCAACGCCATTCGATACAAAGTCAAAAAATATACTACGAGTTTTAATTTTAGCCTACAAGAATGTAAAATAAAAAAGTTATAGCCAAAACATTCGGGCTGGGGATAAAGTAAACCGTAGCGTAGCCAATAAAACTACCATAAATATTGCAATTTCTAAGCCACCGTAGACCGAAAGTCCAAAATTCAGAAAAATAAAGTAATGGAATGGAATCCCCCAAAAAAGGCGTCAAGCCCACGTACGGCATAGATGCCTCGTCTTCCGAAGGCCACCAATAAATTGTGTGCGGATGCGGGAAATATGGTTGTATAAGACGAGGCAGGGCAAAAAAGAAGCGGTGTCTGGCACCCATCTATCTTACTTGCTTTCTCTGTCTCTCTCTTTCTCTATCTCTCTATCCCTGCTCCCTCTCTCTCTCTATCTCTCTCTCTCTCCCTCTCTCTCTGTATGCCTTCTACAGCCCGTTAAGCCCCAATGGATGGAGTAGAGGCCAATCGGGGGGCATCGAGAGTCCGTTAGATTCCGGGCCACACACCCGGCTCATAAACACCCTCGCCCTTTTGCATACGACTGGTGGAATTAGAAGCCTGAGGCTGGAGAGTATAAATTATAATGTACTACTCACTATGTCCGACAACGACTATGAACGAAACTTGGGAAAATTTGTAAAGTTGCCGTCCCGATTTTTGGATTCTCCCAGTGGATTTTTGCCGTGCACGCGAGACAGAACGCGCAAGCTGTTTAGCCATTTTCAGATTATCCTAATAGCTCACCTGAAGGAAAAGCGCGGCTCATTGCGTGCCGCGGTTTTAAAAGCTTTTCTGTTTTTTTAAAGAGAACCTGAAGGCAACACTTTCCATGACTTGGTTTGTCTTCCTAGCATCCCTTCCTCGCCCGCAAAACGCAACGCGCGCGTTGCTAGTCCACCGTGAAGTGATGGTAAACCGTAACGTGTGGTAAAGCATTAGTTGTGCCTTTAATACATGGACAGCAAGAGATAAAAAGGTAAAGTGAGAGCGCGAGAGCGCGAGCGGTAGAGAGTGAGGCAGAGGGATATTGAAAAAAATTGTTCAATATCCGATTCTGTGCAAAATTATGCAGAAAAAATGTCAAGGTGCGGAAGTTTTGTGTCCGCTTCTGGGGCTGTCATGTTGCAATGTGTGACTGCTCCATTAAACAACGAATATTAGCTTTCTCTCGCGCCCGCTCTCTCTCTCTCTCTCTCTCTCTCCGACTAGCACCACATTCACATTTCCATGCTAATAAACAGCGCATCCCAATTAGGAAGCGCTGACTAAAAGCCGGGCCGGAAGCCGGGTCATATTTGGACTAATAGAAATGGGAGTAGCTTGTTATGGACCCATGGGGTGAGCAGCTATGCGCAGCAAGCATGGCATTGGCAGGCGGCCAGGGCTGGTGGATGAGAGGCGAATGAATCTGGCCGCAGGAAACGATGTTGAATAGCGATAAAATACCCTGCGTTCAGACCAATTAACAATTACCTGGTGCAATCAGTCAGTTCCCAAGCTATTTTAAAAGGTGCCTTAACAGGACAGTGAAAGTGTATATCAACAGCCGCTTCGAGATCCGTATGGATAGTTGGGCGCCCGCGGTACGCAACACATCCCCTTCGAATAAGTAATTTAAGGCGTCTACTGACTTTGGCCAAGTGGCGTTCGCGTTGCGTGTCGCGGTAGCGGTAAAAACCTAAGATGATCTATGGTCAGAGTCAAATAAATAATAGCCATGTTTTCGGCGCCCTTAAATGGACGGACAAGCCGTAAATACAGATTTTACCATGACCGGAAGGCGACACGCGAGACGCGGTCGTTTGCTTAATGGACTACTCTCCAAGTCAAGCCACCGCGAACCGCGTTGCGTGTGGCGGTCCCGGCAAAATGAAACGGAATGAAAACACATCCATTTCGGATCAAGAAAATTCATAACCATGCCGTGCTAGAACATTTAAATGGACACACAAGGCATGACTATGAATTGTACCACGACCGCGGCGCGCAACACGCAAGCCGCTTTTCCGTCGTGGGTGGTTGGCAATCGGTAACGTAATTAAAGGGTGTTAGCGCGTTGCATGCTGCGGTCACGGTCTGGGGCAAAACCGCTGAGAATCCATAGACGGCAAGCTGATAGCCATCATGCCCAGACGGGCGCTTTAAAAGTCTGTTTGTTGAAAATGAAAAAAGGCAAGGATAAATTGCACAAGTTCCTAGCTGGCGTAGTTAGGCGAGGCCAGGATAAAGTAGCGTTGCGTCGCGGGAAGAGCAATAGGCGATCCATATGCGATAAAAACCAAACCAGTAATCAGTCACCCCGTCCCCTTGAAGTTCAGAACAAAATGGGCAACGATCAAGTACGAAAGATCTTCCAAATCTAGCTACCCTCCTCTTTGAGCCCCAAAACTAGCTAAAGACGTCTTCTTCCTCCTGCTCCTCCTCAGCAGCTCATCCTTTTTCAACCGGAGGATCATAAAATTTTACGACCATTTTTCGCGGGGCCAAAAGGCAAACGGGTAGACCCAGGAACAAAGCGAAAATGTGTACTTTGGGATGCAAAGATCTTGGACAAAAAAAGCTAAGCCATAATTTATGGTCAATTTGTTTTCAGATGGGACCGGTGATGGAGATGAGGGGAATGTGATTGGGGATGAGGAGCCGGATGTGGTCGTTGACGCGGAGCCGAGCCCTGGACTGCTACCGTCGCCGGAGCCACAGGAGGAGGGGGAAAGGTATGGCATGTGAGAGGGCGAGCGACAGAAAGAGAGAGAGAGAGAGAGAGAGAGAGAGAGAGAGAGAGATTTTACGGACTGACGATTTTTTTAAGTCGATGTCAAACGCTATATCCAAAAATCCAAGCTCTGGCCATTCCTGGGAAAATTGCAACTTGACGCCCCATGCCCAGCATCGCGTTCTGACTACACCACAAAGAGCCAAAACACTTAAGCAAACGGCTGCCAGTGTATTTTCCGCTTTTCGTTACTAGCTAGCGGGTGGCAACGCCCCAAAAACAATTCCATCATTTTGCTGAGCCGCTCATTTTTCTTGCCGCATTTTTGAAAGAAAAAAGTCGTACTTCACCCGCTGGGAAAGTTGACAATAATGTAGAAAGGGTATAACAATTATTTTTTTTGAACCTTGGTAAAATTCAAGCAAGGTTTTTCTAATATTTTAAAATGGTTCAATTTTATGGACTAATTTATGGGATAAATAAAAAAATAGGCCGAAAAACTCAAATCTTGACGTCAATAGCAAAAAGCGGAGAAAGGAAGAAGCGTGCCTCGCCAGCCGGAGGGCATATAATGATTTCGATTTCTCAACCGCTGTGCCCGTCAAAAGCAACGCTAAAGGCCATCAGGGGCTTAGGGGTTGTCCGCCACCCCACACAGACACACCATAGAAATGGCAGCTTCGTCTTGCGAGGGCAAGAAATATAGCTTTTCAGGACAAATTTTCAAACCCGGCTTAATTTAAGTATTACAACAAAAAATGATAGCCGGAATCGATTAGCATTACTCTGGTTTATTACGCGGTGTATCAGTTTTTAATTATATGATTTAGGCAGGGTAATGAGAAGAACTGGGTGGAACCATTTTTTTAACCAGCCAGTCCGTTAATTTCACGGGCACTAAGAGGATAGGCAAATTTTGATCTTACCATCAAAAATTTAAGATCAAGTAAAAATTTTTTTAGCGAATCCATGGAGCATCCACGACGCCCAAAAGCAGCTGGCAGAACGCGCAGGTTGCGGGACATGCAAGGTATTCGTCAAAGAATTTTTAAAACCTCGACATTTTTTACATTTTTAAGCGATTTCGAATAAGAGGGTTCTGGGAAAAAAGCTTTGCAACAAATTCCCATGTCATCTTTATCGAAAGCTGCCAAGTCAGGTCTCTCTTTCTTTGGTTGCTATGCTCTAACCAAAATCGCGTGGTTTGGCCGATTTCCAGGCAAAAACTTGACGAGACCGGGAATTTTTCCCGCGTTTTTTGCGAATAGTACCAACATCCGTTGTCGTCTGGATGAATCGACAAAAAGCTTATTTTTATTTCCAGGCAACATAATTCGCCGCGGAGAGCCGGCTGACAACGTCGTCTGGGACCACTATACGGCAGCGCAACGTGTGCATGAGCTGTTTGGCATTGGGGCGAGGATGGTGAGAAAATTATAGAGCTCAAAAACTATAAAAATATTAATAAAATAAATACTAAGTATATTTTGATTTCAATTAGCCTATGTAATGCACATGCTTATGCACCAATTTTAATCGATCATCTTTTTAACGTTTTCGATTTAACATTTTTTCTGAAATAGCAATTTTTAAGTTTTTTTTTGGCTTCTAAGCGGTACTGTGGACGAAATAAATTACGAAGATTATTTTAGTAGACCTAGTTTAATTTAGTTTATACAATTTTTAACTTTTCTCGGCGTTTATGGCGGCGAAACGGTACTCTGTACAAAAAGTGCTCAATAGGGGCAGTTATGGATTTTTTGGCTATCGAATCCCTTTCACTCTTCACTAGGCACTACGCAACGTGGCACACAACGCAAAACTTAACGCATCTATCGATTCACCGCTCTACGAGGCCAAATCTCTTTAAACTGAAAGGTTTCGCTCCGACTTGCGTGTCCCTTTTAAAGTTCTACTGGTTTTTAGAACAATTTGAACAGACTTTCTGCTACGAAACGGTGCTCTTGACAAAACAAACAACACAGTGAAGCCCCTGCAAACTTATTACTGGCCCCCCAAAAACCCCATATACTTCTGTTAGACCAAATCCCATCATTCTAACCCCCAAAAATCTTCTAGCCCCTCGTCATGGTATTATTGAACGTATTTGCCCAAATAAATACCCCCCCGCAATCTTCACAGATCAACCTGCTAGACCAGAAGAAGTCCTAGATATTTTTGTTAATGGCCAGGGATGGTGGGGTGATCAGCTCTTTTGGACATGGGTAATCTGAAATAAACTACGCAGCGGGATAATCCGACGACCTTTCGAAGATCTACCCCCAATAAATAGCCCTCGGTGTTTGGGCTACGGTTTAGTTTTTGGGAGGATACGGTACCTAGAGTTTAGACGTTATTTACTTGGTGCTTTTACTGAAACTTCATCCGTGCTTTTCTTCACTAACTTACCTAATCCGTTCATCCCCTCTCGCTTGTTTGTGCTCTAAATAGATACCCGTCATTAACCCCAAAAACGAGGCCACTTCCGCTTCTTTGGTCATTAGGAATAACTGCCCAGTGAGGGTGGAAAACAACACCACTCCCGTGAAGAGAACTTTGGTGCCTTTAGTTTGTGGCCTTTGCCTGCTGCAAATTTAAAAAGTAGAATGAGCGCATTAATGGATAAAATTAAGAGAACGATGTAATCCACATTAAGCTAGGCGCCGAAGTGTGATTTTTTCTAGAGGGAGGGACGGCAGTCTCACCTTAAAAGGTTCGTGAAGTTCTGATATCATGCCGCGCCGGATGGTTCTATGGCTTTTCTCCGCAAGGGCTATACTGTGGACCCTGCTGGGCCCACGGCACGCTACGCACGTGGTTGCGCCTTGAGTGCCGCGGATTACAGCCAGCAAACGTAAATCTCGAACTATTCACTTTCTTCCCCCCAATTTGTTGGCTACGGATGAAACGGATCGTACAAAAGCCTCGAAAGGCGTCGTTGAATACATTACTTAATGGATTCGGAGCTGTGAGATTGTTGCATGTCGCGTGCTCGACCTGGTAAACTCTAGGACCATGACTTGCCAATACCTTTAAAAATCGAAGTTTCGCTTCCCAACGATGCCATTTCCGACCACGGATTCTGGGTTCTGCATTTCGATTACCCTATTACCATAGTGGGAAAGCTATGGATTCTTGCCTTCGACGCTCTTTGAAAGTTTCAACAATCAGAAACAATCCAAAATTGCAAAAAAATCTGGTATGAATTAGTGCTATCCTAACACACACACATAGGTTGATAGCGGGAAGCGGGCTTACCTACTTTCCCAGGTCCAGACTTCCTGTTTCCCAGCCCCTTTAATTCTAGCAAAAACCCTTAAGCTCTTTCCGAAAGTCATTTGCACGCTAATTACTACCTGGAAAGTCTAGGCGCCCCTCCAAAAAAAATAGCTAGCCTCACCCCCATTTTTCTTCATTAGCTGATCAGGGTGTGTGTCATTTGTGT
This sequence comes from Mesorhabditis sp. LJ9110, assembly GCA_038088335.1. Classification (NCBI taxonomy): domain Eukaryota; kingdom Metazoa; phylum Nematoda; class Chromadorea; order Rhabditida; family Rhabditidae; genus Mesorhabditis; species Mesorhabditis sp. LJ9110. The sequence continues at coordinate 41,439 of JBBGBA010000073.1, forward strand.
ATTCCGGGAAATCCCCCTGGCTCCCCTCGTCAGACCATAGTTTTTGGCTTTCGTCTACTCTCCAGAATACTCATCACATCATCATCCACTTTTGCATTCCTCCCAACCTCCCCGAAAAGCCCGCCCGGCAGCACAGAAATAATTAACTTTTTTTGAGCAGCGCACATCCCCCCCCTTTTACCCGCCTTCCCCAACTCATGGAATATGACAATTTTCGTAATTATTTTTCGTTTTCAAGGGAGAAACTGATGGCCCATTTTCAAGGGGTGATTCTGAAAATCCAATTTCTACCCCCTAGCCACCTAAAAGGTCAACACATTCGGGTCGTCGTTTTGCGTTTTTGCAATTTTCCTAACGGACCAACTAACTGTCTGGCCTTTCCGAGAAGCACTTCAGAGTTCGTGGTTTGGCTAGGCAGCGGTTTTCAGAAGTCTGAGGGGTACGGTAGTGTGGTTGCTACGTTGCCGAGTCTGGGGTTCGTCTCCTTCGGGCTCCGTATTTGTTATCCGTGGGCAAGATCTGCGTGCGTAACTGTAATTTGTGCGTTTGCGCCTGGAGCTGCTTGGTTTTCGAAAAAATATGCTCGCGCTTGCCGCCTGTAGCCTGTAGCTTTTCAAGGACATTCTTTTCTGTGTATTTTCGAGCTCCTCTTTCCTCTTCCACTTCCAGTTCCGCTATCTCTCTCTCTCTTTCTCTCTCTTTCTTACTAGAATTTCAAGAGCTAGTTGGTTTAAGTCTAGCGTTCTGCTAGCGCCTTCCCGACCAGCTCAAGCAAAGGCCAGATTTCCGGGTCGCGAATCCGTAATGTGACTCGCCTGAAATCTGATCGCCCCCTGACCTTAACCATAAATTTCAGTCGCAAAGGCCCCAGACCCAGCTAGCTCGGAGCAAAAAGTCATTTCCCAAAATAACCTAGCCCATCTATTTTTTGTGACATCAACCCGGACCCGGAACACGTAAAAACATTGCGGGTTCCGTGTTGCTAGCTGCTCGGGTCTGGGCCTCTCATTCATCTGGATGGGCAGACCCGGGCCGTTAGTTCCTTATTCATACTAGTGACTCGTGGCTATCGTTCTGGGACCAGCCGGACTAGCTTAGGAGAAAAGGAGAGAGAGAGAGAGAGAGAGATAGTGAGAGACTGAATTGGTCAGCTGTGCTATTCATCCCCTTAATTTCCTTAAGTCTGAATTGGGGATGTCTCGAGGCCGTTTTGCAATTTGCACGTGCTCTTAAAAAGGGGATTTAGACATGTGCTGCGTTTTTGTATCTAATCCTGTTGACTTAGAAAGTTATTTTCCGAGACTTGCATATCTTTTCCCCAAAAAAACTCACTTCACATCGTTTGGCTCCCATTTACACTTACAAGTATTAAAATCCCGTCATCCGGAATTAATAGTCCGCTTAAATCAAAATTAATTTAATTAATAATTTAATTTAATCAATAATTTTCGTATTTTTGATGCAAGAGTACCGTTTCGTAACTATCATATAATTGAACGTAAAAAACGACGATAAGCTTAATAAATAGGAATAGGTATGTCGAATTGCGTTAAAAACCAGAAATATAAATTTTATTGGCAAGACAGCGTATTAAAAATGAGCATTAGAAATTACATATACGAAAACTGCAAAATTTAAAAAACTTGCGGTTATGCAAATTTTCAGTCAACCGCCCACCCGCGTCCGAATCCACCGACCGGTGACGGTATCCTGGAATTGAGGGTCGGATCCCTGCCGGCTGAGAGTCCATCCTCTTTCCATCAGTATTTATAAAAAATTGTATGCAAATTTTATGGCTTTTTTCTATTATCTTTTTATGTTTTCTATTACTTGTTTTGCAAAAAAACACATCACCAACAGTCACTGTGATATAGACGAATTTTTGAGTGAAAAAATCTCGACATTTACTTACCTTAAGGTTGTGTATTATAGCGTAATTAAGATTAAAAGTATATCGAATTAAAAATTGGAAAATTAAATATTCAAGTTTCTACTTGTTTCTTTATTCTTATACCATTAATTTTAAGTAACACAGCTCGATGTGATAGGGTGTACATAGTAATCTCGCGTTTCTTTTTCGATGATTTGCGTATTTTTATGTATCTCTCCTTACGTTTTATATTCTGTTTTTCAAATTCCCGCACATGTCTGATTTGATGTGTTTTTAATTAGCATCAAAAAATTAATCCCGGATTAGTCGCAGCCAGCACAAAACCAACCAAAAATACACACGTATTTTCCAGATCGGCGGGAAACCCCTCGGATTTGGATTTGGGGCAATTAATCTGATTCTAGGGTTTTTTGTGAGGAGGTAAAAAGAGCAGAAACAGCTGTCAGCCGCCCGCCTACGGTTTTGGTCCTTGACGGCGGGGATTTGGAGTATGATTCTGAACGTGTCCTGGATTTTGAGCGGTACAGAAATAGCGCTGAACGTGGGTTTTTTTACCGTAGCTACCGGAGTTTAACGTCTTACCGTAATGCATACTGTGACTTAATGATTAATAGGAGTCTCCAGCCCATTTTAAGGGGACTGCTAAGGCATGGTGATGGAATTTGCTTTGACTTTAAACAAATTTCACATTTGCTTGTTTACATCCGCTTTTGCAGCTTGTTGTCTTGTTCTCATTTCTGATTGCTTTTCCACGTTTTTCCTTCGTCTTTCCTGACCCGTGAGATCCGCGACAAACTATATTTTGCCGTGGGCCGATAAATACTCTGCAATGAATGGGGCCGAAGGAATCGTGTGTATGCGTGTGTGTGGCCGGGAGAATTTAAAAGCAGTCGTGATGAGCGTTCACACATTTTCCAGCGGCGCTCCATCCAAAGATTGTCTGGGCCAGTGGCTCAAGCATGCGTTTTTACGTTTCTTAATGGATTCCTCGGGTTGTTAGTGTCATTGATGTGTGAAATCACCAGAGACCAAGCATTCGTTAGGGCATATCTTGGGGCCAATAGCTGACTATAGTATGGTCGCGTATTACGGGCGTTTGGAAGCGCTAGACTTGATACCTTACGCCGGCTATTTGTCGAAAGCCTCACCTGTGGTCAGAAAGCCTTCATATAACAGCTATTGCGTTTTTTCGTGTGTTTTGTTGTGGCGCCTACCTGTCGACACCTAGGAAGCGTTAGAGGTGTGAGCACCAACTTGATTCTGACTGGCTAAAGGCAAAGGCAAGCAACACATTTATTATCTGCGGTTTCCTTATGCATTTGACCGCACGCGCGACAGGCCGCGCCAAGCCCCGAGCCACACGCGACGCTCCCGCCCCGCGACACGCAACACTTCTGAACGGGCAAACGCCACGCGCGTTGCCTTTCCATGAGGTGATGGCTTACTCTAGGCGACGTACGGTGTAGTAATGAAACGAAGCGACCGGCCCGTCGAGCGGCCTTACGTGTAACGGGCGCCAGCGTTGCATGTTGTGTTCGGCTGCGTTGCGTGTTGTGTTCGGGAGCGTTGTGTGTCGCGGGTGTCAGCTTTGCATGTTGCGGTCGGGAGAGCTGCGTGGCTCAGGTGAGAGGCGTTGCGTGCGGCGGTCGTGAGCGTTGCGTGTCGGGGAACAATGTGCTTACAATAAACGTGTCACTGGTTCGATCACGGCCGAGAGTTGCCTTTCGCTGGGCCGTGCGTTGCGTATTGCGCGCTGTCGCAGAGGCTCAATCCAATGCAGTCTAGCTCCTAAACAATCCATAGCCTAAACTTCACACTTTTTCCTTTTGCTTCGCCGGTTCCTTTAAAGAAACCTTGACAGAATGTTGATCCTGGCCAAATTCTAGCGATCAGGATAGTTTGTCCATGGCCATTTTTAGCCGCATCGTCTCATTTTTATCCCAGTTTCGCTCCAGCATTTTTCCATCTGGTTACATTTCGACCCGCTTCTGACCTATACACTTTCTCGTTTCACACGTTCGCGTGTGTGGGGGTGGAAGAAACCAAGGGTTTCACCCCATAAAACGACATGAAAAATGTCCCATGACAAAACTCGACCTTTCCAATGTTCTCGCACACTACTTCCAAGAATTCTCTAGTCACCTAGCAGCCCCTACCCGAAAATGAGGTGATGGCCCGGAACCCGAAAATAGTATAAATTCCATTTCGGCGGCCACGGAGCTCCGGGTTGACGCGTTTTTGCGGGGGTGCTTGCGCCGTTTTTGCTGCGTAGAGTAATTTGATCGTTCCGGGTTTCCTGGGTTTCCGTCCTTCCCATGGCGCGTAAATTAAGTTTTATGACCTCTTTTGCCTAATTTACAGCCAGTATTTATAGGGTCAGATTGCGGGACGGGGTGGCATTTTGGCGATTTATAGAGGTGTGGGCCGATCGGGGTCACTGTATTTTCTATTACGCATTTTTAAGATGTTGTAGATTGTTTTTATTTTTTTACAGTAAGCCGCTAGTTTTCAGCTTGTTTATCGTTTACGTTAAACGGGCTCGGGAGCGCGGAAATCGACCCTATCTGGCGACTAGGTCTTGACAGCTACGCATCGCTCCAGAAGAGGCTACAAGCGGAATTGGATTCTGCTGCAAACTACCCAATTGCAACCGTGGCGTAATTGGCGTTTGCTATTTTTTTGTTTTTTTGTTATTTTAGGCTTTTTGCTGAGGTTTACGCCCTGAAGCTACAATGCAACGCACTGCGTAAATTGGCTAGTTGCGTATCTGTCTAGAACAAGTCGATTTTCGAAGTTGTCGGTGCTTTAAGGGAATTAAAAACTAGATTCTTGTAGAGCAAAACGCTTCTTTGGAAATCGTCATCTTAACAATATTTTATTTTAAACAATATTTTTTATTAACATTGTAAACGATTTTATCTGTAACGAATTTTATTATTTTTATTTTTATTTCTTTTAGGGCTAAAAATTTATTTTGTGTTGTCGTTTTTAATTTTTTGAGTAAATTTAAATCCGTTACCGCGTCTAGTTTAAAGGCCGTATAGCATATTATTTTCGTCTAACCAAGCCAAAAGCGGAGGCGAGGATTGTACCCAGCGCACCGAAAGTCCGTTCATCTAAAATTTATCAATGCATATAGATTTGTATTTTTCTAACAAAAACGCACGGAAATTGGAATTTGGATCGGGCCGTCCCAAAATCACGTCAGACCCCCCACATTTAGCGCTTTCGCCTGGTATTCTAATCTACGGCTCGGCGCCAGAATACCAAAGTATTATTATCTTGCGTTTTTCGGGTAGTAGGTGATGCCAAATCCAATCCCCCGGCTTCTCCTTTCTCATAACAAAAAAAAATCCTAAAATAAACTTTTCTAAAAACTTGATCTGGGAGGTGAATTAGGATAAAAACAGGGCATTGTGAGTCCACCTTCTTGATGTCCGAAGACTAGAGGCTACACACCCATAAATTTTTCACCGGCTTTTTCTGGGTGGTCTAATGGGGCTGATGACGGGCTAGAAATAGCAGTGGGAGGCGCGAAAAAAGATTCTCTTATATTGTGACGAAAGGTAGTAGGGTTAGTGATTCTGTGCTTCGGGCTCGGAATGGGGTCACAGTTGGGCTCCCGAGCTTTTATATGAGGAATTTGAAGCCTCGCGGCCTCAATTTAACGGCCTAAGCTGTCATTTTTCATATATTACCTTCCTGATACCAATAGACATTTTTTCTTCATTTTACTTGGTATCTAGTTTCCCAGTTTCCCAGTTTCCCAGTCACATCTAGTTTCGCGGTCCTTCGCCGACTATTTCCCCTTCTTTTATAGATGTCGAAGGTCGATTCATGCAAATTAGCTTTTCGTTGATTCTATGCTATTCTTCTTGAGGCTTGCCAACTTACCCACATCACTACCAACGATAAGTTGGCGTTATCTCTAATCTACCTTTTCTTTGATAAGTTTTCTTCTGCTTCGATGGTTTTTCACATTGCACAAAAGCAAGTTCTGCCATGTGACATAGCTATTCAAGAGAGAGAGAGAGAGAGAGAGAGAGAGAGAGAGAGCGAGAGAGATAGAGTGAGAAAGATTCAGAACAAATCCCATCGTACAAAACGTGCGGAACGATAACGCCCTTGATGAAAACGTGTTGAAAGTTTGCATGTTTCAAAGCCAAAAATCGCAAACCAAGCAAACCGAGATATTAAAATCCGATCTCATAATTTACGCATCAGAATTCCAAGACTAGACAAGGCCGTCAGAATTTGCTATTGTGAAATGCGTGCTTCCTTGCTTTTTACAGCTGTCGCAAGCAGCGCGCTTCTCGAAAAGCAGACTTGCAAAATCTCATTGACCATAGACTACACTTTCCTAGTTGCGGCCCAAAAATTGGCATTTTGCACCCGGATCTCCGACAGACAATATCGGCAGAAATCTCCTCTACTCGCAGAAAAAATTAGGGTCGTTAAGGCCGCTTACGGCAAGTCGTGACGTGCATCCGCGATCCCTTAACTTTCTCCAACCTTTTCTACCCACCCTGCCCCTCTTCCGATTAATTGGTGAAGTCACTTGGGCCGCACCATGTTGTGTTGAGAGGAAAAAGCGGACCGAGGGTCCAGAAAAAGGCAAAACCGGTGGGTGGGATGGGCCAGCCCGCAGAATTGGCCCAATCTCAAAAGCCTCAACCCACGCCTCCCCTATCTCTTTTTTAGCTGAAATGGCGCTCCCTCAAGCCATATATTTTCAGATATCAAAGCCACTTCCGGTCGGTTTTTTATAAAACTAGAGATTTGAAGTTTTTTTTCGCGTTTTGGCTGGATTTAAATCTTCCTTTTCGCTTCTCGTAATCTTCTGATCTGTTTTTCTCCGAGCCCAAACTTTTAATCTTTAAATTTTTTTCATTTTTGAGCCTCAGAATTCCCCGAAACTCGCTTGGTAATTTAATTCCGGACTTAATGGCTTTAATAGCCCCGCCCTGGTAATTATACCAACGCATCATTATCATATTTTTTTGCAAAAACACATGAAGTTCCTTGAAAGTCTTATTTTCTCTCTATTTCTATCTCTCTCTCTATCTATCTATCTCTCTCTCTCTCTCTCTCTCTCTCTTCTCTCTCTCTTTTGGTCAGACGTACATTTTCCTTGTAAAATGGTATAGCGCACATAAGACATCACATTCCACTGTCTTTCATGTGCACCATTCAACCAACATAAATCACCCCATTCCGCGAACTATTTTCCGCGAAATGCCGCAATGACAAATTTTCTTTGGCGGCGGCTAATCGAGTTGAGGTAAGGCGAGAAAAACCAGGATCAAGCTGATTCGTCAACAGGTGTTTTCTGGATTTATCGGTGCTGAAAATGCGACTTTTTTTGCAATTTTTGTACCCTTCAGACTTTGAGTCACGCTAGGATAAGCTCTTCTTCTTCAGCTTTTTAAGCGCTCATTAAAGCTTCGCAGCTGGTTATAGGTGTAATGTAAACATGTGGATGCTTAAATATGACCCAGACGAGTTTTTCGAGGCGTAATTTGAGTCCCACTTTCGGTTGGCTGGCTGGCTGGCTGGTCGGAGACGACGACGTGCCCTTCGTCACTATTTGCCAAGCTTTTCTTGGAGGGGAAAGGTCCAAAGTTGAGGTACGGAATGAGGACTTGGGCTAACCTAAAAGCCAGCTAGGAAGCCGAACGCATGGTGCTTTCCTATGATTTACTTAACGTGCCGGTCGCTTTAAAACGCTAAATTCTAAATCTAAATTTTGAAGTTCCGGTAGATTCAGCTTACTTTAAAAATGCCCACTTGCCGGGCCCATTAGAAACGTGTAGCATTGACCTTTCAGCCAGCGATTGACTTTTCCACAATTAAGGAATTTATAAGGCACGGCATTTTCTATGGATTTTCCAATGCGCTTGGCTTATTGATCCTTTTAAAACTCCCATAATCTAACTCGCGCTTCAAATTCCGATATGCTGTGTGATTCCTGATGGTTCGCAGTCAAATAATGAATTAATTACTAATTTAAAAAGCCTGACTTGCAGGGCCCTTTAAAACGGCTTCTTCATCAATTTGACGCCTAAATACCGGCAGATCCGCCAAAATTAATGGTACTTGTAAGTCCAGGTCATGGCTCTTCTCTGAATTTTAGGAAAACTTGACTTTTCGGTCCCTTTAAAACCCTTTATTTTTTTTTTTTGGCCCAAAAACCCAAAAACACCTGGCGTGGGCCTCCCCAAAAACACACGCAATCTTAGCCGTAATGATAATCCGCTACCACTGACTACGATACCCATCTTTGTGAGCTCTCTCTCACGCTCTCTCTCTCTTTCTCTCTCTCTCTCTCTCTCTCTCTCTCTCTCTCTCTCTATCTCTTTTCTTTTTCTCTTTCTCTTTTTTTCTCTTTCTCTCTCGCTCTCTCGCTTTCCCTCCCTTTCTCTCCCTCCTCTCCCTCCCTCTCTTTCTCTCTCTCTCTCTCTCTCTCTCTGTCCCTGTCTCTCTCGAGTTTGCTGGTTTTTGTGGACCTGCTTTTCCCCAAGTACATTTCCGGGCTTCGGGCCGGTGGTCGTCTAGAATGCAGGGCGTCTAGAATGGCTAAACGGCCCGCTTGACCCACACAGATTGTAGGCCATCCGCCCCTTGTAATGGGCTTATTTTGATTGTCGTGGGGTGTTTGGGCCGGATGAGCTTTTTGCTGGTGTTCAGAAAGTCATGATCGTCAGGAGTGTCAGAGGAGTCATGCGAGATGTGTACAACATTCTGATGCACTCTTGCTGCCTACGCTTTTAGGAGTGCACCATACTTCTGATCCTGTGGTCACTCTTTTAACATCAATGCGCAGAATATTTTGTCTTAGGCTACGTTTTGCAGCGCGTCGTGAACAACGCCAATTCTGGAAAAATGGACCTGGCGTGTTCTGATCTCGGAGTCCATTCAGTACCCTCGATTGTTTCTGGGTTTCCTTGATTCTGTGCAATCTGCATTCTTTGCCAGGGCCTACGCATTTGCCTAGTAAATACCCACACACGCCGCCACCACGACACATCAGAATACACGCGGTGGCGATGCAGTGAATATGGCAGACAATGGAATGAGGGGGAAGGGATGAACTAATCCCCGGCTCTTCTAAATCCACGTCTCTCTCTCTCTCTCCCTCTCCCTCTCGCCATTCCCTATTTCCTCATTACGATCACTTTTTGCACTTGTGCATTCACTGCCAATACCGCCGCCCACGTAGTAGGCGCTGGGCAGGGTGGGCGCAGGGCCACGTGTTGGGTGGGTGGTGGCTGGAGCACAGCGGAATTTTTGGCATTCTTTGAGGTCTGTGACTTTGTTTTGAAGGACCATTGGAGGTATCGACACTCAAACTATACCCATGCGTGAAGTTAATGGAGATTTTTAGGTGACAGTACGCCACAGTACGTTCTTCTTTGTCTCTAGTCTGACCCAATATCTCAATGCTTATGCTAACGCCCTTGAACACTCTTACGAGAGCAAATACAGTGTTTTTAAATCGCTATGTAAGCTAGCAATATTTTTCGGCCGGTCAGTCTCAGGTCCTCTCATTTTTCAAGCATCCCCCGGAAGGCTACAATTTTTGCGTGACGCCTTGTTTTTTTGGAAATTTTTAAAAGCCATCCTGTTTTTTTTGAGATTTCTCTCTCCCGCTCTCTCTCTATTTCTCTCTCTCTCTCTCTCTCTCTCTCTCTTCTCTCTTGCGTTCTAGCTCTGTCTCTTTCTCTCGCCAAAGCGACTAGCTACAAAATATTTGCAGTCAGAAAAGATGACACTTCTTCCCAAGCCCTATATGCTAGCTTCTACATCCGTGATAACGCTTAAATCTGTATAATCAAGTGAAATTCCACTTTTTTTGTAGTTTGCTGTACATCCAATTTAAACTTTGCGCCTGCCGTTTCATCAGCCCACAAAATAGCCGTTCTTTTCCGGCTAGGGGCCGCGCCAAACACCGTCATTTCGTCGTCTACTTGAATGGCCGGGGGCCAAGCCAAACATGGCGGCTGACTCGAGGGAGCCTTTTCGAGATTCATCTCGGCGGGAATGGCTCATACACATCCTCCACATTGTCGTATTTATCCCCCTGTCTCATTGGCCCCATGATGCTTCCATTTTCGGAAAAACCATGAAGTTCAGCTCTGAAATTGTACGAAAAGCCGACGTTTCTAACGGTTTTTAACTGGTATTCGGATTCCTAATATTTAATAATGATAAAATGACACGGCCTATCTATATCTTACGGTTTTCAACCCTTTAATTTATTTAAACGAAAAACTCCCGATATGTTCAATGTTTTTTAAATGGCGTTCAAGCTCTGTATATTTAATATTGATTAAAGTGTAAAAATTATTTCTGTAATTTTCAGCTTTATTTAGTCCTGGATTAACAATATGTTGTTTCAGGGTTAATCCTGGCATGTGGCGCGCCTTACTGGCCGCCCTCCTCGTCGCACAGTTTGCGCGTGCACAGGTATGTTAATGGAACATTTGGACTTTTTGAGGTCGTAACTAACGTGGTCTTAAGCCTAGATTATGGGGATTATATCTTTTTTTAAGATAAATAAACGCTTGCGTTTAAAGACACCTATTCAAGATCCCGAACCTGTGAAATTCTCTTTCCAGGACGATATGGGCTCATCAGAAGAACTCGTTTTGGTAGAAGACGGGCTGTTGCGGAGGATATTGAATCCCAGTGAAGAATTGGAAATGGACGGTGAAGGTGGGTGAAAAATAGAAGGACACGGGTTCAGAGGAAGTGGGATTCCATAGCGCAAATTCTGCAAAAGAACACAATTGAAGGGGCTAGGAAGCGTAAAATCGATCCTTTTTCTGGACTAAATCTGGACCCTACGTAATGCGCCAAATAACACCCAGCACGCTGTTTTCTACACACGAAGCGCGGCATCGGTTTTTTCTGTTTGGCGAAAAATCAATTTGTCGCAATTTCGATGCTTTTTTCACCTCGCTTCTTCATTTCGGATCTTGCAAATTAACACTGACGCGCGTTGAAATTTCCCTATAGTAAAAATTCGGCAAAATGCAATTGGAACAAAGGTTTATTTCGACAAAATAAAAAGGAGCAGTTGCCGGGCAGCGTGCTTATTATTAGGTGCAAACCTGCCGGCGCCCCCTTTAAAACGCTAATTTCCCATTTCCAGGACCCCGAAAAGTGATCAAACGATGCCGGTGGAAGTTGTGCGGTGCGGGCCGTCGTTTCCGCTACAACTAGGGCTTGTTCGTCAACGAGTTTTCCCCTGCTTCTTCTGCCGCCGCTCCTCGTGCAAAGAATCTCTGCTCTGCCCCCCTTCTCAGAATTTCTAGATACTTCCCCCACAGCTCTTCTTGCTTTCACTTGCCAGCCTCAAACTGACGTTGATCTCCGTTTCTCAGCCCTCTAAAATTTGATTTTAACTTTTTTGGAAGCATCTCGCAGCCGTGTACAATATTCGCTTGAACTGTGCCCCTCTCTCTCATAAAACTGATGAGACTATCACCCCCAGAAATGGATCGATCAATAAAGTGGTTATTTGTTGAATGTGAAAATGCACCGGAAGAGTTGCTATGATAAAGTGTGTCTAGCCTTAACCAAAATTTCACAAAAATTCATGAAAACTGCATTTTAGGCCGAAAACCAAATTTTTGACCAAATTTACGAAAATTTCAAGCATTTTCAAGCTTTGAAAGCTTATTCTGCTTTCAATATAGCTAAATTTCAGTAAAAGCTATATCAAAACACTTTATATTTGGTTACTGGACTAACCTAAGCCTAAAGGAAAGATTCGGCTCTACCGTACCAACGCAATCTGGAAAGTATTCAGTGTACTGTAACGAAATGACTTGTTGTTTCGCCATTGCTATGAATAAAGCTAAGGCAAAGCTTGGCGGCAACAAAAATCTGTTCAAAATCGCCTTCTAGCTCACGGCCATCAAAATTAATGGGAGAGCCGGCCAGATGTTTCAGGCTACTCCGCTGTTCCGTTACGCTCCGCGGACCCCAGCAGCTCTAAAATTTAGCATTATGCGATCCGCATCGTCTCATCAAGCCCTGTTCCGAATTATCTGTAGTTGCTAAATTCGTGGTTGAATCTAATGAGCTCAACGAAAACCTACAAGGCGAAGTTTTTGAGTTGAGTTTTTTCGGGGGTCCGATTCGGGTAACCAATTTTCGGGAATAGGATTTTTGGGATGTATAAGCAAACCCCGTTTCAAAACACAGTAAAATTAACAATTTGTTGACGTTACCATTGATTGACTTCTCAATCGGATTGGATCCCCCTCCCCCATCGATAAGATGCCCTTGCGCCCACAGGCCGCTCGAGTCCCTTTCGCTCCTTTTGACGGTGCACAAACAGTCAGGGCCTTCCCGGTTGGCCCTAAGAAGAGTAGAGAGGCGGAAGACAGTATGTTTGATGTGCCGGGTTGACCCACCCGGTACCTCTACCTATCTGGCCCTGGGGGGGGGGGGGGGAATGGTTGACTGTCTTCTCTTGCCCGTGGCGGCACTCTCAATCCCATTTACCTTCTCAAGAAAGGAGCAGCCGGGGTGATCCCTTTCGTTTAGAGCACTCATCTATTTTATCCTTATCAGTTTATCAAACTTTATTTGTTGGTGGAGGTTTGTTAGGCAAAACTAAAATTTCTAGTTTTGGCTACCGCGGCTTACGCGCCCCTTTAAAAATTGACCGTTAATTGGAAATTATAAACCAACGGATTTTGTCTTCCTCCTCTGATCTCTGCACTCTTGTAAAGCGACTTGAAGAAGAACTATGGATTTTCAAGCATTTTCGAGCCGCTAAAATTCCTGTGCATTTTGTTTGCGGGACAAGCTATTTCACGCAGCGCGATCGCCGCTTGTGGATCCTAACCCATCACGCAATGAAAATGAGGATACCGGCGTGCGCGTCGCGAAGCGGCGAAATTTTATTAGGAACCATGATTAGAAAAACCAATGCATTGGCTGCATATACAGGGTGACCAGTTGAAAGTGTATACAACTCGATATTGATAGAAAGTGCCATAAAAAATTTCCCAAGCTTTTTTAAATCTTACTGCTCATTGTAGGTAAGCAAAACCATTAATACTAATAAAGTATCAACAGATTTTGAAGGCGGCTTCAGTTGGGTGCAAAATACAGCTTCCAAAATGTTGCTCGATGCGAAGAAAAAGCTCGCCAAAAGGCCGCAACTCCAAGTCGGATACTTTGTTCCGCCCTGAAGCCCCCGAGTGCTGAATGGATTTATGCCTATAACATAGACAATTATGGTAATTTTTGGACACAAGTCCTTTCGACACGAAGCTTTTTACGGCGACCAAGTTGGAACAAGAAATCGGCAGCTGAGCTAGGCTCGGACTAGTTTCGCTCGTAAAACTCGCGGCAAGCTTTTTGTGGCACCAAATTTTGCACAAAGATGCTTGTTTGCATAAGGATACACATTATGAACATCGATAAGCTCCTTAACCCGTTTTCGCCAGCTTTTGAGCTCCAAATGCCAAAAATCTCGCCCATACTACAAACTACACACTATTTTCCGAACATCATCCTACTCCTGAATCACCTATTTTTCCACCTACAAAAACGCGACTAATTGGCCCACCTTCGCCTTATCCCGAGATCTGGGGGCACAAAAATCTGCTGTGCTTTTCGGGGAATCTCCACCCCCCCCCCCCGCATCCACGGCCAATTGGCTTTGTTAGTTCGTGTGCTCCCGTTTTGGGGAAGTGGAAATATCTGGCCCCTCGTCAATGCTCACATCATTTTTGGCGAAAGCGGCAAATGGGGGTGTGGGGGATGTTGGAGGAATCTTTGAGGAAGTTGCGCGAGAAGGATGTAAGCGAGTAATAATTGGGAACTCTGGAAAAACTTCCGGTGCCGGTATTTCCAAGATCCAGGCCTGCGGAAAAATTAAATGAAATGTGTAAATAAGTGATATGAAGCTGAAAAATAACAAAATAGATGGGTTAAATTTAAAGGGATGGGCAACGCGTAATTGCTCGGGCCCGATCAGTAGGTACTTTAAAGGGACGGATCAGCCATCTTGGTGTTCTTTCCTTTTGGATTCCCTGAACGCTTTTTCGCTACGCGGCACGCGACGCGCCACACGGAAAGTCTGGATCCGTGCATCCAAAATGCATCGTTATGCCTTCCCAGGCCCTTTAAAAGCATTCACGATTGAAACAAATTAAAACGTAACATTTTCTCAAATGTGTAAATTTTTGGTCGTTTGCTTTTCAAACAAGCCAAAATGGCAGACATTTTTAATTTTGAAATTCGTCTTCTGAAATTAACGTCGAAGCTTAATAATTTTTAGATCTCAGAATGCGGTTACTGTGGGTCTTCTCATTTCTTCTACTACTCGGCACTGTCTCTTCCTTAAACCTCCTTTTATTCCTGATCGGGACTAATCAATTCGAGAGGAACTTTTGAGTATTTGGCCCAGCAATTGGCCTTGAGACACCATAATGTAAGGCGTTTTTAATCATAAAAACTCAATAAAAATCTAGGTGATTACCGTCAAGCCGATTTTGATCCCAGAAGAGCCCCGTTTGGTCAAGCCGAAGCTTCATTTGGTGCGGGAGAAGACGATGAAGAACTTGTTGATAAAGTGACTTTTCGGAGCCATGGAAATCTGAATTTTTAAGGCTATGAAGTTGCGGCCTAGTAATTTTCAACTTTAGAAAACTCTACGAACCTCTTGAAAAAATTGGCGACACTGTGCCGTGGAGTCAAAACTATGAACTAGACAAGATGGAGGAGCCGTATTGGGTTGGGCACAATGCTTCTTGCGTGAAGGTAAGTAGTACCTAAAAATTATACTTTAATCGTTGCTACGACTTCTAAATATAGATTTCTAGATGCTAAATTCGAACCTGATGGACCAACTCAAGAAAGACGAGCTCGACGTCGTGATTGCGTACGCCGGAAACCCGTGTCAACTGGCTTTGGCGCACGTGCTAGGGAAGCCAGTGATCTATTTCGATCAGGAAGGCGAGGCTTAATTTAATGGTTTTTATGAAGTGATCTATAAAATTCGGCTCTAAGTGCTTGCTGCCCAAGCCCTTTTAAAGCCCAGGCTTTAGGCGGCTTTTCATAGCGTAATCAATAAAACTCTGGTGTAAAATTGTCCTGTCCAAGCGCCTTTAAACGCAAACTTCAGGCCTGACCGACGAGACGCTAGTCGCTGCCGGCGCTTCGCCAAGCCTTGACTACCCATCTTCACACTGCTCGTTTAGACCGGTAAGTCGTTTTTAGTATTTAGCAGCCTTAGTACGGTATATGTTTGATCGTTTTTCACGGCTTAATCTATTGTTTCAGACCCCTTTCCTCCCCCTCAACCGAATCTTCAACGGTATCTGCATTCTGAAAGAGTACCTGGCCCAGTCGAGGATTCCGTTTTTGGCATCGATCGTCTCAAGGAGGTAAGAAATCGATACCTACGGTTTCTAAGTGATATTTTTTAGATATAAGCACCTTGACCAGGAGATCACCAAGATGTTTGCTGAGGATTATGAGATTAAGAAACGGTAAGGTAATTTTAGGGTTATTGGGTTTCAAAATCCCGAAATTCAAAAACCCGAAATTTAAGTATTGCGAGTTTTCATCTTGACAAAATTTACATAAGCGAATGGCTACAACATTCTCCAATTACCCTGCAAAATAATTTCTGCATTTTAAAATTTAGTAAGCATAGGGATAAATTGTCCATTTCATTAAAACGTTATCAATGATTCTTTTTTAGATTTAAGCCATTCCCGGATGTCAATGAATTGAAGGGAAAATCCGCTCTATTCTTCGCCAATACTGACCGGTTATTGGAATACGAGCGACCACTTCCACCCCATGTAATTCCAGTCGGAGGAATGCATATCGATCATCCGAAGCCGTTGTTTGCGGTAAGCTACGTTTGATGCCTTGGGTAATCCAGATTTTTTTATAAAATCATCAGTAATCTTTGCTCTTTTAAAACTTACACCCGTAACTGATTCTACCAGAATTTTATCGGCGTTTGAGGCCTAAACCGGACTTTTTGAAAGCTATCTTAATCGGTTGGACGCCCTCAGTCACAAATCCCCCTTAAAAAAGGTCTCCATCCACTTCTAGACGCACAAAAGCGTATTAAAATTGCTATTTTAAGCCCTGGAACACGTCGATCGAGTCGGCAGAATCCGGGATGATCATCGTGTCGATGGGAACACAGGCAAACTCTGCTCATATGCCGGAGTATATGGTAGGTTTTTGCATTCCTGCCCTAAAAGGTTTTGTAAATTTCAGGCCAGAGCTCTCTTTGGCGCGCTCTCAAAGCTCAAGAAGTACCGTATCTACTGGCGAGTGGGGCCAACTATCAAATTGGCCGGTGTCGATGTCGAGAAGCCGCCCAGCCATATCAACTTCACGGCATACATTCCGCAGAATGATTTGCTCGGTAAGCGAAGGAATACGAGAGAGGGAAAGAGCAAGAGTGAGAGAGAGAGAGAGTTAAAGAAAAAAAATCCATCGATATACGCGTAATCGACGACTTTTTAGCCCACAAATCCTGCAAGCTTCTAATCACGAACGGTGGTATGCTATCGATCATGGAAGCGGTTGCCCATGGCGTCCCGATGGTCGGCATCCCGCTCTACGGCCAGAATAGGCATAACATGGGAAAAGTTGCGCACAGGGTAGGGATTGCTAAAACCGAAAAATAAGGAGTTTCAGGGCTTGGGCGTCGTCGTAGAAAAGCAGGACGTGACAGAAAACACACTCTATGCAGCCATCAAGAATGTGCTTGATTACCCGAGGTAAGTAGTGCCGAGTAAAGCACATTAAAGCGTAGCGCAAAGCATAGCTCTTTTTTTGGCTACGCATTCATTGTTGCTTGGGCGCGGGCGCGACACACAGCGAGGCGCAACGCAACTTACAACGCGAACGCGCAGCGCTATACGCAACGCCATACAACGCGACACGCCGTGTGCTACACAACATGATAAGTCACACGGAACGCGATCGCACGACACAAGTTACGTGGGGGTTGCGCGGCAACCTGTTGGTTTTTTCTCCCCTTTAAAAGGGGGATCGTGTGCAAAGTTTTGTGATAAAAAGATTGCAACATAACGTAAAGTTCAAAACAGCAGAATAGAAAATACATGCCTTCTTTTAGCTTCAAAAACAAGGCGAAGTGGGCGTCGAAGGAGTTCAAGGCGAGGAAAAATACTCCGTTTGAAGAGGTTGGTCGAGTAAATTTTATAACTGCTTCTGGACAGATTCTCTAACGAATAACATTTTTCAAGGTACTCCACTGGATCGAGTTCATCGCCCAACAACAGGGAAATCCTTTGAAATCGCCAGCCGTTCATCCGCTTATTCAATTAGCACGTCATTTATGTCTAGACCTGATTTTCGCCGTATTTTTCGTGCTCTACGTACCGTATGCCTTTGCGAGATGGTGGGTTTTAACAAAAATTGTTTTATCCGTTGATGAAGGCATCAAAATCTATGAAATTTAATGAATTTTAGGTACCTCCGGAGAATGCTCAATCGCTCTTCTTCTACGCCTCCAAAATCCATCCCTTCGAAATCCAACACCTCGAGGGATTCGAACAATAATGGCGGTGAACCGAAAAAATTGAAATAACGTTTTGAAAACCATCCATATTACGTGTATATTATAGTATTCGGAATCTGAAGAACACGATGATTAAATCCTACTATATATAAAAAAATAGTGTTTGTGTGTGTGTGTGCCACTTTGCATCCACTTCCATGTGGCTGTCCGGAGGATATCTCGATGGGGGATGAATTTCCAAGTACGTACGATAAGTCATTAGGTGCGCAATGGTCTTGAGATGACTGCACACATATCAAATTTTACAAAATCAACCATTTTCGACATTAAACTTAAGTTTTTGTGAAAGCTCCTTTGTTAGGTAATAATGAGCATAGACCGGAAGTGGTGATGCGGCTATATAAAAGCACAGAAGAAGTTGTTTTTCATTGTTTGTCATCTGAATTCAGGACAATTATGTAAAGTGAAGGATAAAATGGGGTTAGACGGGGCCAGGGTTGAAAAGTCGCGAAGCGGCTTTTCGACCCTGGTGATAAATAATTTATTAAGACATGCATTTGTACAGACCCGAATTTCATCTGAGTAAGGGTAGAAGGACAAGTAGTGGTGACCAGAATAAGTTAATGAATAAACGATACCAGACAAATTTTACCTTATCGAGGCCTATATATCGAAACATAAGGAGATACCGTCATTTTACGGTATAACCGGAAAGTCATAGTAAAATTGATGATAAGGATAATTGCGAAAATGGTGGCAAAAATAGATAGCCGCTGAGCGTGGGCGAGGAGATCGTGTTCAAATTGTTCGTAGCAGCCCTGAAATTGGGGAAATTAATTGTGTAAAAACTCGGAAAGATAGTCGAAACCGTACCTGTTGATGTCGGTAGGCGTCGGCCGGAACCATGCCGGGCAGCGCTCTTCGCCCGGTGCACACTTCCGGATCCGGAAATATCTCTGAGGACCGGTCACATTTTGGGCCGCTAAAAAGATCTCTGTAAAAAATCGCGCAAAAATTTACCTAAAATGCAGACTTTCTCGAGAAGGGTAGCATTTTCGACGGAGACTTTATCGAGCAGGAATTGGTAGCAGAACCTAAACCGCTGATGTTTATCTCGCAGATAGCGTAGATTTTAGCTTTTTTGACCGCGACAGGACTTCCACTCTACTTGACTTACTTTTCATGAATTGTCCCACACGTGGGGCAGCAGCTCTCCGGCACTAATCTTCGAGGGTATTCGATTTGAGAGAGTAGCCAGGCGGATGTTCGATAGTCCTTTGGCCCTTGTTCTGACATACCGCAGCAAGCCAACTGAAAAATAGCATGATTGTCACTAGCCGTCTCACTACTTCCGCTTAAAGGGATGCCTAACCTTTCCGGAGCTCAAAAAGCAAAAATGCCGCGGGCGTGCGTCGAACCCGGGAGCCTTGTTTTGTAGACCTGGATGCTATCCATTAGGCCATACTGGCAAGCCCTCGGTGGGATGGGGACGCCACAAGCGTCCGGAAACGGTCCGGATTTTGTGCGAAAATGGGCCCCACGTTGCCGCACAAAATTCGCGCGTCAGTTGTACTGCCCGGAATACATAACTATATTTTTGCCGCCAAAACCTCGGGTATCCCTTTAATGAGCCTACCTACGGTCTTGGCCGGCAAATTACGAATCAGAAAGTCCAGCTTTCCATGAAATCTAGAATAATCCGAGCTACAACGTTAAGAACAAGCTAGCTCTATGGCCAAAATACCACTTTATGTCTTGTCTTGCGGCCTAACATTAATGTAAGTTCAGGTGGCCGAATTGTGTTTGTTAAAGCTAAACAAAAATAATAGTATAGATGCAAAAATTATATCTTGCTGTATTACGTAGTATTTGTAGTATTAACGTTATTTACCTGTCTTTGCATCGAATCCCAAGCTTCGGTGGCCTGCTTGTTATCAGGGTGACCGTACTCGCTTTGCAGGCTCTCGTTGGCCCAGGTTTTCACGTACCCAGATAGTATCTAAAAGAGATACTTTACTAGGTAAATTTTAATCATACCTCGTTTTGCATTACATAACCAAGTCCCAGGCTGGCTATGCAAAACATCGACAGCACGCATACGATCATCATGTGCTAAAAAGATGTATATTTTAATCCAAAAAGGGTACGTAGACTTGAAAGCCAGAGCTATAAATGACTTACGGCTTTCAGTAGATTTGCATCGTGTATAATCGTCGCGTAAAAACCCAATGGCGCCGAGGCAAATGACAAAATTCCGACGAGCAACGCCAGGCCGGCCGAATAATTCAAACTATTCGTCCCGGAGATTGGTGACGAATATCCGTATTCGACGAGGACTTGAATGGCGAAACCGAGAAAGCCGATTGAGAGCAGCTGAAAAACGGTAATTTCTGAAAGCTGTGTTTTGTTTACCATAAGCATCGTGTGCCCAGCCAAGGCCATAAACTTCGAGACTTGTAAGCTCTCTTGGAAATTGGCTGGTGAGCATCTTGCTGAAAGGGCAATAAGTGAAGATTTTAAGGATAAAATATGCAACAAATGGCTTTTAGAAGCCCAAAAAATGTTCAAAATGCTTTTAAAGGGTCTAGAGAGCGCGAAATTTGAGGGTTTTGCCTGCTGGATGTTGGCAGTTATGCGACGCTCCAAAACACGCCATCTATGGCTCGAAAAATCAGCGAACGGATATTGCTTGGGCTAGGCTTAGGTTTAGACATCAGCGGATGCTTAGGCTGAGGCTTGGGCTTAGACTTAGGCCTAGGCTTAGGCTTAGGCTTACAATTTGACCTAGGAAATAGTTTAATGACAACTCGATGACGCTCGAGCTATGACTTACACGGAGGCGTTTTTAAGAGTCCAAAGAATTTTAAAAAGCAATCAGTTTTATTTTGTGCAGAATTTTTTGCTGATTAAACTCGTCTTTTCAGAATTTGCTAAACGACTAGAATAAGAAACTTAGGCGGTTTTGACTAGCGAAAAACCATCAAGGTGGGTCATTTTGGGAATTTGCACACTTTCAGACATGGTCGTTTGCAGATTCTGCGAGATGCGTTTTGAATAGCAAAAAATCTGCAACAGATAGGCTTGTTCCCATCAACACTGGATACTGAAAAACGTCTCCTTGTTAGCCAAATATGTCCTGATTTTGGCCTGCTGTCACACTCCCTTTAAATTGGCCTTTGACCTACCCAGCGGCATATTCTGTATTCTGCCAGGCTGAGTAGACGTAATTTTTCAGAATTGAAATATCGACTGACGGGCCGATAAATATGGTTGGTGGATGGATGCGGACGGTTTGGACGGGATGGAATACTGGGTGGAGGGCTGTGGGGTGCTTTTCGAGGAGAAGGAGGACATACAGAACTGTGCAAACACTTCCTCTACCGCCACACGCTCGCTGACCCGCACAGACAACCATCCCGACCGCGCACTTTGTGCTCCTAAATGTAGGTAAATGAGCAAGAAACAGTGAGAGGAAGTTGTTAGAAAAACACGTGGTCCGATGGATGGAGCTTCCGCTTTCATCCGCGTGTTTGAATTATTTTTTTGAAAAGCTAAATGATTCTCCCAAACAACGAACATCAGGGGTTTTGGGTAAAGAATTTTGGGTCAGGATGGAAATTCGAGAATTCGAGACCAAGCCTATCTTGTGCAGAACTTAAGATTCTGCGGTTTTTCCGGGTTGCAACGAGCTAATTTTCTTCATGGCCCCCAAATAAAATGGCCGGAAGTAGCGGTTTTGAAGTTTTTTAAAGGGCACGTCCAGGGACGTTTTTTGGAAAAAAGCAAAGATTTTTGCCGCGGCCGGTGGTCGAACCCGGGCCCCCCGCTCCGGAGACGCGGATGGATACCAGTCAGCCACAGCTACAACCTGGCGAGGGGGCGAGGGGCGCCCCACGCCGCAAAGGAGAGGAATGGCCTGTCACAGCAGGGGCAGGCAGTGCGCGCGCTCCCTACGTCCATAGGGTGTACACGTTGGGACGAGTACACGGCCCCTCCTGAACGTGCGCTTTAAATGCGTTATAAAGTGACGCAGTTAAATAATAACCTGGTTTTGAAGATTAACGCAAGCAGACCGTTTTAAGGGCTTTCGAAGGATATAACTATCTTTAAGTTCCGATACTTTTGCGTCGGGCTCAAGGGTGCTTTTGTATTAGGAGATCCTGTATACGCAATATAATAATCGCGCAATATGAAACCTAGCGTCGCGGTGCATTCGTAAAATTTGTATACAAAATCAGATTTTCCGCGAGATAGTCCGATCGAAGAATTACATCAATTTTATCAGTTCGAACTTCCTATAGCCACTCAGAATCTCAGTGAAAAGCTTAAAACAAGAACAATTTTTCAAAAAGCTTAAAATTTTAGGCATTTTGAAGCTTCGAACCAATTTTGGAAATGTTTTTGTTGGGGCTGTTCGAGGAAGTATGGAATTTGACCTGGCCCACAAGCAAATCGGTAGTTAAATTAAAAAGCAACCAGGGTTGCCCGTCTAAATCCCATAATATTCTTCACTTTGCATAATTCGCCCGAACTGTGATGAGAAACACTGAGAAGTGCTCCCTCTCACCCATTAAATAGGCAATCGCCACTTCCGGCGGATGCTTATTATTTCCTAACAAAGAGGCCGCCCGATTTTTCTACAAAAACTTAATTTTAACGTCGAAAATAGCACAAAGTGCAAAATCTGCTATGCGTGCAGTCATCTCGGTGCCATTACGCAACTAATGGCGTATCATATGTAGCCTAAAACCCTTACCCTCTTGAGTTATCCTCCGGATACGCTGACGGAAGTTGCATGCAAATGCACACTGACACACAAACACTACTTTTTTATATATAGTAGGATGCATTATTCTCTGCGATAGAGCATAGAGCAAGCAAATTTTTTCAGAGGATATAAGTGGATTTTTATATATCACATACAGATTTTTTATACACACATCCACACCATATATTTCCGCCAAAGTCCAACCAGGTTATTCCTGGGCACAGTGCTTTCAAGTTTTTAACATTATTCTGAGTTTCCCCATAATTTTTTAAGGAAGGCCGGCCGGTCGATAAATAACGCGTAACCGATTTTCGTATTCCGCTGGGCTGCTATTTCCGATCTACAAGGTAAGTTTTTGCCTAGATATCGTTGAAAAATATCTATAAAAACTTATAGTTGCTCCTCATTTTTTAGTTCAACGTTATCCGCGTTTCTTTGTGAATTTCGAAAATTTTTAGCGATTGTAGAGCCAAAAAGGCAATATAAACCTATTCAAATATCTATAATAACCGAGTGAAATTTTTTTTGCGCTCGAATGTACATATTTATTATTATTACGTGGTTTTTCTCGTTGATTTTTTTGTAATTTTGACGCCGCGATTTTCGTGAATTTCGAAAATACGTTTATTCGCTTCTTGTGTGCGGGAAGAAATTCATAAATGAAGAAAAAAGTTTAAACCGGTGGTATTTAATGCGTTTTATTATATTTGTCGCTTCCAAGTTAACGTAAAGATTCAAATTATTATCACAGAGAATTGCCTCTTCAGACTTTAAAAACTTTCCGATTTTAATTTTTTTCATACTTAATATGACTAGTTAGACATTGTTCACCATATTTGCTATTTATCGATATAAAGCTGTATTTTACACTATATTTCCAGGTCAGATGTCCCTCGGATTTCTGAATTGCCCCAAATGCGGGACGCCCTTCGACAACGAACCAAACCGAACTCACAGCCCGCTGGCCACCTGGGGCGGACCGAATTGTCAGAACTGTATGCCACTTTGGAAGGAACATCAAGCGGTCTGTGTGATGGACCAGTTGAGGCAGTCGAATCTGAAGAAGACGCGGGAAGGATGGGTTCCCGCTGGAGCCATTGAACCCTGGAAATGTCCGCGGTGTCAGGAGGATTTTACAAGTAAGAGGCAGTTAACGTTAAAGGCCTGCATTTTTGAAGCAGAATCCGTATCTTCAATCGTGTATTTCGATAATTAACTTCGTGACTCGTTCGAGGAGAGAGAAAGAGAGGGGAAGATGGAAAGAGCGAGAGAGAGAGAGCGAGTTGGAGAGATACTTCCCGTAATTCCACCCAAGAATCTCGATTCAAGGAGTTTCATTTTCAGACCAAGGCATCCACGACCCGATGCTGTTCGAGGCCTGCTTGCATCTGATATGCATTTCCTGTGAAGCGGCGAATCCGCGTTGCGACTGCGGGCGATCCGGACCTGTCCAGAGCGCCGACCGATTCAAGCCGCTCATCCAACGATTTCAAGAATACGTCAAGGGCCCCGAAAATCGGCGATGCCTGGAAAAGGTATGTAAATCTGTTTGTTAGAAGAAACCGAAAAACATTAAGGTGGTATTTCATAGTCATTACAAATTTCTCCCTTCAGGAAAAAGCGCGCTGGGATAGCCTGACCAAAAGGATGCACCTGGGACTCCGCTGTGATCGATGCCACGAGAAGCAGGAACCTACTCAAATTGTCGCCCTGTCATGTCTGACGATGGTCTGTCAGCAGTGCTACGATTTTGTGGACGTGCAGAAGGCCTGTCAACTCTGTAGGGAGCCATTGTACGAACACAGGGATTCAAGCGAGAAGATACTGTGGGAGATGGGACAGCGGAAGGCTTTGAGCGGTAGGTCATGGTTTGAAGAACAAACGGGTCAAATTCCGCATGCCTCAGAAAAGCCGTGCGTTACAAAATTAAAGCGATACCGCCAAGTGCTTTCCGTGCAAAAAAGCCGAACATTTGAGCGCAAAAACTGCTTTTTCGAATAAAAATCCAGTTTCTGGGCGCATGACATTGCTGCATTAAATGTCGTAATCTCCCGAGGGGACCTAATTCACCTCTCGGAAATCCACGCGCCGGTTTTAAAAATTGGAAACGGCAAAAACAGTTTTATCATTTCAACAGCTTAATAAAAATCCGAATTCGTAAACCAGCGTATTTTTACGTCCAAACAGGGGCTAGTAATTGTCGAGCGCGATCAGGTTACGATGGTTTTTGGTCATCGCTCGCTTCCAGGAATCGACGCGGGGGGGGGGGATGGGGCCACTTCCCAGACCCTTAAAAAGCCTGAGAAAACAAAGCACATCTGGAACATTAACCACTGTTTCAGGCGACCTCTCCTTCAACTTCAGCGACACCGACCCGCTCGAGCTTTCCCTAACCATGCCCTCAACCCAGGGCCCAATCGTCAAAGACAGATGCAAACGTTGCAAGCGCGAATTCGAGCTGCAAGATCTGTTCGCGTGCCCACAATGCAAAAATATTGTCGTCTGCTCGAGCTGTATAATACGTGAACATCGAAACCACGAGGTGGTAGACTTGGAGGTCACCAGATTGAGGGAGCTCGAAGCGACAGTCAGCCGGGATCTGCCACGACGATTCGAAGGGCTTTATGGAAATATCGCCACCGTCCATAAGGATATTTTGAAGAGTCAGAAGGAGCTGCTGAATACGACGGCAAGCAATTCAAAGGTAAGACGCATGGCTTAACGAAATCCGGCGTATTTTTCGCACATATTAAAAGTTATTTGTCAAAAGCGTAATCGATATATCGCTTAAATAACCGAAAAAAAATCGACTTTTTGGGAAAAGGGCCGACTACTTAAGGAAAAACGAAATGTCTTGGGGCAAGATCGGGCACAGCTTCTTTGCTCTTTTAAATAGTCAAGGGTACCTTGAAAATTCGTCAAAAATTTTTATTGAACAATTTAAGCCCTAAATTCTATTTCCAGAAAATCTCTGAAGCGAACGACTACAGCAGCGGCTCAACGATGGCCGCCGAGTTGATTGAAGTCGCAGACATCTACGAAAAATGCTTCGAAAAATACCTACCCCACGCGCGAGTATACAACGAAAATGTGCAAAAGCTGAAGGAGCACACCGAGAGATTGATCGAACGATTTAATGCGCAATCGGACTCTTAGATTTTGGAGTTCAATTCGTATTTTTTGTATTTAATTTGTGTCGATGTGTGCCTTTGGATGTCTAATATTTGTATTTACCATGTGTCTTTATAGTGTTGACGGGATGATAAATATGCCAACGATACCTTAAAAGAGGGGATCTTATAGATAAGACCAGCGCCCAAAACCCGCTTCGCGGGCCTTGGGCGCTGGAATGCGGTCTTTGAATGAGAAGTTTGACTTTCCGATAGCCTGGGTCCTGCGGACCCCTATCCCCCACCGACCACACACGCGCGTGCAACTTGCAAGAATGAAGAAATTTGTATTTTTTTGCGTTATGCAAATTAGCCCTCAGGAACCCCCAAAAATGAATAAAACCGGCTTTAACTTTGTAAACTTGTATTTTATCAAAATTCTGAACGCGCCACCGGAAACAGAAGTGACGATTCCCCCGGGTGACGGAGAATCAGAGCATTTTATGTACGGGAAGGCCCTCAAATCGGGCCTCGAAACTGACATCCACACACACACACAAAGATACACGCCAAAATTATATAAGGTAGGATATAAACATTCAGACAATAAAAACTGCAGTAGGGGCGGAGACAAAAATTAGCGAAGCAATTTTATCAACGTGTTTTTGGTTTTCAATTCACAAAAATCACAAAAAGATGTTCTGAAAACCACGATTCAATGGGGAGGACCGAAAAATGTTGCCTAAATTACGGCCACAAATTTTGCATAAACTATCATTTCCGCGGGTTCTCCATCGCAACAAATTTAGCATAGCCGAACCGGAAGTTGCCCCACATTTGCATTTAAAATTTGGTAGAAAATGGATTTCCCCACACTGGGGCATCATACGAATTCGTCCTCGGCCACGGATGGTCGTCAGCATGCTGCGCCAATTGATGCGCGTCGCCCTGCTCCTGCTCCTCGCCATCCACCTTCCGGGCGCTCATGCTCAAGAGGTACAATTTTTTTTCAAATTCAAACTCCTTTTTTGATGTCATTATCACGCACTCTTTTGCAGGGCTGCCCGGAAGGCTACGGTCGACCCCTCGCCTGCTTCGTCGTCAGGGATCCGGAGCAGCGGTCGGCCGCGGATGTAGGTTTCATCTCACTCTCTCCCTCTCGCTCTTTCTCTCTCTTTGTCTCACTCTCTATCTTTCTCGCTCTCGCTCCTCTCTCTCTCTCTCACTCTCTGTTTCAGAATGCCCTCTGCCACTGCCCTGTGGCCCCCGATGCGGTCTGCGACAACCATTCGTTCATCAAGGTAATAATCGTCACTCATTACTTTCTAAACCTCTGATTTTAGGTTTTCAACAAGACGATGTGGCTGAACTGCAACTTCGACCTGTTCATCGAGAAAGAAGGGGGATGCTCGACGAAGGATCAGCCGAAGGATGGGCCCAAGGGGATCTGCCTTGCCGGATGGGAGCACGCCGCCGTTCCGCCCGATCCCACCACCACTACATCGGTTTAGCAATGTCATAATCTTGGGATACGGAAATTAGACGACAACCACCACCACTACGACGACTACGACAACTACCACCACAACAACGACCACTACAACAACGACCACACCACCACAACGACCACCACCACTACAACGACCACCACTACAACGACCACTACCACTACAACGACCACCACTACAACGACCACTACCACTACAACGACCACCACCACCACAACGACCACCACTACAACGACCACTACCACTACAACGACAACGACGACTACGACTACCACAACTACAACCACGACGACTACAACGACCACGAAGGCCCCCTTTGGCGTTTTCGCGCTCAAACCGGATGCCCGAAAGGTCGGTGGTTAAAATTGACGGGAGGGACAGGATTTTTGTGCTCTGAAAGTTTACGAAAATTAATGAATGGTAATGCATTGCTTTGGTTTTCAGGGGGTCGCAATTTTTTCGGTTCTGCACTGTTCGCGGGGGGTGAAACGCAATTTCCCCCCTGATTCCCATTTCAGTGCAACACCTTGAAAGAACCCTTCGACAAGTGCATCGACTGCAACGTGGGAGAACCTGTTGCTGACGAAAGGAACATAAAAGCGGGTCGCTGCCCAAAATGCGAAGGGATTGCCGTCGAGGATTGTCCGGTATGCTGTTTAGGCTTAACCCTGCGAAAATTGCGATATCGGGTCACGTCCTCTAGCGAGTTTTTACCGCTAGCTGTAAGGGTCAAAAAGGGACACATGGGTTAAAGGGGGTTTATTCCCCGGGGCGGGGCGCTCATTATTTTAAATTTTTTAAAATTTTGAAAATCTTGAAAATCGGCCATCTTGAGCTACGGGTTCGTGAGATAGCCCATTCGAATGAGCATTTTTTTTACCTCGGCCTACGCCTTACTCTCTCCACAAAAGTATTTTACGGAATTTTAGAACGCTTGAAAGTAGGCGATTTGTGGCATTTTGGGTATTAAAAACGATTGTAATCTCTTAATCTGAGGGGTTCCGCAACTTTTGAAAACGGATTCGGAATCAGCGAAATGTGCTATCTGGCAAAAAAAATTTCCACTTTGACCAAAAAAGGGTTACAGTCAGAGATTTTTTTGTATAGGCAGAAAAACCATATTTAAAAATATTTTTATTGTAAAAAACACTTTGAGTGTCCCCCCCCCCCCGTTAGCTTATGTGTACCTTTCAGTTGACCATAGATGGCCCTAGAGATTTTCCGTGCATTTTTAGAATCTTGTGCCCTCATGTTACACCGAAAGAACCGAGGCTGTTTTCAGTGTGACGATGCGGATCCGTATTGCCTGAACTGTGCACGTCCCGAATGGCAAGATCATCAGGACTGCCATGGGTGCTGGAGGGATGAAAATAGCGCTCATACTTCCTGTCAAATAAGGTGCATCGTGGACAGTGAGGTAATACACAACCTATCATGTTTTCGGCCCTTTCCGGTTTCCATAGCGCAGTTTCATTTTCTCGAATTTCTGGAATTCTGGAATTTCTTTTTTTTTCAGATCTACTATATGTCGAGGGATCCCAACTGTCGATACCACCATCTATATGCCGTCTATGTGCACCGGTATCCTGGGGACGACGACTGGGTGAGCCAGCTGTTTTGCAAGAGTGTCCTGGGGACAACTTCCATGATCCCCGATCGCAAAATTACCCTTAAAACGTTAAATTTTACTAAGAACATTATT
The DNA here is from genome assembly GCA_038088335.1 of Mesorhabditis sp. LJ9110. NCBI lineage: Eukaryota > Metazoa > Nematoda > Chromadorea > Rhabditida > Rhabditidae > Mesorhabditis > Mesorhabditis sp. LJ9110. Next base: position 69,956 of record JBBGBA010000073.1, read on the forward strand.
AAAACACCTTTCGTATCACCCAAGGGATATCAAGGTACAAGGGCATTTTTGAAAACATCTAGTAAAATCTGGGATAATTGAGGCGTGCACCCTGCACTCCGTTTATTCGGCGCCTTTTGAGAAACTCGCTTTCAGTGGCACTTCGGCCACACAGGCCCTTTCTACAAGCCAGAGAAGGTTCGTTCTTCAGTGTCCAGTTTTCTCGAATAACCTTTGTCAAAACACTAAAAACCATGATTCTACAGCGCGTCCATCGTGACGTTGCGGCTTCTGGAGCGCCAATCAAGCGGATCCGTCTTCGTCAGCGCACCAAGCGAGATGACGACCCGAACGTGTTCATCTACTACCCGATCAACCCCACTTACAACCCCAAGTGCCGCCGGGAAGATTTTGATAAACTGGTTTGTTATTCCCTTTTCTACTGGAGCTTTGACTCTAGACTGCGAACGAACTGGCATTGGCGTCGATGAAGCTGCATTTTGGATGTTACGAAGGGACATGGTGCGAGGAGCAGAATGCCTTTCCGAGGTATCATCACAATTCATTCGTTCCAATCATTCCCCACCCCTTTAAAGTGAAATCTTGGCCAATGACTCGCTGGCCCGCATCTGCTACCCGCGTCCGTTGAAGACCTACATCCTCGGCAAGGGCAGATACAAGCCGGTGAGTATCGTTTTGTAGAGAATCACATGGCGGTGACAATTCCCCGTCCGAAGTATCAAGCCTTTTTTCAGTGGTGCACCGATCCTCACGGCAATCAGTTCGAGCCGAAGAATGTGGCGAGTTGGGGATGTATGGTACTGCCGTTCTGCAAACTGGACCAACCCGGAGAATTCGATGAGTCAGTCCGCATCACAGTCTCATCCATTATCCCCTGTATTTTACAGACAAAAATACCTGAGACCTGTCGCTGACAACGGAGATCTTCTGAACTGCATGGATATTTGCCCAAGAAACGAGAATGGCCGTGGATTGACGGACAAACCGGATTGTCGACCCATCCCTAGCAATCCGGAAAACGACTATTTCGGTGTCCTCAGTATTACGGTAGATATCTCTGCTGATTCGCCACAATACTCTTTACAGGAAAAGATGGATTGGTGCGACGCGGAGAAGTCGACTCACAAAGACCCGTGGTCACTCAACCCACCGTGCAATCCGATTCCGCAGTGTCGAGGAAATGTCGAAGGACGTGCAGTGGGTTTTCTAGTCGTCGTGCAGACAGTAGATGATCATCTACCACCAATTGCTGTATTTCAGCCGGATGCGAGGGATTGGCGCAAGAATCTGCTGTACTACCAGAAAAATGTCGCCGGTGTCCCATGCGTCGTCTACAAGCAGTGCAGTGCTTTGACGGAAGAGGAGAGGATGAAGGTGAGAGATTTGTGAAGGGATGAAGGTAGATGAACATTTCTTTCAGTATCATTGCGTCGGCTCGGCCATGACAACAAGCACGACAAAAGCCTCGACGACGACAACGGCAAAGACGACGGCAAAGACAACGACGGAGAAACCGAATGACGGGCTGGGGGATGAGGTCATCTTGATTGCAGGTAGAACATTTGATCGTACTTGTTCAACTCGTCTCTTCAGCACTGGGTGGCGGCCTCTGCGTGTTCATCATCGTGATCATCATCGTGTTGTGCTGCTGTCTGAAGAAGAAGGATAAGGGCCCAAAGGGAAAAAAGCCGATTGTCGATGACATGGTGGGTAGATGAGCAGCCGCCTGCGGCTCATGCCAAATCCACAATGGCCTTTTTTTGTAGATGAACGTCGGCGCTGGCTCGGCGGTCGTCGACCTCGACGTGGCGCCGATCAGCAACACGGGAGCCCCTGGGCACAACGCGCGAACTCCGGGATTCCTATGGCGCGCCCCAGTGACAGTACCCCCGCCCCGTGCCCACCCCCCGTTTCCCTCGCGTAATGGCCCGATTCGTTGGTAAAACATACAAAGAAGTCTTTCTACAAAGAAAACAATAGAAAAGTGAAGTGTAATACATTTTTAGCGTAATTTTTGTCTTTTATGCTCTCTAGTAGGTTTTCTAGGTTTTGTTGCGGTGTTTGTTAGTTTATGCACTTTGTTTTCTAGATGCCAAGTCATCCATGCCCGCATTGCTCGTTTGTCTTCGATCGGCCTTACAATTTGAAACGGCATTGCGACCGCTTACATGGGGGCTCGCCAATCCCCATTATCCCTAGGAAAAAGGGTGATAGCGTCAAGTGCCACATTTGCCAAGCCCGAATGCGCGACGAAGAGGCCCTCGAGGACCACGTTTCCGCTTACCATAGCTTCCCAGTGCCTGAGATAGAGCCACCCGCCCCTGGTTTTTACTGTACTGAGTGTGCAGTGCCAGCGAAGAATTATGAAGACTTTGTCATGCACTTTGCGGGGTCCCACGAAGATTCGGATACCCAGTAGGCTTTGTAGAATTTTATTACACTCATTTTAGTTTTGAAATCAATGAGTTGAAAGTAGCGCGCGATCAGTTGAGCGACTGGGTCAAAGAGTTTGAAGAGCGTCACAATGCTCGATTTGTCGTTAGGACGTCCAATGATAAGCATCGATATCTCAAGTGTGCACAAAGCACTGATAAGGATGGAGCAATTACATGTCCTTCTTTTATTCGGGTTTGGCTTGCTTCCTTTCTGCGATTGCCTTCTTCTAGATCAATTTTCTCGACGCTCAATCTGCCGAAATTATTTTTGCCGATAAGCACTCGCACGCGCCAGACATTCCCAAGCTTACGTTGCGCAACTCTCTAGTAGAAGATCGCATTGTCGCGCTTTTGCAACAGGGTATACTCCTGGTATTTGACTTCAGCTTCCCTTTAGACATACCACCTCAAAAAATCATCGACCAGTTCCGCGCTCCATTCCTTTCCGATGGAATAGCTGAAAACACGCCGAAAAACCGTGAATTCTACGTTACCTTGGACGATATCCGCTCCTGCGCCCAACGAAGCGGACTCGTCTCTGGAAAGCTTCACTCTGAAGATTTGATATCACTCGACCTTCGTCATCAGCGGGATTCTATTGAAGACGGATTCCTAAACTTTGAAAAGCCAACGGAATTGCCTTGTGCTAATGGTTTCAATATAGGTTAGGCTGCTTTGTTTTGCTAGATTGATATTTTTTAGTAATTGTAACGCCTTTGCAACAAAAGTGGCTCACAGAATACGGGCATAAGGGCGTGGTCATTGATGATACATATGGTGTGACCCTTTACGACTTACGCCTTGCTACCATATTGGTGCTGGACGAGCGAGATCGCGGTCTGCCCGTTGGATTTATGCTGTCGGCCCAGATGCGTGCGAGCGACGTCGTGAAGCTGTTCGAGGGGATCCAGTTTGTAGCCTTAATCAACGATATCTGTCAATCTAGGAAAAAGTGCCCTGATTTTGAACCCAAGTACTTGATGTCGGACGACGATTCTGTATTTTGGTCCGCATACAAAGCCATCTTCCCCAACGCGAATACGCAGAAGTTGCTATGTAAATGGCACAATTTAAAGGCGCTTAATCGCAACCTTTCCAAACTGTCAGATGTAAGACATTTTCCCGCGCACAACAATGCTTTAGAAAACACTGGGTGATGAGTTGATGAAAGATTTACGGGCTTTGCACAACGTCGTTAACCGGGCCAACTTTGACAAGCAACTCGAAAAAATTCTGATCTTTCTTGAAGGACACGGTGAAACGGAATACCTAAAATATTTTAAGGTAATATACCTATTCCATTATTTCGCACTGTTTCCTAGCAATATCATCTTTCCCGCCAAAACGAGTGGGCCGCATGGGCAAGGATACGCGCACCATTCGCCACATCAATGGCAGCCGAGACCTGGCATCGAAGGCTAAAGCGTGATAACATCTACGCCAAAAGGAAGGGACGTGCGGACGCACTAATTGACCGGCTGATAAGTTACCCGAAAAAATACGCCGCCCACCTTTGTGTCATGGACGCCCGAACGATGAATCCTACCAAGAGGATGGAAGAAAATGCACGGCGCCATAAACGAGCCGTTGACTTCTACCCCGCGACCAGCTGCCAATCGTTGGACGAAGCTGTGTGGGGCGTCCAGTCCTTGTCTACCGCAGAAGTGCACAACGTTATCAAGATCGGCCCTTGCCATTGTTCAGTAGGAATTCGCCCGCGACACTAAATTAATTATAGGAAACCAAAAATTCACATTGTCTCGATTGCTTTGCCTGTCCATACGAGTTCTATTGCGAGTGCCCCAGTGACACGGTGAAAGGGGTGTCCTGCGTCCACATTCATGCTCTCCATCTATCAGGTTGAAAATAATCTCTATTGACCATCTAAAATAATGTTAGGGCTCCTCCCCCGCCAAATGGCTATCGCCGCTTCTTCGCATCAGGAATTTGATGATCCAATCCCAGAAATCCCCGTACAGAACGAAAACATGCCCCCAGAATCCCAGAAAAAGGAAGCCCTACAAAAATTTAGAACAGTAAGTATTAGACTACAAATTCATTAGAATCATAGACCCTAAATGCACTTTGGTATGCGGCGGCGGATTGCGACGTTGAGCTCCTTGAAAACTGGCAGGAAGACATTGAGGAAAAATTACGTACCATCACCAAGGAGAAACGCAAGCCAGTCATCGCACCAAGGCAACAGAATGATGTCCCGATCCGCGAAGCTTCCGCCAATTACCGCATGCAATCTAAGGCCGCTAAGCGGAAACTCGAGCCATAGATTGCGGGGTGTTGCTGTCTCGTTCCTTCCTTCTTTCCTTGTTGTTGTTTGTTATCTTGTTGTTGATCGCCATAAATATCACAGAAAACCTACTAGAGAGCATAAAAGACAAAAATTACGCTAAAAATGTATTACACTTCACTTTTCTATTGTTTTCTTTGTAGAAAGACTTCTTTGTATGTTTTACCAACGAATCGGGCCATTACGCGAGGGAAACGGGGGGGTGGGCACGGGGGGCGGGGGTACTGTCACTGGGGCGCGCCATAGGAATCCCGGAGTTCGCGCGTTGTGCCCAGGGGCTCCCGTATCAGCAACACCGAGGAGGGAGCAACGGATGCTAGCGAAAGCACTGGCGCAAAGTGTAAGTGCTTTGCGATATTTTGAGGAATACCATCTACTTTTCAGAACCATCCGACTACACGTCTCCACCTACTCGACACAACGATGGGCATCGCCATCACTCGACCACCACACCCCCCAAACATACTCGATGCAACACCAAAAAAAGCCCCTCTAGAAGCCCCGCCCCTCTATCCCCATCTCTCTGTATTTTCTTTTGTAAATCTATGTTTGTCCATCATTCTGTTTGCCATCGCATGTAGTTTGTACCTCTGTCTCTTCCTAATAAATCGGGTGCTTGGGCTGTCATGTGCTACTTGGCAAGGAAGAACGCAAAGCTTAGAACGCTTTGAAGTCAACGTTGTCCCTCGCGATGGCAGTGGTTCCACTTCCAAAATATAGCTCGGAAGGTTTTCTACCGCTCCTCTGGCGCAGAAATGAGCAAGGTTTCTAGAAAAAAGTTAGGAGCGATAGGAACGCGAAACTTGCAATTTTTTTGGCAGTCTGGGGAACGTTGCCGTTCCTGTGCGCGCAGCCGCTCGTGTTTAGCGTTTAGTTGTTCAAACTTTCCGAGGGATGCTACCACCTTCTAAACTGCTAGATCCAATTAAGTGCCTGAGTGATAGTCTAGAGCTATAGGCTCTAATAATGAAGGCGCTAGGGATCAGGAGGCTCGCTCGACCTCATTTAGGCAGCATCAGGCAACACTCCTCTCAATTTTCCGGCGCCGAACACAGGACGGAAGAGAGAGAGAGAGAGAGAGAGAGAGAGAGCGCTGGGTCGAGAGGCAGCGAGGAAGAGGGGGGAGGAGAGAGTGAGAGAGGGCGTGTGGCAGAGGGACAAGGGCAAATTGAGCTTATAGAAATGGGCGAAATGGGAAACGGGGGAAAAAATTCGAGGGCGATTAGCGAGGTTATAGTATCTGTTAGGCTGTGGCGTCATTTTTGCAAATATCTCTGATTATTGCATTTATTTACTGGCATCATTGTACAATGAAATTTTTAAAACGGATACACATCACAAAACGGATCAATCCGTCATGAAACAGAATGGAATGCACGGGAGGTATCGCAATTTTGTGGTCAGAAGAATGCAAATTTTTGACCTAAGTGCTCAAACAGAATTTCCAGCGACGGATGCCGTTTTTGTCCGCGCACTCATCGCCGAACATTGTAGAAATGACAGGATCTATGGCCATATATCTATCGTGACACTCATGAATCATGCTAAAGATTATATCTCTATCTAACATCACGCCCGGCCCACGAATAGCCTCGAAACTTTTACGGAAAATTTTGCGAATCGCGGGGAAACGCTGGTCAACAAAAGCGATGGCTGACGGCAGGTCGCGCTCATACAATCGGATTCTACTAATGGAGCCCACAAGTAATTCCGCTTCCTTGATATTGTAGTAAGCTTCGAGTGTTGTGGCGGTTTCCAGTTCGCCTTGAATCGGGATGCTGAAGTTCTTCCATGGTTCCGACAAGGGGAAGCCGAGCACTGTGCGCATCTCTGTATTTCCAATGATATCGACGGCAGCACGGAACATTTCACTGCCCACATACTGAATGGCGCCGTCCCTAAAATATTACTGATTACTGGTTGATCGTAACACGAAGGCCGTAAAACCCTTGGCGGTTTTGCCACCATCTCCCGTATACTGGGTGTCCAAACAAATCACCCCTTCTCTACCCAAACACTTTTTAGATGCTAGCTGTTTAAAAGTGCCAAATCTCTCTCTGTCTCGCTAGCTCGCTCTCTCTCCTTCTCTCGCTCTCTTTCCCGCTCGGTCTGGCTCTCTCTCGCTTTCTCTCGTTTTCGCTCTCTCGCTGGTTCTCTCTCTCTTTCACTTTCGCTCCCTCCCTCTCTGACTCTCCTTGTCCTTTTACTATCTCTCTGTCTCACTCTGTCTCTCTCTCTTTCTCCCTATCTCTCTCTCAAGCGGTCATGGCGGAAGGCAAGATTTTTACATCACATACCTCGTTTTAATACCAGTCAGCTGCTCGTATTCCTCAATAGTCATACAGTGCTCCACGATGACAGCCATTTCCTTGTCGATGTCGGGGGGTGGTTGTGAAGTTTTCTCATGCTCAGTGGACGTACTGTTTTCCGCGGCAGTTGTCGTCGATGTTGACCTCGGGTTAGTGGTGCTCAAGGTCGCCACACCTCCTGAAATCTGCATATTTCTTAAGTTAAATTTCCAGTTAATCAATATTTGTATGAATACTTTCTATTTAGCTCCATACCACGGAAGGAATACCATAGCTGAAACAGCTACGTGAAATATAGCATCCGTATAAGTTTCATCCTTACCGGTAGACAAAACCACGGCAAAACTGAGAACAACTGCTCGCGTAACTGTCATTAATTTCCTGAAATTGTAACCTAAATTTTATGACTGAAATTTGCAGACAACGAGACGAAAATACACATCAGTTAAGCCGCTGGATGATCATGCAGATGTGCTGATTAGGATAAACATAGCCGCTGGCGAGGAGCACTGAGGGGAGAAAGGAGGTGGCTCAGTCGACCTCATTTCCGGATCATAACGCAATATATCCCTGGTATCTCCGCATTTCCCTCAGGTGGCTATCAGGAGCTGTTGTCCACTTGTACTTTTTGGAACCAAGTGTATTTGAAAGACAAAAGCCGGAGCAAGGCAGAGAAAGAGAGGGAGAGAGAGAGAGAGAGAGAGAGAGAGAGAGAGAGAACGAGAGAGGGTTAGCTATGATAGATTACCATGCTCTTGTATGCAACCCATGAAGTCTATTTTTATCTCTTTATCGAACTGATAATTTTATATGTTTGTACCCTTCACTTCTCAACACGCCCGCTCAACCATTCACAAATATCCTTGAAGCTATCGCGTTTTATTCTTGTGCTGAGCGCAGAAAACTCATTAATCATTCGATCAACCAGCTTCCGATCTACTGACGTAGCGGCTGCGCGAACATCTCTAAACTTTTGCCAAAAATTGTGCGAATGGTAGGGAAACGCTTGTCGAGATATGCGATCGGGGCCACCATATTGCGCTCATAGTAATAAAGAATATCCAAGGATCGTCGTCGACTCCGCGGTTCCTTGAGCTCGTAGTAGGCTTCGGCGGTTGGCGCGGATACCAGCTCTTCCTCCTTCACCTCTCTATAGTGGGTCCATGGCCCGGGTGGGGGGTAGCCGAGCACAGCGACTCCATCAGAGCACTCCGACAGGCCAATGATGTCCGCGGCTTGTTCGAGCAAAAGCGGTCACAACCCGGCCACGACGATGAAACTAAAAGAAGCGATCTGGTTGTTTACGTGGTAAGTATGTACCGCACCTAAAGCCTAACAAGGATAGGAAGAGAGAGATAGGAAGAAATGTAAGGAGAAAGATACGTATGATACGTCATTAAATGCGCAATGGTCGCGAGCTGACGACTGCACGCTTATAAGACGTGCAAAATTGAATGTCTATGTCGACATTGAATTAGGTTTTCTTGAAAAAGCCGAGCCCCTCTTTGTTAGGCATCAATTTGTTCAATTGAAATTTTCAATCAGTTGGAAGGAGGTGGGGTGTCTATACAGGGTTTTACAAAAAACGACCTTCCTCTAGCGGGCCGCAGAAGTGGCCGATTTTGGCGATCTAGGTATCAATTGAAAGCTCTCAAAAAGGCGAGAAAACTAGCACGTTTCGTTTTTTCAATCACGCCATATTAATTCACGGGAAATTCATGAAAACTGAAGATCTTATGCAAACTCCGCATATAAATCACTTGCTCAAGCGATTAAGACAACGCTGATTTTACGGGTTTTGAATGAAATTGTTTAATATCGAGCGTGGGCTTAATAGGTGTTCAAAACGAACAGCGCTTGTCTTCCCGCCGTTTCATGGGCTTTCAATGGCGTAATTATCATCCCGAGCTGACCTTTCTTTGGAGTCGATTTTTTGGGACACTCTTTATATAGTAGGATTTCCCTACCTGAAAAGAAATATCTTGCACCTTTAAAGTGATTGGAATATCCCCTACCCAAGTTGGTTGCCGGTGAACCGATTGACATCTTCCTCGGGCAGGCACATATCAGAAATTTTGGCCAGTTCCTCGTCGATGTCGAGGCGTGTAGATGAGGCTGTTGTGTTATCCGCGACTCCGCTATTATCTTCAGCGGTATTCTTCGGTGTCGTAATTGGGCTGGTGGTGTTGTCCACGGCAATACTTCCAGAAGGTTGCTTTTCGTGGGCGCATGGAACTGTCGTTCTGGGGGAAATGCCAAAGCCCCGGCAACCAAACCCCCGACCTCCATAATGCTGACATCCGAAATCCCGACAGCGATAATACCGACAGCCAAAGCCGAAAGTCGTAATCCGCACATGCTTTTCTGCCGGCCGCTTTACTCATAAAATGTTTTTTAAAAATGCGGTTTCTGGCTGTCGGGATTATGGCTTTCGGGATTTTGGCCCTCGGGATTATGGCTGGAATTCGCTCTTTCCATCGTTAATCCTTTCTTGCATGCCAAAAAATTGCCAAAATAAGGATGACGATCGTGTTTGTATACCACATCAAAAGTCTCCTGATCATTCCTGCAAGTTTTGCGTTCGTGCGGAGTTTAATTCACCGAATTTTCAAAAGTGTTTTTTAAACTAAAAAGCCAATAAAATCGTATTCCAAAAACTCCAGAAATGTTCAAACAGGAGAGGTCGACCAGTTCACAGCAAGAAAATAATGGCAACGTGGTAGCGGAAAAGTTTAACTAGCAGCGTGTCGCCTTCCTAGCCCGAGACTGGGCTTATCTTGCAAAAACAAACTTTTTTCATTGGGGGTTGAAAGGAAATAGATAAGCGCTCGCTGGGTCGACCCCGATTTCTTTATCATATTGGCAAGAAGACAAATTTTTTGAAAAATAAAAATGGGGACAAAGGGGGATTTATAAATCGTAGGATTTAGAGGACGGGTTATTTCCGAGGAAATACGGTATTTCCAAAAGATCGGTGGACGATCGTATAAAATTATGGTTTTTTTGCTGAGATTCTGATGTTCCTATCGTAATCCCGGGCCTCTGAATAGAAAAAAAAACAAGTTATCGGAAGGATCTATCAATCTCCTCTCTCGGGAGCCAATTGCCTTTGGATCGATCCTGAGCGCGCTGCCCTCTCCCGCGATCACGCACTATTTTTCGCTTGTTCGGTGATTTTGCGGGCGTAATTTATTGAGGATACTCAGCTTATTCTTTTTGTATACTTTTTATGGGGGAAATTTATCGATTAATATTTCTGGGCTTCATTAGATCCTCGCCTATTCATCATTAGGTCCAAAATTCTAGTAAAATTTTTGATTCTAAAATTTTTTTAGCAGGAAAGGAAGCATGGCGTTATGCTTATGTAGATAAAATTCATTTTCATTTCTAACTCCGCCATTGGAATCTCAAATTATCGAATGACAGAATTAATTTTGAAGTTTCTAAATTCACACAAGCCTGGATGCAGGCCTCGACGATTAAATACCGGAGCGCTTAATGTGGATCAAGGCTATGGAGACGGCAAGATTTTGAAAGCTCCAGTTTTTGAAAATTCGAAGTGCTGGGAATCCGATATCCTGCTTTTCAATACTATGATTCTCGAGAAACCAGTTTTCGAAATTTTTACATTTTTTCACGGCTATTTTGATGAACAATCTAGCTCATTTCCGCAACACAAAGTTGCAGGCGATGCGTTTTGCAAGCTTTGAGTGTCCGGATTGCTTGTCGCAATTTGCCGATGAGGTTGATTCGGATAAGGATGGGAAGCCGGTGGTGGACGGGGGACGATTGGTTTGTGTATGGTGCGCCGGGGATAGCACAAAACCTGCTCACATCGTAATCGAACAGATGCAGAAGCGATGCTTCCAGGTAAGTCCTTGTCCGGATTGGTTTTGTATGGAACGCCGGGGAAAAAAGGAATTGGAATTAAAAAATTATTTGCTCAAAATATTTGCCAAAACCGCCTTTTTCGAAAATAAGGTTTTCGAAAAAAATTCGAATTAATGATGTTAAACGTCCAAAAATAACTATTTTTCGAAAATAAGCTTTTCGAAAAACGAATTTTTCGAAATGTGGCTTTCTACAATGCGTATACAAATTCGACAGACAACGGGTCCGTATCCCAAGAAGTTTCGTCTCGGAATTTTTTTTGACACTTTGGTTTGACCTAACCGCGATCCGAAAATTAAAGAAAATCCCATCCTATCGAAATTCCCTCAAACCCGTTTAAATGATTAACACACATTCTTTCAAAAATTTTTCAGAAAACCGACGAGGGTTGGGAGGCCATCGGGAAAGTTCCAATCTTGTGCTGCCATGAATGCCAAGCACCCTTCAGAAAGGATGAAGAATTTTCGATTTCCGCCGGTCAAAGATGGATCCGCTGCGCTGCGTGCGGAAAGCATGCCAAAAGCGTCAATAATACGAAGGAAAAACGCGTATCCGACTCGTTTCGAAACATTGAGTATCTGCCCATATACAAAAAGATTGACAAGTGTTTGCTGGATTGGATGGGAAAATTTCAAGACTCGGTAATACAGCACAATGAAAGTCTCGATCAAGCTTTCCAGGCCGGGAAGCTTAAGAAAAAGAAAAGAGGCGCTCGTGGTAAGAAGAAGAAAAACCTTAGCAAAGTGGAGGAAGCTGGCGCAACGACATCCGACTGCGATAGTTGTGATCGGATCTGGGAGCAAAATGACATGTTTGTATGCAAAGACTGCCAACAGTTCATCTGCCCACTATGCTGTCTAAGAGACCATAAGACTCATGAATACGGAGAATTCCATGCCACTTTGTTAGCTGACACAGAAGCAGAAACACGCGCGTTTCTGACCCAATTCTACACCGGGTTGCACGGAAACATCGAAGGGATTCACGCGGAAATTTCGAAGAATCAGAAGAGTCTTCTGGAGGCATGTGAGGAGGGCTTGAAACGGATCCCCGAACTCTCGAAGTTTCAACTCGGCGAAAAAATGTGCGCAGCGATGCGAGCTACAGCCGCAAGTTATGAGAAATCCTTTGAGAAGTATTTGCCTCACGCGCGCATTTACAATTCCGCTCTGGAGAAATTAAAGCATGATATGGAGGTAGCGCTGCGTAAATTTGTGCCTGAATAAATGTGTTTGGTTTCAGATTTTGAGGTACTCCCAACAAATATGCATCACGGCTCCTTAAAAACAGAAACGTGTTTTCTTAAACAGAAACTAGATCTGGTATTTTTTGAGGGTCTGGCGATGGAAAACGATAGCAAAATCCACTCGGCTTTTCTGAGTGTGGCTCAAAGGCAGGCCCGTAAGAGGCCGAAACCCCCCCTCCCGCCTTATGATCCCTACCCTTATGATTTAATGTTTCCAAAAAATTTTTTTACCTGCGGCGCTGTTTTTGGCTATTTTTAACACCAGTTTTAGTGTTATACTGCAGAAACTCAGGGATATTGTGGAAAACTCGGTGTAATCGAATAAATGCACAATTTAACTCTTTAAGTGTAATCTAAAAATGCAAATACAGGAATAGGAAAAGACCGAAAATTCCAAACGGCATCATCAGAAAAAACAGCGTCAATGCTTTTTTAGACTATTAAATACCGCAGTCAAGAAAACATTTTTTTGGCGGTCGAGTTAAGGCTAGCCAGCATTACTTCTAAAAGCCCTTACTTCTAAAATTCCTGGCGACGATTTGGCATAAATGTGGTCAAACGTGCCGAAATACTGATAATTCGACGTATCCTTTTAGCAGTAACAATTTTTAGAAGTAAAGAAATGATCGCCCCCTCGAACTGAACATCTGCTTGAACAATGTGACTTATCTATTGATCGCCCTTATCTATTCGTATATCTTCTGTTCGTCCGTATCTTTCGTACCTTTAGATTAGATTTGCCTTGCGGTAACGGTAGAGCTACGGGGGTGGGACTTCTTTGTAATTCCCCTAAACATATCAATATCTTTAGGTAGCTTTGAAGCGCATTCTGTTTCTTGGTCATGATTTTCGTCGTAATTCGATGAGTTTTGTGTGCGTCTAGTATATCTTGCGCTACTTACTTACTTTTTTTTCTAATTCCTGCAAGAAGATACAGTTTGACTTCTGTTAGTTTATCCATTCCTTTCTCTCGTGCTAAGTTTTATATTATTCGACAGTTATATGATCCCATTTAGCAGCTATGTTGACGCGCATAGAGTTCTTCCACTGCTCGAAGTGCGGCGGCCGGTATGACCCCGCGCCGGAGATGGTGCAATCTATCGTAACCGAATACACTACTCCCAACGCCATTGCCATTGGCTGCAAAAGTTGTTACCCAAATGGTTATTCGTTCGATCGCCTAATGGAACTGATGAAAAAGCCAAACATCAAGGTTAGTCGCGGGCAGGGCGTCTCTGAACGTTCTGGCTGTTACCCCACAAGGGAACCACCCAAAAGGATGGCCTTTCGAAACGATACCTAGTCTGTCTTGTGCAGAATTTTCCTGATACCAAATCCGCCTCGATTTTTTGCCAATAGTTAGTTTAGAAAGTTAGAGCGAGTTTACGAACATCTTGCCAAGAATCCGAATTACCTCGGCTCTGTCATTATCTCGAAAATCAACATCTCGAAAATCAATATCTCGAAATTTCAATTACTGGAAAGTTGATTATCTCGAAAGTCATTAACTTAAAAGTTCAATATCTCAAAAGTGCAATATTTCGAAATTTTCATAGTAGTTTTAGCATGTAATTTCACAATTCTTGATGCAACCTAATCCATTTGAATTTTCGAGATACACTTTCGAGATCGTCAGCTTTCGAGATAATGAAAATTTTTTCGCTATCGAATGAGCCCTGTAACTTTAAATTGTCGATAGCTGATAAAAACGACCATGGACTCGGATTTTTCTATGATAAATGGTGAAAAGCAGCCCATTTCACATACCAATAAGCGTACGCCTAGAGAGCGTAACGTACTAATGATGTATCCGTATGAAATTTGCTTTCCGATAGGCTCCTTAAAATAGTTTGGCATATTAAAAGGCCGTTTGCGAGTGACCCCATAATAGCTTCGTAGAGTTTTTTCGACCCCAGTTTTTTATCTTGTCTGGAAGAGCAGGTTCGAATTAGTAGGGTTGTGTTATTTTATGAATTGGATCAGAATGGCCGATAAAGTTGCGGACCCGAGACGACTTTATTAAAAAACCAAAGATAGGCCATTATGGCAAATGACTTCACCCGGTCCTCAAAATCAATTGTAAATCGCTCTAGTTTTCTAAATAGGGTCATTTAGCTAGCATTGAAAACGGGGGTTTGGAGTCAGGGAAAAATTCTGAACTGGTGAGGCTATGTTTCATTTCGAAGCACGAACCTGACTATTGATTGGGTGGTTCCCAGGTCAGTTATTTTACGGACTCTAGTAGTACTGTACTGTAGTATTTTGTAGACCAGGTTTTTCTTTACAGCACACCGAGGATGGATGGCATTCGATTGGTCCTCTGGCGACACTTGACTGCGCGTATTGCAAAGAACCATGTGGTGTCTCACCGGCGATGGGCGGTTGCCCCAAACGATGCTCAAAATGCGCACGTCTTTATTGTGAGGCATCTAATACGTGCTATTTTGTCAGGGGAGACTTGCGCGGAGACTTGCAGCGACACCGTGGTACTGCTTGGTTGGACAGTTATCGTTCGACAGACCCACGGTTCGATAAAAGCACGATGTTCCCATACAATAATCTCAATAATCGGCTGTACCATCCACAAGGAAAGTGTTGTGGAGACAAAAATCTTGAACGAGAATCAGCACAGAATTTTAAGGTGATTCAGACATACAACAAGTATGTTCAGTTGCATAATCTCCGGCTGGGATATAGCCGCACCGATGTCAAGAATTTCTTTGCAAAGATGGAAGAAGGAAGCTTTTGTTGTGATTACTGTCACTCGGATTTCAAAGTGGCACTTGGGGTTGCAATGGAATGCCGGATGATTGCCTGCCCGACATGTCGAGAAAAGGCTCAAATGCCGGAGAGGTGCCGGCTCTGCCCGGCCGGGCCTGAGTTACACCTGGAATGGGTGAAGAAAAGGATCACGGAGTTTGAACGGAAAGAAGCTGAAGACGAACAAGAAGAAAACAAGGAGAATGACAGACCTAATGAACAAGAAACTGAAAATGATAAACAATTAGTTCCTCTCAACGATAATTCAGACAATCTTGCATCCAAATCCGGAAATTCTCCCAATATCACGTCAAGACAGAATGGGACTGACGACGACCGTAATCCCGAAGAAGTCTGCAGAAATTGCAAGAAAGTCTTCGAGATTGGAAATTTATTTTCCTGCTCGAATTGTGCTGAAAAAACCTTTTGCGCAGCCTGTTTTCTGCGTGGGCACCAGACACATAAGTATATCGAATTGAAGGAAAGGAAATTGGCAGAAATGGAAAGCTCTACGCACGATTTTCTGAGTCAACACTACGAGGGGCTACATCGAAGCGCACAGGATAGCTTAGAAAATCGTGAAAAAGAGAGCTGCTTGAGACAAGCTTGGGAAGTCTAAAGCTCGTGCCGGGCCAGGTCGAATACCGCAGCGGAGCAGAAATATGTGCCAAAATGCATATCACGGCAGAAATGTACGAAAAATGCCTTGAGAGATTCCTACCACATGTCCAAGCCTACAACAATGAGCTCCAAGAATTGACGCAGAACCTTGCAGATTCGTTGCAACAATTTGTGCATAAATGAATTTTGTTGCTCTATCATAAACCGATTTGAATAAAACCTTTTGTTTTCGAGGGCGTTTGATTTAAACACATATAGATAAGAGCGGGGCAAAATTAACCATAGAAACGGGTTTACAGTTTAGCTCGTCTACGTTTGGTACCATGATAGCGATCTGCGGCAATTCAGGTATTTAGTGAAAAATCGCTAGAAGTTAAGTGAAAATGTGTTGTTATTCATTACGGTAATGACGAAAATGGCCCGATTTTGAACTTTGTGCCCTAGAAGTAAAATGGAGTTGCCTAAGGCTACCCTACCCCCAGGAGACGATAACGCTTGGGCGGGCTGACCTTCTACGTAATTCCCCTGACAGATGTGATCAGATCAATTCGGGCGTTTTTCGGGAGATTCCGCTGCTTTTTATGATCCGTTAGGCCTGTTCACAGTCATTACTGAATTCATCGTGTTGCGCTTCCACTTTTTTAGTAATTTATGCTAGTATGGCTTTCAAATCTTTTTTTTATATCTTAATATTTAAAATATTTTTCTAAAGCTACCACATTTGTTGGCACAGGGTGTCCCAGGAAAAACACGCCCTCTAACTAGACGGGGAATGGTCTCTCTCTCTCCCCATCTCTCTCTCTCTCTCTCTCTCTCTCTCTCTCTCTCTCTCTCTCTCTCCCTTTCACTCTCATAACTCAGAACCCTCAAGCTTTTATGACCGCGATAGTCAAACATCTTCACAACAATTTTGTTTTCAAACAAGTCACTTAATAGCGAATTTTGCCACTTTTCGGGTTTGGGGGGGGGTTCCATTCGAGTAGCTCGTATGCCTCAAGTTCCCCAGGTCAATGGACCAGAATTCGACGTCAATTAGAAGCAGGGGTCGTGCCTTGAAGTTTTAAACCCGCTAAACGGGCCTTTAAAATAAAACATGGCTATGAAGATGGTTACAAATTTACCGTTTCGAAAGCTTGCAAATGGTGTAGCTACCACCCCAACCCCTGGTTTTTTTTGAGACGCGCCATATTTTATGCAACAGCTATATATTACCCGTTACAGGTGTGCTGTCGATGCGGATCGAGTTCTTCCACTGTCCGAAATGTAGAATCCCATTTGACGCTGAGCCGTACATTTTGCATTCTATTGTCATAGATGACCGCAGTCTCAACGGCATCGGCTGCAGTCAGTGCTACGGGGGTAGGGCAGCGTCGGCATACATATGCGATATGTTGAAACAGCCCAACGTCCTGGTTAGTTTTGAGGAGGCTTTATTGCTGCATTGATTTTTACACAAGCTCTCACGTTTCAGAGAACTGACGACGGATGGTATTCGATCGGCCCTCTGAAAAAATTGGATTATGCAGAGTGCCGGAAGCCCTTCGGCCCTGGCGAGCAGTACGATGCCCTACGCTGCAATGCTTGCAATAAGTCGTTCCGCCCTTACCAGACAGAGACAAAATGCTGTGGAAAAATCCCTTCAAGTCTGCGTCGGCTCGGCATCGAAATTTCTTCATATAACAACTTCGTCGATCGGCATAACGAGTGTCTCGGATATAATGATACCGATGTCAAAAAATTTTTTGACCAGCTGGATCGCGGAAGCTTTTGTTGCGATTACTGTGACCGGAATTTTGGAGTCGAGCAGGGCGTCGCAATGGCGTGTCGAATGATCGCATGCCCGACGTGTCGAGAAAAGGCTCAAATGCCGGAGAGGTGCCGGCTGTGCCCGGCGGGGCCTGAGTTACACCTGGAATGGGTGAAGAAAAAGATCACGGAGTTTGAACGGAAAGAAGCTGAAGAAGAACAAGAAGCAAAAAAGGAGAAAGGAGCGGCTGGTGAAGAAGTTAATGAGAGAGAGAAACTGCTGTTTCCTGTCAATGATGGTTCAAGCGGACCTTTTCCCAAATCGGAAGCTTCTGCCAATACGTTGCTTCATAAAAAGACGACCTATGATGACCCCGATCCAGAACACGTGTGTAGCAATTGCAGGAAATCTTTCGAGATCGAAAATTTGTTTTGCTGCTTAAATTGCACTGAAAACATTTTTTGCGGATCCTGCTACGTGCGTGGGCACCAGACACATAAGTATGTCGAATTCAAAGAAAGGAAGCTGGCGGAAATGGAAGCCATGACGCGAGATTTCGTCAACCAACATTACACCGGTTTATACGAAAACGTCACTGGTATTCACGCGGAAATCACGAAGAACCACAACGAGCTGCTGGCGGCCGGCCTGGAGAGCCTTAAACTTGTCCCAAGCCAAGTTGATTACTGTAGCGGAGAAAGAATTTGTGCCAAAATGCGAGCAGCGGCGGAAAGCTACGAAAAATGCTTCGAAGAATATTTACCGCATGCCCGGATCTACAATAGCGCCTTGGAGAACCTCAAGGAAAAAGTAAGGGAATTTTGCTGATAACCGAAGCACAATGCAATGCTTGGGTAGGGCGTAAATTGCTTTATTCGCCAGCGCTGAGTGATTATTTTACCTCCTTTTAAAGGTGGTCGAATAATTCTAAAGTGAGAATTTCGGGAATTTCATAAAATAGTGCGGAAATCTGTCTAGTAATATCCTCCCTCCCTTTAATATAACCACCAAAACATTTTATCAAAGTTGTGTTTTGTCTTAAACCCGCTAAAAATCCTTGTAGTTGCACAAAATCACCAAGCACTAATTTTAATAGAGCACATGGCAATTTTTCAAACATTTTACTCCGTGGAGCCGATTCCGGCCCCTTCTTTCTTTCCTTTCTTGTCAACTTTTTCCCTATCAAAAAAATGCTTGCCTGAGTCTGTAGGTGCGGAATACCCTCACACCGACACTGTCTTTTTCGATATAGTAGGATACGGTATATCAATGAGAGCCGGCATTAACCTGCCAGCCCGGACAGATTCCAGAACGCCAAAATGAATGCTAGGCGCTACGCTCGCCTGGCCATTTGCTAATTGTCGCTCAGCCCTGATCGATCAGGGCCGCTCGTATCGCGTTAATGCCTCGACGTTTGCGATTCGCGCGCCCAGGGTGAGGTCAAGTTCGATTCGTCGCGACCTGCATTTGTAGCTTATAGGATATGGTTTGTGGAGCCCGCGAATGCTAAAGAACGAAAATTCTTGTGCACGCTTGTGCCAGTTAAGGAACTTCACTGAACTTATTTCCTTTGGAATGGCTGGAGTTAGAGTTTTTTTTTTAGCTGGAGTTTCGCAGGCATGATTCGGATTTGCACGCGCATTATCGCTTGAATTATCACCCGGAGATGTAAGCTGCTTTACCCAACATCGTTCTTTCTCTTCTCTCTTCCTTCCCTCTCTCTATCGCTCTCTCTCTCTCTCTCTCTCTCTCTCTCTCTCTTCTTCTCTCTCTCTCTCTCTCTCTCTCCTCTCGCTCTCACCTCCTACCTCCTTCTCTCTCGCTCACTCCCCCGTCTCACTCTCTCTCGCTCTGTCTCTCTCGCTCTGTCTCTCGTCCTTGGTTTCTCCCACTATTCAGCTTTCAATGCCTTTTTAACGAATCGCCAATATTGGGTTTTTTTTGTGCTGGCGGGTACGAGCGAGTGGTTGTATACAAACGTTCCGTGGTTGTAAAGCTCAATACAGAGATTTTACCGTCTCAAAAAACAAAAGCTCCAAAATCTCGTTTATTTTTCGAGCTACATACTTGCTTCCGCTATGCTACTTATGCTCGATGTCGATAATTATATTACAACCAGCGGGGGAGGAGCCGCTTCGCGACTCTCCCCCGCTGGACCCCCGTCCAGGCCCCATGAATCGAGTGCCCTTCCACATAAAGTTACCCTGAATCTCCCATCTCCCATGCAAATCTCTTTGTATTGTTATGCGGCGCAAGCTTGAGGTATTAGCTTCCCTTTTCTGGCCTGCGGCCCCAGCTTGGCAGTTACCTCCTTCTTTAAGCCTGCGGCGCTAGCTTGTTGCGCAATTTTGCCTGCGCAATTTTGCACGGGGCCTGCGGCGCTAGCTTGCCCGGCTAATTCTTTCCGAAGCCTGCGGCGCTAATTTCACGGCTAGCGTCTTCCAAAGTCTGCGGCGCTAGCTTGAGAGGGTAGCTTCATTCTACAGGCTGCGGCGCAGGTTTGAGTGGCTAATTTCATAATAACGTCCCTACACGGAAGTCCGCTCCGAAACGCACTTTCCGAGCAAAAAGCAAAACAACTAAGATATCCGAGGATCGACCCTCCGATGATGGTGTTTTGGCTCAATCAAGCGAATTCACTTTCGTTGATTGCAAGTGAAATGTAACCACATTTTATTTTCTCTGGTTCGCCCAGCTCGTCAAAACATCGAGGTTCCTAAATCAATTTTTTGATTGCAGGTGAATCATAGTTTTGGGGCATCTTTGCTTCCCACTTTCATTTGCCAAATTTCATTTTGCTTCCAACTCCCCAAAAATGGTTGCCTTTTCCTATGTACTGACATTGCTTTTCTTGGCTCCGCTGGCGTCTGCTCACTCCAGCTGGGGCACGGCTTTCAAACAGCGCTGGTTGCGCATTGTCGAGGTTTAACCAACCTCCAAAATAAATTGCTGTTCAGAGTAACGACACGGAAGCTCTGCCAAGCGGGTTGAAGACGACCATGTGCCGGTTGATGAACTTTTTGCTTAATGAACGCCAAATTCAGGGATTTGCGCTTGGCCCTTGAGATGGGCTGGGAACCGGCGAGCATCATGGATGACATTGCCTTCATCAAGCATTCGACGAGAGGAGCAAGTGCCGCGACAATTAAACTGCTTAGGGCCAGGATCGATGCTGACAATCAGCTTTACAACAGTGCGCGGACGCTATACAAAATTTCGTGCGTCGGTGATGAATGGAAGGCCAGCGGTGAGTGGGGTAAGGTGAGGCAATGGGGCAAACGGCGGTTTTTGTAGACAAAAGAATACAAAACACTTTTAAAAAGCAGAAAAATGTTTTAAAAAGTCGAAAATTTGGATAGAGCGGCGAAAATTATACGAAGAGATTAAATTTCAGCCCGCAATACCACAATTGAAAATTAGTACTTTATTAAGCTAAAAGGTAATTAATTAAAAATCGTTAAAATGAGGTTTTTGGACTGAAATTAAATCTCTTAGTAGGATAACAGGGTATTTTGTGTAAATACAAAATTGTTTCCACCCCCGTTATTTGTCCCCCCCCCCGGTTAAGCAACCTTTATCGAACCACGATCATATTATATTCAGTCCTCCGTTCGCACGAATGCCAGGTCAACAAAGAGAAAAAAGCCAAACAATTCTGCAAGGAATTAATGCATGGCGAAAAGTACCCGGAGTCGGTATATTGGTTGGAAAAATGCGGGTAGGGGTCGTGTAATCTACCCCGGACCAACTACCCAGTTTCGATCCCGAGATGTACGACTGCGCGATGATGCGAGCGGGTGCGGCCTGCGGTGGTGATTATGCGGTGTTTGAGATTGCCAGAGAGGCTCTAATCGCGGTAAGCGTGCTAGGTTTTTTCGATTCAAGAACACTTTCAGAACCGCATCATCGATGGTCTGCCTGACAAGAACACAGCCGATGGGCTGAAGAAACAAGAATGCATTGAGAAACGAGAAGAATTGCTTTACCGCCTGCTTTACAGTTTCGGGCCATACGATGAGGTGAATTTTTGGTGATGAAAGATTTCGAGATGGAATAAATGTTGTGATTTCAAGAGACCACGCCGGAGAACACTCACTCAAAGTCGAAAAAGCGATAGAATCGATAAAAACAAGCAAATTCGCAGCTAAGAAGTGAATGGACATTATTTTGTCTATCTTTTCCAAAGCATTTTTGGCTACCAGTTTCTAGGCCCCTTCTTGACGTAAGCAAATGGGCTCATTTTGCTAAAGACAGAGACAGAGAAGAAAATGGTGCATTTAAATAAAAATGCTTAAACTGGCCGTTGCAAGGGCTTTCGAATGGTGTAATTATCATTCCATTTCGATACTTCTGCGTCAAATTAGATGGGGTGTTTTTTTTATTGGGACACCCTGTAGAGGAAATAAAGCAATTCTTAGCAGGACCTTTCAGACACACCATCATTCCATGTTCTCTCACCATCCTGGGTGAAAAATGCGGCGGGAAACAGGCAATTTTCGATTCGGCACGAATCGAATAGATTGTGGTATGTTGCGCTAAGCGACATATTGTTGGCTGGAAAAGCGGATCCGTTGTGGCACAGAACCTAAAGGCAAACTTTCAGGTGCCAGCCTTCCAATATATGGCTCGGGGTGCAGGCGAGGATGCCGAAAAGGCCTTGGCCGTGGCCGCCGGGCAAATTAGCCTTAAAATACCCTGAAAATTAATAAAACCGGCTGTGATTTTGTAGTTTTGTATTTTATGACGATTATAAAGACGCCATCGGAAGAAGGATGGTCGATTCCCCCCCGCCCAAGTGACAGAGAATTAAGGCATTTTATGCACGGGAAGGCCCTCAAATTGGACCGCACACTGCGATATACCCTAAAAATATATAAGGTAGGATTTCTGAAATGTGTCATGGTTTTGTACTCAAAAACTTGAATATTAGAACAGCTAGCTAACGTCGAGACGAAAGCAAATGTCCGTCTTACTGAAACGTGTTTTTACATAGGCTCGAAATTCGGACAAAGATTTCGGCAGAATCGGACAATTGACGACCAACAACCAAAAGATTGAACAATTGTTGGGTCTACTAATTTCCCCAAAACATCTGCTTCGCCCCGATGGCTTCTATTCGATTCGCCTTCACAAATCCGAAATGTTAAGAGTGGCATGGCTATGCTTGGTGCTCCTATTGGATACGGGTTTTCCGCTCCTTATGCGAAAGCATCCAGTAAGTATTTAATTGCGATATTCCAAAGAATTCGTTAATCTAAGCCTTGCATCGTCAATATTATTTCGATTTTAGCTCGATTCCTTACACCAGCTCGAGGGTGCATTTGAACGCGTTGAGCAAAGTGTGTGCGTGTAAGAAACCACCGTGTTTGCACAAATTTTTCCTAGATCTAAGCGGGCGGTAATCGGTGTCTTTTACGATGGATTTGTCACGAAAGGGCTCCGGGATATTCAAAACCAAACCGCCGATCCTGAGGAGCAACTGGCTATAGCACGTCGCCTGACAAAGGCTATAGAGCTCCACGCAGCTACTGAAACCTCGTACCTGCGAAGGCAGCGGATTGCATGCATTGGACCCGTCTTTAATCGCAGATGTAAGTGTCTGAGCATTGTACAGGGTGCCCCAATAAGAAACCCCCCGCAATTCGACGCAGACTGATCGGATCGGAACGATATTTACACCATTCGAAGGCTCTTAAAATGGCGAGTTTGCAACAATCTTCAGCGAAAACCATGTTTTTATGTAAGCGCGCCATTTACCGATTTCTTTAATGTTTTGCGGTTTTTCGGGGTTGCACACTAGGTGACTTGCCTCAATTTCGCCGAGCAAAAAGGCCGGAAGTGGCCGTTCAGGGAGGGGTCGTATACTCTGCCCACCGTGTACACCCTATCGACGTAGGGACAACGCGCACTGCCTGCCCGTGCCGTGGGAGGCAATTTCCCTCCTTTGCGGCCTGGGGAGCCCCTCACCCCCTCGCCAGGTTGTAGCTGTGGCTGACTGGTATCCATCCGATCCTCCCGAGCGGGGGCCCGGGTTCGACCCCCGGCCGCGGCAAAAACCTTTTCTTTCTTGCCAAAAAGCGTCCCTGAACGTGCCCTTTCATTAGATGCAGAAACCGTTCCTTAATGTTCTAAATGCTTTACGAAATCGTGAGTTTAGATAAAAACATGGTTTTGAAGATTATTTCAAACTCGCCGTTTGAAGAGCTTTCGAATGGTGTAACCGCCAAGTGCTTTAGTCACACGTCTCACGGCATGCGCCTTGGCAACCCTGGGGCCAATTGTACAAAACTGCAGAGACGAAACTGGCTGGAAAAACGAAGAAGTAATGAATGACAAGACAATCGATTGCAAGTGGGTGGTCTTTCGTGTAACCAGAGTGCGTATATTTAGATCTCCGATCGCCTACATGACCTGTACTCTGACAAAAGTGGCCGAGAAATGCGGCGGGAAGCGCGCAATTTTTGACATTTTCCGACTGGCTTTGGCGTCGGTAAGCCAGAATCTTTTAGCAGTGAAAATAGATGTTGAAGGTCGAGGAGCAGAAGGCTTTGGGCTTTGGCGATAACTTGTCTGTTCCGTGCATTGCTGAAACCATCGAGGCCATGTATCTACAGCTTTTCCTGAACGCTCCTGAAGGAGTCGTGGACATTTTTGCTGCATGATCAGGATTTTGTTTTGGAATAAATAATTGCGCATCGATAAGGGAAATGAAAATACAGAACGGTACTCGGTACAGCGACGGACACTCCTTAAAAAACCCTGATATGATGGAAAATTGTTTGATTCGAGCGCGAAGCGTTTTTTGGATTGAGCCTCGACCAAATTGAGGCGCAGACAGTAATGTGCGGATCGATAATGCACTTCCACGTTCCGCCGAATCTAAAACGAGCCTTTTTGGCTTCTGCCAACTGAAATCGACACGTGGCTGATAGCCAAAATATTAAACGAAACATTGCCGCAACAAAAGGAGAAAATTTACGACCAATCATTGTTGAGTCATTAAACTTTGCAAACCTTCACTTTTTCCTCTTTTTATCTCTTATCTCTTTTTCTTTTCCTCTAGAAACCTCTTTCCGAAATTCGAAAAGAAGAAAGTTTTTGTTTTTTGTTTTGTAAATTCTGGGAAAGTCATTTCGGGGAAAAAGACAGACCTAATGAAGAAGAAATTGCAAGGGAGCAAGAATTAGTTCGTCTCAATCACCCTTCAAAGAAACTTGCATCCAGATCCCAGATCCAAATATCACGCCAGAGCAGAATGGGACTGGCGACGACCGTAATCCTGCAGCAATTGCAAGAACGCCTTCGAGATTGCGCTGAAGCGACCTATTGCGCAGCCTGTTTTCTGCGTGGGCACCAGTGGAGTCTCGCTGGAGTCCGACCGGCGATATTCCAGACACAGCAAAGAAGTAATGTTTTGTTATTCATTGCGGTAATGACAAAAATGGCCCGATTTTGAATGGAATGAACAAAAATGGAGTCGCTAGACTCATAGAATGACAATGGAGTTGCCTAAGGCTACCTTTACCCTCAAGAGACGATAACGCTTGGGCGGGCTGACCTTCTACGTAATACCCCTGACAGATGTGAGCAGATCAATTCGGGCGTTTTTCGAGAGATTCCACTGCTTTTTATGATCCGTTAGGCCTGTTCACAGTCATTACTGAATTCATCGTGTTGCGCTTCAACTTTTTTAGTAATTTCTGCTAGTATGGCTTTCAAATCTTTTTTTTATATCATAATATTTAAAATATTTTTCTAAAGCTACCACATTTGTTGGCACAGGGTGTCTCAGGAAAAATACGCCCTCTAACTAGACGGGGAATGGTCTCTCTCTCTCTCTCACTCTCATAACTCAGAACACTCAAGCCTTTATGACCGCGATATTCAAATATCTTCACAAACATTTTGTATGCAAACAAGTCACTTAATAGCGAATTTTGCCACTTTTCGGGTTTGGGGGGTTCCATTCGAGTAGCTCGTATGCCTCAAGTTCCTCAGGTCGGTATATGTCGGCTACGCGGGGGGGAAAATTTTACGCGGGGGGGACGGGACAGGCAGGCCTTTTTGGATGTTTTCGTTATTTTCTCGGAATTTTTGCGGCGGCATTCGATAGAGCATCGAAAAATATATTAGGAGTTTTTGTTTTAGCTCAAATTAGGGTAATATAAAAAAGTTATGGCAAATACAAAAATAAGCTTTGAAAATCGGGTTGAGCGGCTGTTTTTCGACATTCGCGCTATTTTTTCGACATTTAAAGATGCCATTCGATAGAGCATCCAAAAATATACTAAGACTTTTAATTTTAGCTCAAAATCATGTAATATAAAATAGTTATAACAAAAACAAGTATTAAACGTTGTTTCCATGGAGGACATAGAAGGAAATCAAGTTTTCGACATTTTCGACATTTTTACAAAGTTTCTTTAGTGCCATTCGACAGAGCGTCGAAAAATATACTAAGAGATTTGTTTGTAGCAAAAAGAAACGCAAAAAAATAGTTAGCTCGGCCCCAACAGTCCAACCCCCCGCGTAAAATCCCCCGCGTAGCCGACATATACCCTCAGGTCAATGGACCAGAATTCTACGTCAATTAGCAGCAGGGCTCGTGCCTTGAAGTTTTGAAATTCGCTAAACGGGCCTTTAAAATAGAAACATGGCTATGAATGATGGTTGCAAATTCAGCGTTTCGAAGGCTTGCAAATGGTGTAGCTGCCACCCAGATCCCTGGTTGCCCAATTGGGATTAGAGGCGGCGTTTTTTGTTGAGACGCGCCATATTTTATGCAACCGTTACAGGTGTGCTGTCGATGCGGATCGAGTTCTTCCACTGCCCGAAATGCGGAATTCCGTTTGACGCTGAGCCGGACATGCCGCATTCTATTGTCATAGATGACCGCATTCTCAACGGCATCGGCTGCAGGCAGTGCTACGGTGGTAGGGCAGCGTCGGCGTACATATCCGGGATGTTGAAACAGCGCAACGTCCTGGTTAGTTTTGAGCAGGCTTTATTGCTGTATTGAGAGCATCAGTTGTATTTTTAAACAAGCTCTCACGTTTCAGAGAACTGACGGCGGATGGTATTCGATTCGCCCTCTGAAAAAATTGGATTGCGCAGATGCCGGAAGCCCTTCGCCTCGCTGCAATACTTGCAAACGGATTTATTGTACGGAACCCATAATCAGCCGTTACAGGAATCGGCAAACATGCTGTGGAAAGATACTTTAAACTCTCGATCGACTTAGCGGTATCGAAATTTCTTCGTATAACAAATTCGTCGATCGGCATAACGAGTGTCTCGGATATAACGATAACGATGTCAGAAAATTTTTTGACAAGCTGAATCGCCTAGGCTTTTGTTGCGATTACTGTGACCGGAATTTTGGGGCAGGCGTGGCAATGGCGTGTCGAAACCGAGAGGTGCCGCTCTGCCCGGCCGGGCCGGAGTTACATCTTGAATGGGTAAAGAACCGGTCACCGAGTTTGAACGGAAAAAAGCTAAAGAAGAAAAAGTGGAAGAAGAAGAAGAAGATAGCACGGAGTATGAAACCGCTGATGAAGAAGCGGATGATAAAGAAAATGTGTTAGCTCCTCTCAAGGAAGCCTCAAACAAACTCGCCGTTCAATCGAAAAATTCGCTCAATTCGGAAGAAAACTGCTCAAATTGCAAAACATCCTTTAAAATCCAACACCTTTTTTGTTGCCTAGATTGCGACCAAAAGATTTTCTGCGGCGCATGCGCCTTCCAGCCATCAAACTCACAAATATACCGATGTGATGGAAACAAAGTTGACGGAAATGCAAACGTCAACTCGGGACTTCATCAAACAGCACTTCACTGGTTTATACGGTAACCAGTGGAAAAAGACGCTTCGCGGCCATTTTCCACTGGACCCCGTCTAGGAATCATGAATTCCCTGTCCTATTATTGAGGTATGCGGCGCAAGAGCCTGACTCAAGGAACCATTCATTTGCCTGCGGCGCTAGCTACTGATTTTTCGCTCGGATTTAGCCTGCGGCGCGAAAGCGTAAGTCAAGGACCTTTTCTTTGGCCTGCGGCGCCAGAGCCAGCGTTGCGTTAGAATCTCTGAGCCTGCGGCGCTAGTTACTGGTTTTTCTACAGGATTTGGCCTGCGGCGCGAGAGCCTGGGTCAAGAACCCATCGTTGGCCTGCGGCGCCAGAGCCTGGGCCAAGTACCTTTCCTTTGGCCTGCGGCGCTAGAGCGAGGGCCAGGCCTGAACCTCGCATACCGAGAGCCTAAGAAGAAGTTTTGTTGCTGAACTACCAAAAAGCAAAAGGTTGAATTCGGCGCGGGTTCGAACCCCGGACCACGCGCTTGTTAGGCCGGACGCCAATCCACTACACCACGGGGCGATGGTTATGGGCGGCGGGAAAGCCCTCTTCTGTCCTGGGGGCGGCCTCACCCCGGGAGGGCGAGCTTCTGGTAACTTTACAAAATTTTGTTTTTGAGTCTGAGTGCGGCAAAAATTTGCAAAAATAATAAGATGTGCGTGATCCCCACTATCGAATACATAAGTGGACTGTGGCGCCCAAATGCGGGTTGCGTCTTTAATGTGTCAGTTGTGGGCGACACGGTTTGAGAGTGAGGCCTTTATTCCACCTTTAAATAGGAGGAACGGTAAGGGCCGGTCTCGGAGAAGGGAGATGATCGGTGAAATCGCTGGCTCGGAAGCCCACACTCTCCTTTGCTGGATTACTGTAGCCTTGAGCAGGGCGACAGCAATTCAGCAAGGGTTATTTGAGTGTGTGTGTGGTATGCGAGGGCCCCAGGCTTATATAGGGCTGGGCTCCGCCCAGTCAGCCCCGATTTCCGATATTCCCGGCGGGGAATTTCGGAATTCCCGCAGGGACTTTCGAAACTCCCCCTGGGCCTTTGCGGATCGGCCCCGAGGGGCTATGCAAGCCTGAGGGCCCGCCCATGCCCTAGATTTTGGGACTCCCTTTCCCGAAGGGTCGGTAGGATCCGACACTCCCGGCCCGAAAAATTAGGGTGGGCCCGATAAGCGGGCCGCGTGAAGATTCACAAGGCGGAAAGGCGCCCGAAAGGCGGGCTTGAGGCGATTAGGGCATAACAAGACGACAATTGCGCCCGCTAATCGAGCTAAACATTCATGAAATCACAATGCGAAAATTGCGCCCAGGCGGGCTGTTTGAGATTTGCACGGGGAGTGAGATAAATTTAAAATTTTGGGGGGGGATGCTTCAGGATAAAGGGAGGCATAACGGGAAATCGTCAATTTGCATTTGTGGGTTGGGCAGGTGGGGGTTGTGGGGTCCGGTATTGGAAGGGGCATGGTATCCTTAGGGAAAATGACAATGAAGTGGAGATACTGAAATCAGAATCTGCGGGGACGGGGGGGTTTAGTGCTGCTCGCACATCAAGGTGTGGTGCGTCCAGCTGCCGCAATGTGCGCACGGTGCCTTGTACACGCAAGCCAACTCCCGGAGATGACTATGCGTGCACCTACTGCAGCGGTTTTGGAGCCGCAGTAGAGTGGCCAACTCGTGTTTTCGCACATGGCGACACTGAATGTCCAAATGGTGAGGTCTTCCGCAGAGCTTGCACCAAATAAAGATTTCTCCCGACGTGCGCACCCTTTTTTGGCGGGGCTCCATGTTCGGGGAGATGGTTCTTTTTTGGTGCTCGGCTCTGTGGAAGATCGGATGGGGGCCTACTGGCGGTAGTCCACATGATGCGTAGGTTGATTGACGGGGCCCTAGGTGAGGAGAAGTGGCGCGTTTATCAAGGGAGGGAAAACCGGGAGGGGGTGTGATAGGCGAGAAACCGGGTGGAGGGGGAATATAGCGAGATGGGGCGGGTTGGGTAGGAGAAGCGCTAGGGGAAAGGTTGGCTTCGTTCTGATAGCCCCAAATGGCTGGTCCCGGAGCGGCCTTCCGTTTGGTTCCGGTCCGCTGTACGGTAATCCAAGGGCCAAACGTCGACTGATCGTCGACGGGTTGCTGTAAGTGGTGTTTGAGCGCGGCTCGCGATTAAAGCGATTTGAATACGGGGAGGGCGATCGGCGTGTGTCTTTCCTATACCAGTTCTGATTGAAGGGCCGGTTAATAGCTAAGGTGGTCTCTTCAGCCTGGCTATGCGGTTCGATGACGTGCATCAGGTGTTCCGCCCGTTCGATAGCATTGTGAAGGGCTTCTAGGAACTGTTCGAGGTTCCAGTTCTGATTGCCGTGTTCGGCAGTGTATAATTTCTTTTGAATGGGAATCGGGAATTTCTTTATAACGCGCTCTCTGGTTAGGGGGTCGATTTCTACGTTGTTTTGACGTAGTTCTTCAATGAGGGCTCGCACGCGATCATATGTGGGCCCAGCTTCTGCTGTGGTTCTGGCCATTGGGATTCCATCAAGTCTACTAAAGAGTGTTCGAACAAGTAGCTCCGGATTTGCATATCGTCGTTCCAGTAGTGCGAGGGCTGTCTCGTAATTTTCCGGAGTGAGCCTGAGATGTCCCACTATGTTTTGGGCACGTCCCCGGCAACTGGTTTTCAAATAACTGAATTTATCCAGTGTATTTAGTTGGGCGTTGTCTCCAATAATGCGGCGGAAGGTCGTAATCCAAGCATTATAATAGATCGGGTCACCGTTAAATTCAGGGAGTTGGATTTCTGGGAGTCTCGGGGCGTTCGGGATAGCGATTTCAATGGGAGGGTCTCGCTCGTTTTGGTTATTTTCTACGCGTTGGGGAATAGCTGGTTGAGGTCTGAGGTATTTGTCATAAGTATAAATGTGCCCTTCGAGACTTTGGTAGGCATGTGTGAGCCAGCGAATCAATCTCCTTGCTTCATTGAGAGTATGAGTATTCTCGGCGGTTTCTAGGTTCTCCAGTATGTCATGAAAATGTTCTTGTTCTGGATCCTCTTGTAGTCTCATAATTCGGTCTATTTGCTCATCTAATTGTTGTACCGCGCCCTCTAGTGTCCGCTTCTGAGTGTAAAGTCCGGGTAATCGCGCGGCGGCGGTCGCTCTTTCGGCTTCGTTTGACACTACTGCTTGTGGGAATCGGACATTCATATCAAAAGGGGTCTCATCCTGAACTTCCTGATTTGTGTCAGCTACAGTTCGCATTCTGCGGGTGTATTCTTGGCTTTCTAAAGCCCTAGAGGGTCGGCGGGGCAGACCGTTTGCGGCCATTCTATAACTGCGTTCGGGGAAGATTTGAGGGGGATCTCTGCGATAGGGGTGGTTTTCTAGGCGTGGGTTAAATTCGAAATTAGCGCGGGTCGGGTAATAAAGATCTCTAGGGGAGGGAGTTGTGCAGACGACTACGACGAGGAATGTTACGAGGATAAGAAGGATGAGGATGAGTAATATGTCGACAAAAATTTTGGATTTACGTTCAGTGGATTTTTAAAGAAAAAAGGGGGGTTTTTGTTCGAAAAGGCAAAAAGGTGTTAGTTAAAAATTTTACTTACTTGACTCTGCTGTTGTGCGGCTGCTACGCTGCCCACTGCTGCAAAATGTGGGGCTTGGAATAAATTCAGAATAGACTCGTGATCGGCTGGAGAGCAGCTGGGCCGGTAGTTGTCGACGAAATAGTTGATTGAGAAGGGGGAAGAAGTGAAGGGCTTTTAGAGTTGTAGTAAGCGGGAGGGGGTAGGGAATACGGTAGAATGCGGCCCGGGTGAAGAAGGCCGACGCACCAAAATGTGGCGCCCAAATGCGGGTTGCGTCTTTAATGTGTCAGTTGTGGGCGACACGGTTTGAGAGTAAGGCCTTTATTCCACCTTTAAATAGGAGGAACGGTAAGGGCCGGTCTCGGAGAAGGGAGATGATCGGTGAAATCGCTGGCTCGGAAGCCCACACTCTCCTTTGCTGGATTACTGTAGCCTTGAGCAGGGCGACAGCAATTCAGCAAGGGTTATTTGAGTGTGTGTGTGGTATGCGAGGGCCCCAGGCTTATATAGGGGCTGCTGGGCTCCGCCCAGTCAGCCCCCGATTTCCGATATTCCCGGCGGGGAATTTCGGAATTCCCCGCAGGGACTTTCGAAACTCCCCGTGGGCCTTTGCGGATCGGCCCCGAGGGGCTATGCAAGCCTGAGGGCCCGCCCATGCCCTAGATTTTGGGACTCCCTTTCCCGAAGGGTCGGTAGGATCCGACATGGACCAAATTACAGACCAAAATTCCATCTGGGCGTCGAGTTATGGCCCGGACACCACGAGACTGTGGCCATTTTATTAAGGACCTTCTAGTAAATTGCTCATAAAAACTTTATTTTAAGGAATTTGGCAAAATCCAGAAAATAGTATCGGGAGAATTGTTTCTTCCATTCACCCTCCAAAAATCAGCGCCCAACTCCTCTTAGCGGCCGAGAAAACCTCCGGACATACCTTTTTTTCAGCGAAATGTTAAGGATTTTTCACTATTTTGGTTGTAAAATCGTCAAATGAAGGAATTTCGCAAAACAAAAAAATGCATCACTGACAAATGTGTTTCTCCACCTCCGTGCCAAAAATCAGCTCGAAATTCGGCCTGACGGCCGAGAAATCGGCTGTACAGAAAACAGACATACTTTTCTCGCTTATAGGATAGGACATTACTGGTGTCCACGCGGAAATCACGAAGAACCACAACGAGCTGCTGGAGGCCAGCCTGGAGAACCTGGAGCTTGTCCCAATCCAAGCTGATTACGGCAGCGGAGAGGAAATCTGTTCCAAAATTCGAGATTTAGCTGAGAGCTACGAAAAATGCTTTGAAGAATATCTACCGCATGCCCGGATTTACAATAGCGCCTTGGAGAAGCTCAAGGAAAAAGTGAAGGAATAATTCGTTGCCTAATTTTGTGTCCGAATAAATAATTTTTTGGCTGTATGCTAATTCTTTCCTAACAAAAAGCGTAACCAAGAATTTTACAAAAACCCAATTTTAATGGAAAAAATAGTAATTTTTCAAAAATTTGACGTGCGTGCAGTCGATTCCGATCCATCCTTTACCTAGCGAACGTTCTTCCCTATCGAAAAATGCTTCCCTGAGGCTGTAGATGCGGAATATCCTCACACAGACACCATTTTCCTTTTTTTTGTAGTAGGATACGGTATATCAACGCGAGCCGGCATCAACCTGCCAGCTCGACGCATTTCAGAACCCCAGAAATCCAGAATGAATGCTGGAATTCTGGCTGTTTGCTAATTGTCGCTCAGCCTGATCGATCAGGGCCGCTCGTGTCCCTTTAATGCCTCGACGTGGCGATCCGCGCGCACATGGAAAGGTCAAGTTCCATTTGTCGCGACCTAAATTTGTAGCTTATAGCATATGATTTGTAGCTTTTGGCGATACCGCGAATGCTAAACGAACCCAAGATTCTAGATGCTTGTGACAGTTTTTATTTTTTCGCAAGAATTTCGCTGAAGTTCTTTTCTTGGGAATGACTGGAGTAAGGGGTAACTCTCTCTCTCCTCTCTCTCTCTCTCTCTCTCTCTCTCTCTCTCCCACTCTCGCTTTCTCTATCTAGCTGTATCTTTCTCTCTCTTTCTTTCTTTTCTCTTTCTCTCTCTCTCTCGCTCTCTTTCTCTCTCTCTCTTCTCTCTCTCTCTTTCTATCTCTCTCACTCTCACTCTCTCACTCTCTTTCTCTCTCTCACTCTCCTCATAACACCATGTCGCACATGTCGTACTATTCAGGTCATGGACATCTGCGCGTTTCCAATGGAACTCCAGCACCACATACTTCGTCGCATGAATATGCAGCACCTTCTCAAAACGGCAGCCACCAGCAAAACAATGATGGAAACAGTCAGGAATTGCCGAGAAAAATATTGGGACGTGTGGGTCAACAAAGACCGAAAAGCCACCTGCACGGTGCACGACAGGAAAATGCGACATGTTGATAGCCTGGCGTCTCTTCGACTATTCTTCGACGGTTCCACCATTCGATACCTAACGCTGTGTCATCCGTTGACCGGGGTTGATATCCGGAGCAAAACCCTAAGCCTGAATTACAACGCTAAAGAGCTGCTGCCCATTCTGAGGCGCCACAAGTCGAACGGAAGCTATACAGTTAATATACAAAAGTTCGGCCCGATTTTGCCGCCCGACGGCCAGTTGTTGGAATGGTTAAACGAGAATGTGGTCGGATTGTCTGCTGAACGGCTTGCCGCGCCATTAACCGAATATATCCGGCTGAAAGTGCCAACGATGCGACTGGGTGGCCGAAGGGCTGAATCTGGAGAGGTCTATGCACAACTACTGATTGAAGAATGGCTGAAAGGCGAGCGTCAAATCGAGCGCATAACGATGAGCTGTCAGTCTTGGTATCCGGAGTGTCCAGCGCCCCTTAAGCCGTACCGGCTATATCAGCCTACGAATGATCCGTGCCTTAGGGACGTCTACCAAGGGCGGATGGTGCTATACTAACGGTGCTTCTGACCCGCGAAAACATTCATCTGTCCCGCTGAGCGTACACAAGCCACCGATTTCCATAAACGATTTCGAAAATCACCATTTATAAAGTCACCGCTTCGAAAAGTCACCATTTCGAAAATCCGCATTTCAACAATTCTCCAGTTCGAAAGAACCCTGCCTTGAGATGGGAAAGAACTTGCCAACCCGAAAAATTACCATTTTTAGCTGGCGTTGCCGTATATGACTTAGTGATGTAATAGAAAGTATTTAGTGATTTCTAGAATAAAATGAACTATTTATCCAGTGGAAGTGAAAATAGACACTCGAACCTCAAACCCGCCAAACAAAACGAAATTTCTCCGATACTGGGCAATGGGCTACTGATAAATATTGATTTTCGAAATGGTGATTTTCGAAATCGTGACCTCCAGCCGATTTTCCCCTACGATTGATTTTGCCTCTTATCTGCAGAATAAACGATGTTTTCTTGCGGGCATACCATGTAGCATATGCAGAATTACGCAGCAAACAAAGACAACTTTTCTTTTATTGTAGTCACCAGGATATGGGTGAATCGGAAATCTTGTTTTTTTTCTGATGCGATTTTAAACGGTCGAGTTTTGTCGTTGAGACTTCAAAAGAATCCTCATTTTTGAAGCTTGACACAGTATAAACAACAAAAAACCGCGACATTAAGGAATGGAATGCTTGTACGACATTTACGGTCATTTTTCGTGTCGTCCGGGCACGCAGATGTGACACGTGCGGATGTCTTTCGAATTTGCATAATTTCTGGGTTAGCAGATGGCTTACGCTAAAATGCGGCTGCAGCGGCACAAGCCAAGCCAAAACTACAAGGTCAATTTTGGGCACGAAACGGTTTTGCAAACTGATGGAGAGTTAATCAATTGGATGAATGAGTCGGTCTACGAGCTGTTTGTCCGCAAGCTGGCGGCGCCACTAACAGAATATATCAAACTCAGAGCGCCGAGGTTGATATTTGCCGAGCACGGGGCGAAAAGCGCAGCAGTCTACGCAAAACTTCTGATTGATGAATGGATGGGAGGCGAACGTCAATTTGCAAAAATAATTTTTGGTTGCGAGCCCTGGTGGCCTGATTGCCCTCCGATACTTGTGCCCTATGGATTTCATATGCAAACGAAAGGCCAGCAGCGCCTTCAAGCTCGTGTTCGTCGAGCTGACGGTGAAACCCTGGTTGTGACCATGCTGAAATGGCGTGTGACCTTAAGCGTCGAGCCCAGCAGGCGCCCTGATTTCTACAATTCACCCTTTCTTGTGTTTTTGCGTGTGATGGAATAAATGATGTTTACGTTGGTCTCGTTCCTTTCAAAAGTTACACCATGAATATCATGATCTTTCAAGTATGACAGCTCGAACCCCTTTGTTGTCTGTCCCCGCGGTGCGTACTACTTTGCACTTTGCATGCATCATCAGGGTGTTCGGAGGATATCTCAAGAGGGGAAAGGTCTTCAGCTACGCACGATATGCCAGTAGGTGTCTGCAGAGGCTCAGGGATGCCTGCAGACATATCAGCTTTGAAAAATAAGCTGTTTTCGACATTAAAAATAAGTTCTCATGAAAAATCGGAGAGCCTCTTTGCTAGGTGATGATTAGCAGACACCGGAAGTGGAATTAACCTATATAATGGGAGGGAGGGAGCTGTTTTCATTTTTTTGGCAAGTGTATTTGTGTGAATCATGCAAAGTGAACAGGGCCGTAACAAACCCAAATTTCGGGGGCGACCCCAAAAATTTTCACTAATATGACTAAAACTACAGCGCCGCAGGCAAAATTTTGAAAACATAGGGTTTATAACACTAAAACTAGTGTTAAAATAGACGAAACAGCGCCGCAGGCAAAAATTTTGGAAAATAAAATCATAAGGGTCCCCTTATGAACTTTTCGGCCTTCGGCCGATTTCGGGGCGGCTCCTCGCCCCCTCTTACGGGCCTGAAAGTGAAGACGGGGTCAGGGTTGCAACGTCGCGAAGGGGCTTTCCAACCCTGGTTCTCTTTTAATTTAGTCAGGGCGTGAATAAAAAAAATTTGTGATTCCAAGATCATTCAGCTTCGCACTAGCTGAAATGGCGGCTTCATGATCAGCTCAAAATTCTGCGCAGGCTCGGCTCGATCTCATCTCGAAATCCCGACTAGATTCTTACCTTACCCTTGTTTTGGCAGCATAATATTCGTACCTGGTGTTTATTCGGAAAAAAAGTGTGTGAAGGTGATACCATATTTACTATATATAAATTTCTATGTCCGTGCGCCCGACGTCCGGCCGGGAGCTGCAGTTCAACGCTGGTTCCCATATAAATATTTTTACACATAAAAAGCGATAGTTTTTATGGCCATCAAAAAATCCCCTTGACGTTATCCCTGGGGAACATGAACCTGGATGGCCGATTGAAAATGCAATTTTTATGGGAATATAAGGTGTTATGGTTTCCATCGGGATATATACCGGATTGGGCAGTGAAATGTATCCATATCCTCGCAATGCGTTGTGTGCTGCTTTTGCTGCTTTTGGCTACGGCAGTCAGCGCCACTGTAAGTATCGATAGGGCAGGAAAAGTCGCGACTGTACTTTTATTTTTGGCAAAATGCCCGTAGTTCGACATTTTCTGTAAGTTTAGCAATATGCAGTCACTTGATAGCCGGTATTTTATGAGTTTTTTATAAAATATAGCCATATTTCAACCAGAAAACAATCCAAGATCTTCAAAAGCCACGTTTTGGTAAAAAACCTGCGATTTTTGGCGGAAAAATCTAAATTTTCGTTATTGTTTAATAAAAATGTATGACCCCCCCAGCCCCCTGATAATGCGGTAGAACCAAGCCCTTCTGTGTTCCTTTAAGAAAAAGACCCCGCGAATTTGTTATAGTAACCCCGTAAAAACTCGGATGTTATAGGTCGGATGCGGACATCACGGCATCAAGCCAAAGGGTCAACTGATTGTGAGGAGGGTATGTGATACAGACTTCAAAAGGCATTACTCTCTTGATGATGATGATGAAATTCTAGCTTAAAAATTGAAATGATAGGGCTGCTTGTTTTTGGGGTCATTTTCTCGGCCTCAGTCTTCGACTTGAAATATCTATGCTGTGCAAAATAGAAGAATGACCGAATTTTCTGCTAGAAAAACGTGTGGCTACCGTAAGAAAGTTAGCCCCTGAATTCTAGGAGGTTTATCGTTCTGATAATGAAATGACCCCAACCTAGAATGGTCTATAGATTTTCTCATGTGTTTTCTTCAGACGACTACTAATCCGTGGGCAGGAAAGCCTTGTTCAACCGAATCGGATTGTCCGGAGCACTACATTTGTTTCAAAAACAGCTGTTTGGGACCACCATGCAGCTAAACCAAAAACAGCATAAATTGAATATACTATCCCCGTGCGTAAAAATGGTTAGGACTGTTGGTGTAGTGAAGCGGATCGCTCAAAACGTATTGAAATCCAAGGATTTCAGTAGCGGCTCCGATATCTGCGAACAGACACCAACAAAAATCAGCTCGAAATCCGGCCTGACGGCCGAGAAATCGTCATTACAGAAAACAGACATATTTTTCTCGCTTATAGGATAGGAAAACAGACACACTTTGCTCGCTTATAGGATAGGAAATCCAAACCTCGATAATACATATCTGCTTTCTCTACCTGGAGCAGGAAGGTTACCTAGGTTTTTGTTGCCCGTTATCGATCAGAGGACCCATTTGCAACATGCTAGATATACCCTCGGGGGAAGGCAAACAAGAGAGGCACCAACCTTGACCCTTTGGCGTAATTCCCTGGCGCACATCAAGGCAAGCCTTGTTAATCGCTTCGTATTTCGGCTCCTTCAGTCTATTCATATATCTTTTGCTTTGTTTCTACCTAAAATCCCATTTTCCCCCATATTTTTAGCAGTTTTTGGTATACAGGGTGTCCCAGGAAATCACCCGCCCTCTAGCGTGCCGCAGAAGCGTCCAATTTAGATATCTATCGAAAGCTCGCGGAAGGCCGAGAAAAGAAGCACTTTGCGTTTGTCTATGCAGGCGTTTTGACTCGCAAATTTAGGAGCAAAGTCCATGAATACTGCAGATGCACATTTAACACCTTCTAGATGTTCTAGTTTTTTTGACATCAAAGCCCGAAGTTGGAAGAAAAAAGTGCGAAAGGAAGGGATAGACAGATGCAGCCAAACAATTTAGCTAGCCCACTGGCGTTTTTTGGAGGATTGCGCCTAACACCTTAAATAGCCTGTTAATCTGCTGTACATGACAATGTGCTCTACATTTGAAAATTTAGTGGCTTTTAATTATCTTTTTCTTCTGCCAAATTAACTTGACGCCGATTTTAGGCGTAATGTCCTCGAGAGTCTTCTTCTTCGATTGCGTGGCGTGCCGAAGCCCGTTGGACGATGAGTGGAATATGCCGCATTCAATTGTAGAAGTCGAAGAGTCGAACTCTGGAGTTGGCTGCGAGAGCTGTTTTCCGGATGCTGATTTTGTGGAAAGGCCGATCGCTGCCTTATTCAAGATGTCGAACATAAAGGTAGGTACCGGAAGCCAACAAACAGAAATCACCAGGAAAAGCGTTTGCTTCCCGTGCTTACTAGCTTCTTTCATTCAACTCTTGAGGAGCAGCCGGTGCTTTGGTTGGCGGACGATCGCGCACTTTTATTTTGTGTAAAGCAGTTAGCAGAATTTATTTGATCAGAAATTTGGTGCGCAAGGCCTCATACTTGACCATAATTTTCACAAAAGGGCAAAATTCTAGTCGTAAGTTTTAACAAAGGCAATTCGAAAGCCGAACATCTTATGCCCTAGCGGACCAATTCTTATGTTTCAAAGCGCCGAACGGTTGCCAAATGCAAAAAATGCACTCAACGATAGCCAGTGACAACTGACCTGGCTCTTCTAATCATGACCGTTTTCAGAGAACCGAAGACGGCTGGCACGCCATAGGCCCCATGAAGACGTCAGATTGTGGAGGGTGCAATGCCCCATGCATTCCAGGCGACGGCGATGAATTGCATCGTTGCCAAATCTGTCCGCGCATTTATTGCGCCGAAATCAACACTTGCGAAAAGCTCGTCGCACGTTGTTGTAAAAAGGAGCTGGTGTTATGCTCGGAAGCCGTAACAACGGCGATTAGGCGATATAACCGGAGCGCAAGAGCGCACAACTGGCGGCTGGGCTACACCGAGGGCCACTGCAAGAAATTCTTCGACAGGCTTGCCACCGGACACTTTCACTGCGATTATTGTGTTCGCGATTTTAAGGTGGAGATGGGTGCCCCCATGTCGTGTAAAATGATCGCATGCCCAGAATGTCGTGAAAAGGCCGGTTTGCCGAATCTATGCAAACTTTGTCGCCCCGGCCCTGAGACACACCTTGAGTGGGCGAAAAAGAATATGAAAGAATGGGAAAGGAGAAAGGTAAAAAAAGGCAATGAAGACAATGAAAAGACGACTGAAGAAGGAAACGGAAAAGAGAACCGGCCAGCCCTCGTTAATGATCATCGGGACCCCGGAACTTCTCCCAATATTATGCCAAAACAGCATGGCACTTACATTGTCTCGCACCCCGAAGACATCTGCAGAAATTGCAAGAAAACCTTCGAGGTCGAAAGTCTGTTTTGCTGCTTGGACTGTGAAAAAGAAACTTTTTGCGGAGCCTGCTATGTCCGCGGTCATAAGGAAAAAATTGAAAGACAAGCTACTGACAGAAATGGAAGACACGACGCGAGATTTTGTGAGCCAACACTATGAGGCGCTACATCGCAGGGGCCAAGACATCCAGGCGGAAAATGCGAAAAATGCGAACGAATTGCTGGCGAAGAGCTTGGAGGGTCTGAAACTCGTGCCGGGCCAAACCGATTATGCAAGCGGAGCGAAAATATGCGTTGAAGTGCGCGTTACGGCTGAGAACTATGAAAAATGCTTCGAGAAACTTTTGCCGCACGTCCACATCTACAACAATGAGCTCCAAGAATTGACGCAGAACCTCGCTAATTCCTTGCAACAGTTCGCGCCCAAATGAATTTTTTTAGCTTTTTGTTGCTTAATTTGAATAAAGTGATGTTGTCTTCGAAGGCTTCCCGTCTCACACATCAAATTATGAGCAACGACACAGTAACAATTAAAGGTTTAGTTAGAGCTACCCTCTTCCACGATGAATAAGCCTTCAAAAGGGTCACACACACAGTCACTTGGCGCTCATTCTCCTGAAAACTAGGACTCCCCGAATTAAATGAATTTATATGCGGAAGGTCCTTTTATGACTTTATGAACTCAGCTACGAAAATCACCGCTGCACACGTACAGAAAGATTCTACAGGTATTTAGGGGCGGGCGGGCCCTTTCTTTCGGCATGTATTGACGCCGAAGCGACCGGTTTGATTCTGTAACAGAGGCTTTGAGACATACTCCATACTCCATTCCCTAGATAATTGAATTTTTAGCCGTTCAAGTACCATTCTGCAGAGTAATCTTACGAAAGTTTAAATCCAATAAAAAGTACAGGGTGTTCGAAGAGTTCTGGCAAAATTTTGGGGGCCCTAGAAATTCGAAGAAGTTTGGGATATACACGAATTTTTACATGTTATTCGTAACGGGGTAGGAAACACGCCCCCAAAAACTAGGGTTGAGCAAACCATCTTTTGGGCTGATCAGAGGCCAAACTTGCGTCGACACAAACTGACCCGGCGCGCATCAGATCAGTTGCAACGTTTGCCCAAACTTTGTAGGGGAATAACGGTTTTGCGATCCAATCAAGATCGTGGTGAATGTAAACCCTGGCGTAAATTAGCCACAACAACCCGCACTTTCAATCGCCAGATTTGTTCGGAATGCCGTTAAAGTCTCTTTTAAGGGGTGGATAAATCAGTTGAAATTTTCTGTGGAATTTTGTTGGCCACATCGCCGATTTTTTGCGCATTTGGAATACCCTGTAGTAACCGAACGGTTCCAAAAAGACAATGCTTTCTGGTGTCTTTGGCTTCCAAAATCCTTGCCACTCTTTATCTGTTTTGCCGTAATTTTGACGATGAACTGAGGTTTGGAAGAAGCCTTTCGGCGTCTGGAGCTTTTTTGATAGCTTTATTGTCTCCGTAACCTTATAGGTCCCGAAAAGTTAAGTCAGAAAGTCATGCGCGTATGAAAATTTTAGCGCGCGCTGACTAGTATGTCAGGTGCAACGAGAATCTGGTTTTCAGCCGATATATGCGAAGCATCTGCCTATATTGCCTTTGGCTAAATGGGCCTGTATGCGGGAAAAAATGTTAACCATTACTCGCTTCATTAATTCCCGAAGGCAGATGGTTGCCGTCCGAAATAGTCGCTTTGTTTTCTGTTTTACCCAACGCAGAACCATTACCCCCTTCCCCATTTTGCAATTTATAGTGGTTTTTGAAACCTTTCAGGCCAACTCGAGTTCTGCGCACGATACGTGTTTGTGCAGTTATTCTTCCACAACTTTCTATTTTGAAAACCGCAGGCTTGTTTAATCCTGATAACTGATCAAATTAGTCCGTTCAGCTCGTATACACCAAAAACGAGCAATTCGATCGCAGAACTTACCGAATTCTCTTGGAGCAAATTCCATGTCCTTCCCAAAAGCCGATTGGCCTGGAAACGTTTGGTTTTTCTCAAATATAAAATATTTCCTTTTTGTAATAAAAGCATTTGCTGCTAATTTGAGAAGTTTGCCCCCTGGTTTTTGCCCAAGAAAATGGCCAAATTGACAGATTGCCCCGATCACGACTTACGACTTCTCACTGAATTTGAAAGTTAATTTAGCTAATTTTGAAAGCTCAAAATCAGTTTTTTCTAGGCGAACGACCCTTCTAAATTTCTCGTTGTCAGGTCGGTTTTTGTTAGGTTCCACCATTCGTCTACTTTCTATGGTCTTTAAAGGTCTTTAAAGGATTGCGCGCGGGAAAGAAGATGTCTCTGCGACTCTCCCCTGGGCGTGCTCCCTGCCCAGTTGGCCATTTGCCAAAAAAAATAAGCGCGGCCAGAGGGGCAACAGTTGCCGCCCTCCGTATCTCTTTAACGACCTGTTAGGTCAGATGCGAAAATTTCTTCATTTTTTTTTTGTCTTTAGCATTTGGGCCGTCTATCAAAACTTGATTTAGAGCTCCAATGGCCAAAACCATGGATATGTTCAACTGTCCGGATTGCTCTACGCCCTTTTCTGCGCAGTACAAAGTGTGGAACGGCGCAACGGCGATGTTGGAACGATGCGATGGGGCGGAAAGGATTTGCTGCGCGGGCTGCTGCAAGAAAGGCGGCACCGTGGCCGAATTCATCACCAATCTACTCCATCAACCTAACATAAAGGCAAGTCATTATTCGCGACGGTTTAGAAAATTAGAATCAAAGCATAAGGGTCGTCGCCCAGCGGCTTTTCTGGATGCGCAAAAATGATACATTTCCGAGTCCATGATTTCCGAGATTCTAATTTCGAGATTTAGAAGGAAAGGAAGGAGGGCGGAAAACCCATTGATCTAAGGGCGTAGCGTAACAAAACTATCGTCCTGCTCGTTCGGGTATTTTATACTTTACAGGTAGAGTAGGCGTGGTGGTACTCAGAGGGTAACGGGGCGAGATAACGGGGGGACTGATTACTATAAATTTTCAATTTAATTTTGGGACTTCGATAATGCCAATCTATAGAGCGTCGCAAATCATACTACAAAAATAAATTTCAGGCCTAAAGATGTAAAGCTAATTTTTTATTGAATAAAGAAAAATTGATGAAAATCCATGGGCATAGGATAATGGCAGGAAAACGCAATTTTTGAGATTTTCGAGATTTTACAAACGCCGATCGATAGAACATCAAAAAAACATAGTCAGAGATTTTTCACAGCAGGAGAAAACGTGAAATAAAAGTCTTATAGCATGAAAAATGTCGTTGAACACGATGGGCAGCACAGAGAATAGGGGGGTGGAATATTTTCCGCGTTTTGAATTTTTTTCGATATTTTGAGATTTCATTCGATAGAGGGCCGATGAATATATTTTTTATAGCCTGAAAAAACCAGATTTATAAATATTTTTATTAGAAGCTACTTTGTGTGTCCGCCGCCCGTTATTCCCTCCGCACTGTTATATAAACCTTTTTAAATATGGTTGTTTTCGGGAACCCATAGTCTTTTACCGCTGTTTCACTTCCCCAACACTTTCAGAGACGACAAGATGGCTGGTTTCCGACAGGGCGGCTATCGGCGCTGGCTGCCATCGTTGTTCGAGTCTCATCCCACTTTCTAGTACCCCCAGAGGCGGTTTCTTCGACCGTTGCCACCATTTTTGGTGTTGCACCTGCTTTCAGAACACTGACACACCGTCGCAAACATGTTGCAACAACAAACTGTATGCCGGCAGCATGGCAATGATCCTTGTCTTCCTCGAGGGCTACAATTTTTACCTTTACGAACATAACGAAAAGGTCCGTCCTACCGCCTCCAAGCCGATGAAAGCTTGCATCAAGCCGGCCAACGGGAAATCGGGCAGCGACCACTGCGGAATGAACTTTACTGGTCCATTTGGCGCGTCAACATCGCATCAAAGACTCGCTTGCGCAGAATGCCGCAAAAACGGAGCTACTCGGAGTGAATGTCAGCTATGCTCAAAAATTCGCCTCGAAGACTTTCTAATGCCTGTGAAGCGCACCGAGGCTCTGTTCAATGAACAAACGAACGAACGAAACAAGGAGAATGTGAAGCCAGAAGAAATACCGTGCCAAAACTGCCACCGGAACTTCCAGATCGTAGACCTTTTTTCATGCCAGCAATGCGCGGATCGGGTCGTTTGCGGAACCTGCGCTTTCCGGGGACATCAAAATCACAAATGTGTCGATTTGCAAAAACGGAAATTAGACGAGCTCGAAATATCCACACGAGAATTCGTGCAACAACACTTCAACGGGTTGTACGGAAACATTTCTGGAATCCACGCGGAAATCGTTGAGAATCAAAAGGCGCTGCTGGAGACCTGCGAAACAAAGTTCAAGCTGATCGCTGTCCAGAAGGATTACGATACTGGATCTAGGATTGGCACCGAAAT
Source organism: Mesorhabditis sp. LJ9110 (assembly GCA_038088335.1). Taxonomy (NCBI): domain Eukaryota; kingdom Metazoa; phylum Nematoda; class Chromadorea; order Rhabditida; family Rhabditidae; genus Mesorhabditis; species Mesorhabditis sp. LJ9110. Next base: position 113,717 of record JBBGBA010000073.1, read on the forward strand.
GCGTACTGCAGCCGAAAATTATGAAAAATTCTTCGAGAAATATCTACCACATGCCCGCGTCTACAGTACTGGCATTCAGCAATTGAAACAGAGCTTTGAGAAAGCGTTGAAAGAATTTGAGCCCGAATGATTCGTTTTATTCTGTATCCGCTTTTAATAAACTGTTATCGCCACAAACGTTCTATCAAAAAGGCCTCTAACGAAATAGGTACTCTTCAATAAACTAGGCTGTCTCAAAGCTCAATCCGGAATAAAATTTGGTATAGCGATCAATAGCTTTACAGGGTGTATCAAAAAAAGTGCCCAAGTTTGTCCCCAATTATCTCGAGAAGGAAACATATTTCATCGTGCATTACCATGCCAGAATGCTTAAATATGTCAGGAATAGGGAAATAACTCAACTTGATTTTTTCGATTTTTGAGTACGCAACTGTACTCTTGACGGTGGTTACGACCGAAAATTGTGCGTTCTTGAACGGGTGGTGGGAAAATTCTGTTTTTTGGCCCAAAAATCGTTGGCATTTGTAAAAAGGTAATTGCCAAATCTTAGAATTTTTCAAGCTCAGGTTTTTGTTTTACAAGCAAAACAAATTTCCCTATTTTGCTTATTGTTACTTTTTAAATCGCAACTCGCTTCAAATACGCTGCCCATGGCTGATCTTTTGCAGATGGTGTCTCCGAATGATAATCTTTAGCGCAACACCAAATTTTACCTGATTCTATGGTATTTTAATATTGCGTGCTAAAACGTGCCCCAGAGGGGTACTGTAGTTTTCGTTTTCCGCGTTTTTCTTTTTATTGTAAGCTGCGATTTCGCTGAAAATTTTATCATTGGTAAACACCAGTAAGGGTCACCTATGGGCTAAATATCGCGAAGTTCTAGCCATACACCTTCCCAAAATATGCAAAAAACCTATTTTCGAATTTAGCCACGGAAATTTCTAAATTTTTGATGCATCGGACTAAAAACTACTATTATTTGTTTTCCTGAAAGATCGAAACGTTTCTATGGTGAAAAGAACGAGAAAACGGCGATTTTCTGTTTTCTACCGTAACCCGCCTGGAACGCGTTTTAGCATGCCAAGACAAAATTCCATAAAATGACGGTTTTTCGATTCTAGAATGTTCTTTGGGTGATTGTAAGAGCACCTACAAAAAATTACTTGATTCCTGTGGCAAATGACAAAGTTATGAAGGAAAGAGGAAAACCCCCCTCGTGGCCCGATTTTGGGCCCGAGGCCCCGGGCTGAAAATCGAATTTTTGAAAATGAAAAAGGCACCGGGGTTTGGTGGATAGAATTAAAGCACGCATCGAACAGAGTATGAGAGCAGCATACTGGATTGATCTGGCTGAAGTTAATGGTTGATTTTGATTTAAAACCCGAAAATCACGTTTTTGAAAAGTCGACTTTGAGGCGCTCTTCTAAAATCGTTTGCCATAGAAAAGTTTTTTCTTTGCATGGTTTTTAATTGAATACCCAAGCTTGGTCTATGCTAAAAATTTCACGGCTACTAGCGCATCGAGCATTTTTTTACATAGCCTCGAATTCGGGTATATTTGGGCCTTTCATGAATTTCTTTCGAGATAGCGTATGGCTGAATAAATTCGTAAATATAATATTTGAATGCGCCAACCAGATAGTATCAAACAAAAATGTGGCGAGAATTTTGGCGGCACAATTCAATTTTATAGAAAGGAAGTAAGGTTTGCGAAATAGCACGAACCAACGTTTTGGGGGCCCTAAAAGGCGCCCTTCCGAGGGGGTACGGTAGCTCAAATTCGTGTAGATGATAGATAAACCCCAGTCCTACATAACGAAGAAAAGAAATAGCCGAGTTCCATCTGCAACTTTAGAAATATTTTTCTGAAGTTCGTTGCCGTGACCCCAAAAAAATCGATGACCAGGGGGTCGTCGAAAAACTCAAAAATTCATAGATCTTAAAAAATTTTTAAAAATTTTTATGCGATTGTGTCGAGCCCGTAGATCTTCTAAAACCATTTATCTTGATATTTCCACTACAGGTTTTTGTAATACACGAAATTCACGAAATTTCTACATACAAAATTTCAGTGGTGCATAGCTTTTGAACCAGACCCTCAAAAAATCTAAATTTTTTTAGGTGTATATCTGTTGCTTAGATTATTCTACATTGTAAAAATTAGAAGCCAGCCACCACAGGAAACTGAGACAAATGCAAATGAAGTTTCCCGAACGCACAGTTTTCGGGTGTCATTTGTATTGATACGTCGCCAAAAATCGAAAAAATCAAGTTGAGTTATTTCCCTATTCCTGACATATTTAAGCATTCTGGCATGGTAACGCACGGTGAAATATCTTTCCTTCTCGAGATAATTGGGGACAAACTTGGGCACTTTTTTTTGATACACCCTGTACAATATATAAAAAAAATCAGTATAAATATATAAAACAATGTATAAATGAAAAATATTTTGAGTGTTTTGAGTTTGAAAAAACGTTTTTGAGTGACATTCCAGTTTTGAGCATGATCAAGCGTATCTGGTGCAAAATTTTGCGCTGATTCCAAAACGGTGTTCCAGATTTGCTTAATCGGCGTTTTGAAAAAGTTACAGCGCATTTTAGGGCGAAAATGCTTAAAACCGCAAAGTTTAGATTCCTCAAAAACTTCGAGAGAAAATATTTTGGCGAAAGTGATTAGGAAATCTTGTGCAGAAAAAGATGCTCTTTCGAATGAGATATCATACGCAAATTTTGCAATCGTTCCGGAAAAACCTTTTTTTATCTCGACGTGGTCCGGCCCCGCATTTTGAGGCAAATTCTATCAAATTTCTGAAATTTTTTGTATGATAGCCCGTTCGAAAGAATATATTTTTCTGGACCAGATGTGCTAATTACTATCGACCAAAAATTTTCTCTCGAGTCTTTCCAGGACCCTAAACTTTGCGATTTTCAGCATTTTCGACTTAAAATGCGCTGTAACTTTTTCAAAATGCCAATTAAGCAAATTTGAAACACAGATTCGGAATCAGCGCCAAATTCTGCACCATATAGACTTGGTCATGCTCAAAACTGGGACGTGACTCAAAAACGTCTCCTTGTAAGACGCCTAACAAACGTTGAAATTGTTTTTATAGCCTCGGACCTTTCAAGAAATCAAGCCACCAAAATAAAGCTTATTGCTACATTTCAGAGTTTCAGTCGCCTTGTGGAGATGATGCCGACTGGATTTTTCAAAATAAGCACACCTAAAACTTGTTTTAACAATCTTGTTTTATCTGGTTCGCAAAAAGATTACAACGTCCTGTTGCTCGATTGACCGCTAGATTGTGTTTTTTCGCGTGGAAAAACAGCCGCAGGGTGGCGATGAGAGGGGGAAAAGCCCTGGGCTCTCTTTCCAGAACCCACACTATCCACGACCATTTTTTTCTCGCGTAAGCCAAAAGTATCGAGAGATCGAGAGAGCACGCTTTTGCAAATTTTTCTAGTTTTTACGCCTTTATTTTACGCTATGGAAGCTTTTTGACATTTATTATTATTATTATTATATGAATTGATGATAAATAATTTAATCTTAATTTAGTGAGCGTTTTCTGTGAAATGAACCGCGGCGACAGTGCGGACGAAATCGAAGAAGTCAGTTTCTTCAAATTCGGAATTTTTCCTTTATCCTTACAAGATCCCAAACTACAGTTGCTCATTTGGGAACATTTCTGGCCTTTAAAGAACGTTAGAACTCTGGAACGCACACTGTCACCCCGAGGGCGGAAATGCAAGAATGCGCGGCTTAAGTGCAGTTTACCCCCCAGCCCAGCTCCTCAGCCATACGTCCTATTAATGCGCCGAGTATCTCAAAATGTTCGCCGTGGTCGAAAACCCCTGGAAAAGTTGTTTACTTGCGCCAAAATTGTCAGAAAATTTTTTACAAAATTTTGAAAGTTGAAAAGATTAAGCCGCTATGCTTCGATGTACCAGGAGTCAAAAACTAAAATATTTTTGTTTTCCGCGATTTTTTTCGACCCAAGCGTACTGTAGGCTTATTCTCCAGAGCAAGAGCTACATTTTGGTACCATTGACAGCTCTGTACGACTAAAGATAGCCGTGATACGAAAACTCACTTTGGAACAGCGAAAATTAACTAAAGAAAACCCAGACTTATAATTCTTATAAAAAATTTTTTAACAATTTTTGGCGCAAGTAAACAACTTTTTCAGGGGTTTTCGACCACGGCGAACATTTTGAGATACTCGGCGCATTAATAGGACGTATGGCTGAGGAGCTGGGCTGGGGTAAACTGCACTCTAACCGAATGCGCCCCGTTAGGGCGTATTTTGGAGCGTTACGTCGTCTCAATATTATGCATTATTGGTAATTGCTTTTCAATGTACAATATTTGCATCTTCCCACCCCGGGAAATCCCGCAACTCCCCCATAAGGTATTTAGGGGCGTTTCGCCGCCTGCACCCACTTGGCATCGGTGGTGTACTGGCTTGCGAGTTTGGCTGTAAAGCGAACCATCCCTGGTTCGACTCCCGCCAGCGAAATTCTTTTTGCTTTTTCAAAAATTCAGAGTTCTGGCGGTCTTTAACTTGCCTGGAAAATGATTGATTAAATCTTGCAGCAGCCCGACCCGGCTCGGCTCGATTTCCTCGACTGTCCGAAGTGTCGTCTGCCGTACGACGAGGGGCCAGATGAGCCGAGGTGTCGAGTAGTTCCGGACAGTACGGCGATGAGCTGCAAGGCTTGCCTCGCAGCCACAGTTGCGCCGGATCTTGCCCAGATTCTCAAATACCTGGAGAGACCGAATTTGAAGGTCTGTGCCTTTTTAATGCTTTTTATTTTTTATTCTGAGACCAGCGGGGGAGGAGCCGCTTCGCGACTCTCCCCGCTGGACCCCGTCTAGGCCCTATAAATCGAGTGCCCTTCCACATACAGTTACCCTGAAGAAAGAAAGACGCATCTCCCATGCAAATCTCTTTGTATTGGCATCCAGCGCAAGCTTAAACTGCTAGTCTCGTTATTAGGCCTGCGGCGCTAGTTTGAGCGGCTGGCTTCGTTCTAAAGCCTGCGGCGCTAGCTTGAGCGGCTGGCTTCGTTCTAAAGCCTGCGGCGCTAGCTTGAGCGGCTAGCTTCGTTCTAAAGCCTGCGGCGCTAGCTTGAGCGGCTGGCTTCGTTCTAAAGCCTGCGGCGCTAGCTTGAGCGGCTAGCTTGTTCTAAAGCCTGCGGCGCTAGCTTGAGCGGCTGGCTTCGTTCTAAAGCCTGCGGCGCTAGCTTGAGCGCCGGCTTCTGTTCGAAAGCCTGCGGCGCTAGCTTGAGCGGCTGGTTCTTCTAAAGCCTGCGGCGCTAGCGAGCGGCTGGCTTGTTCTAAAGCCTGCGGCGCTAGCTTGAGCGGCTAGCTTCGTTCTAAAGGCCTGCGGCGCCAGCTGAGCGCTAGCTTCGTTCGAAAGCCTGCGGCGCTGCTGAGCGGCTGGCTTCGTTCTAAGCCTGCGGCGCCAGCTTGGCGGCTGCTTCGTTCTAAGCCTGCGGCGCTAGCTTGAGCGGCTGGCTTCGTTCTAAAGCCTGCGGCGCTAGCTTGAGCGGCTGGCTTCGTTCTGAAGCCTGCGGCGCTAGCTTGTGAGGTTAGCTTCATACTAAGCCTGCGGCGCTAGCTTGAGCGGCTGGCTTCGTTCTAAAGCCTGCGGCGCTAGCTTGAGCGGCTGGCTTCGTTCTGAAGCCTGCGGCGCAGCTTGAGCGGCTAGCTTGTTCTAAAGCCTGCGGCGCAGCTTGAGCGCTAGCTTCGTTCGAAGCCGGCGGCGCTGGCGTGCGCGGCTGGCTTCTAAGCTCGCGGCGCAGCTTGAGCGGCTAGCTTGTTCTAAAGCCTGCGGCGCTAGCTTGAGCGGCTGGCTTCGTTCTAAAAGCCTGCGGCGCTAGCTTGAGCGGCTAGCTTGTTCTAAAAGCCTGCGGCGCTAGCTTGAGCGGCTAGCTTCGTTCGAAAGCCTGCGGCGCTAGTGCGCGGCTGGCTTCCTTCTAAAGCCTGCGGCGCCAGCTTGAGCGGCTAGCTTCGTTCTAAAGCCTGCGGCGCTAGCTTGAGCGGCTGGCTTCGTTCTAAAGCCTGCGGCGCTAGCTTGAGCGGCTAGCTTCGTTCAAAGCCTGCGGCGCTAGCTTGAGCGGCTAGCTTCGTTCGAAAGCCGGCGGCGCTGCGTGCGCGGCTGGCTTCGTTCTAAAGCCTGCGGCGCCAGCTTGAGCGGCTAGCTTCGTTCTAAAGCCTGCGGCGCTAGCTTGAGCGGCTGGCTTCGTTCTAAAGCCTGCGGCGCTAGCTTGAGCGGCTAGCTTCGTTCGAAAGCCTGCGGCGCTGCGTGCGCGGCTGGCTTCGTTCTAAAGCCTGCGGCGCCAGCTTGAGCGGCTAGCTTCGTTCTAAAGCCTGCGGCGCTAGCTGAGCGGCTGGCTTCGTTCTAAAGCCTGCGGCGCTAGCTTGAGCGGCTGGCTTCGTTCTGAAGCCTGCGGCGCTAGCTTGTGAGGTTAGCTTCATACTTAAGCCTGCGGTGCAAGCTTGAGCGGCTGGCTTCCTTCTAAAGCCTGCGGCGCTAGCTTGAGCGGCTGGCTTCCTTCTAAAGCCTGCGGCGCTAGCTTGAGCGGCTGGCTTCCTTCTAAAGCCTGCGGCGCTAGCTTGACCAAACGAAACTCGCGAGTGCAACTGGCAAGAATGAAGAAATTTGTATTTTTTCACATTATGCAAATTAGGCCCCGGACCCCAAAAATGAATAAAACCTGCTTTAACTTTGTAAACTTGTATTTTATCGGGATTCTGAAAGCGCCATCGGAAAGAGGAGGGTCGATTCCCCCGGGTGACGGAGAATTAGGGCATTTTGGCCACGGGAAGGCCCTCAAATCGGGCCTCGAACCTGACATCCACACACACACACACAGAGATACACTCCAAAATTATATAAGGTAGGATTGTGAGGTAAGCTCTGCCTATTTCCCTTGAATGCGCATTTTCGGGATAAAAACGACCAACCGCGGTAAACCGGGTGTCCCAAAGAACGCCTACTCTAGCGATAAAACTCTCTAGCGTCCGGTTTTACGCGATTTAGGTATCTTTGGAAGTCTGTGCCGAGTCCAGCACGTCTCTCCGGTTTTTGAAAACCGGAATTTGCTTTGCCCACCGAGAGTTTGATGGCGCTCAAGCCGTTTAGAATCGTTTTTTGGCAAAAAAAAGCGTGTGCCGATTGTATGAAAAATGCCGTAACTTGCGCAAAAAAATCCGGCACTGGAATGTTAGCAAGGGGGGGGGGGTTAGCCGGGGGCTGGAAGTGATTATTGTTTTTTTCCGATTTCTATAAGTTTTTTTCTAAGCGGTTCACATCTAAAAACTGTATAAAATTCGCTTGAGGAAGAAGGGGAAGAGAGGAGAGAAAGAGCCCGCTAGGGAAAGAGAATTTTTGAAGCACGTTATACATAATTTTGGTCGAATCATAGGGTTTTTTTAATGCAGAGTTTTGGACCGTAGCGCCAAATCAAGATTCTAGGACTTACCATTTACATCTGTCAAAAAGGCAAAACTGAATTGAAACTAGCTGTACCTTTGGACACATAGGCTAGCGCCGTTGTTCTTTGGATTCCTGAGATCGCAGTTAGTGAGAAGTTTCGGTTTGACAAGCATACATTGCTGTTTCAGAAAACGGAAGATGGATGGCTTGCTATCGGACCACTCGAATACCCCAAATGCGCATCTTGCAAAAAAGATGTTGCCGACATACGTCCTTGTACCTTGTATTGGGCCAACATCTGCCAGGGAATCCTGTGCGAGTCCTGCAATAACAACGGAAGGCAGTGCTGTGGACTGAAAGAGGCGCCCATTCAAGTAGGAGATGAAGTAGTCGCATTGCTTGAACAATTTTACAACTTTACCAAGCAGCAGAACACCCTGCACGGCTACAATACCACGAAAACGGCCTCTTTTTTCCCCCCAGGCTGGAGCAGGGATATTTAAGATGCGATTACTGTGACAACGATTTCAAGTTGAAGCAAGCCAGGTTTATGACTTGTAAGATGATTGCGTGCCCAGAGTGTAGAGAAATTGGGATGCTGCAGGAAAAATGCGCTTTGTGTCCAGGCGACTCGCCGGAAGCCCACAAGGAATGGCTGGGGAAACGGATCCGAAAGGTGATCCGACTGAGGAAAGAGCTCAACAAGGAAGATAAAACGGTCATCCATACGTACGCGTTGCCGAAGCAGCAAATAAAGGATTTTGGCGAAGAACGGCTGACGGAAACCTGTGAGGAATGCCTCAAACATTGCGACATTAATGATCTGTTTCTGTGCAATGGATGCAACAGGAAAATCATTTGTGGGACGTGTTGCCTCCGAGAGCACAAAGATCACGAATATCTCGATTTGAAGCGCATCAAATTGGCCGGCTGGGAGAAGACGACGCAGGAATTCATGACCCCGCACTACGTCGGCCTCTTCGAAAATATTAGAGGAATTCATGCCGAAATCGCTGAAAATCAACAGAAACTCTCCGGCTTGAGCCTAGACAAGCTAAAACCCGTCCCTGGCCACCATGATTACGGTAGCGGCGCGAAAATTTGCTCTGAATTGCGCGCGACGGCCGAGGATTTCGAGAAATGCTTCGAGGGATATTTGCCTCATGCCCGGATGTACAACACCAATCTGCAGAAGCTGGTGGAAAGGATCGAGAAGCTCTGAGTGGTTTTTGACTCAATAAAGTTGTTGGCCTTTTACTAGATTCAACTTCATAGAAATTACAATACACGTATACAGCTATTACGTAATTATTTATAACACGGTCAGATTAAAATTTTTGCACAGTAGCGTGTGGATGAATAGATAATATCGGTGTGAATTAAATTATTCCGGTCACAAATATTGGCATGAACAAGCATCGATCCAGGTAGTCGCCACACGGCCGTCATTAAAGGGGCTCGGAAGTCAAAGTTCGTGCGTGCGGGGGATTGAACCTACTGGTCAAAAACGAAAGGGTTGTTACCGAGAAGTCCCAGCAAATTTATTTCGTTGCCAAAAAAACGTAAAATTTTTGAGTAAAACGGAAATGTTCTCGGGGCCAAAACGACTTTCTGAGTGCGCGATAAGCGACTAAGGCTTTTTTTGCGCAATTTTCATTGGCAATTACTGGGATAGATCTGTTAATCTCGATGATACAGTGTGATTCAAAAAGATGGGAAAACGTTATTTTTTTACTTATTTTTGACCCGCCTTTCTAGCCAAGTCAAATAGTGGGCCTTGTAGCGCCTGAAAGGGGTGACCATTTTTTATTGCCAAGTCAAATAGTAGGTTGTAGCACTGGTGAGGGGCATTTTTCATGTACCTCATGCATTTCATGTATAGTTAAAATTTCTCCAAAACTAATGATGCTATTTTTATAAAAGCGATAACGAAATCAGTTAATCCGCTTAATGTCATAGCAGCAAAAACAATGATTCGGCCATTGCTGGATGCAGAACCGGCAACGGGGAGAGGGGAGAGCGGCGACAAAATAACTGGGAAAATTTAAGTATACGGTCACCCAGCCAAACCCAAACTTTTTATATGTAAAAATGTTCAGCTCGATGAGCTGGTTCAGGATCGGTTGAAAAAACGATTGGGAAACACTTCTGGAGCGAGATATAGGGGCCCAAATTTAGCTAGTTAGGTATATGGTCACCTATTCAAACAGGCATGTTTTATGTATAGAAATGTGCAGCTCGTCGAGCAGAGCCCATATCTGTTAAAAGAATTATTGGGAAAACTGTATAAAGAAAGTTATGAAGGTTTGAAACTCAGTTTTCGGAAAGTTCCGGCTACGCGACACTACTTTGTACGGAGCGGTGTGGCCTGTATTCGTACGTACCTCGTCAATAACAATTGTTTGTAATTTTTAAGCGTTGTTAACGATATTAGTGTAAAATAGAGGTACCGGTGAGGCTTTTCACATTGTCAGGCAGTGGCCGTCGCTTCGGATGGGCTGCCGCTCCACTCTTCCGAAATGGGGCGCCCCGGCCGCTTCGCCGCCCTTGGCGCCCCCATTTCCAAACCCTGTACGAGCTCGCGCCCATCCGAAGCGATTTCTTTTGCTTTTTGCATAAGGACATTGCTTTTTTGCATAAAATCGCGCTTTGACCTCTAAAACGGTTACGGAGCCAGTTTTAACGTCGGAGGTGGCGACAACTTAAAAAATAACGCAAAAAATCCAGATTTAGTGAATTTTTTAGTATAAATGTCGAATAACTTTTTAAATAAAGGTCGTCAGCAAATTTGGAAATCAGATTCGGAATCAGCAAAAAATTCGGCACAAGATAAGCTGGGTCCCATTCTAAAAAGCCAACCTGAGTAAAAACACTTTACAGGAAGGCGTTAGTAAGGCCCCACTTTCAAAGTAAATTTTAATAATTTAAACGAAAACTTTTTCAACACTTTTTTATTGGTGTGGGGTTTCTGGCCGCGCTCTATCCGAATTCGAGGAGAACTAAGCTCTATCTCCGTTCACCTTCGAGTTGAATTCGGCTTCACACAGACAGACAGACAGACGGACAGACAGACCGACACTCTCGAGTCCAGCACGACCCAAGGGGAGCGCGAGCGGCGCAGCAATAAAAAGGTATTTAAGGGCTCAAACCGGGAGGTCCGGGCCCCCTTCCACCAAACATCGACATCCCGCAAAAACGTAACGGCTAGCCCCTTCCCGCTTAGGCTCCCCTTACGTTATTTAGCGATTTGTTGTACAAGCCAATTACAATATACATATAAATATATAAATATATATTGATCTACAAGATCCAATAATTTAAAAATCTAACAATAAATCTGAACGTATTTCGTCGATTTCTACAAATTATGCTATTGAACACCGACAGCTAACTGAGGACACCGCAGACACCACAGCAACATTATTATAGTAGAATCGAATAGACCATTCAAAACCCCTTTTTTATGCTGGTTGGATAAATTGGGATAACTTCACCATATTCCCTTGTTCTCTTTCGGTTTACTACTATGCCTTTTATTGATGTAGAATTTTACATTTAAAAATCATTTGTATTTCATTGCTTGCTTGTGCCATTTCTGAATCCTCCAGAATCCTATTAAGTGATTTTCAGCAATGAAACGATTGATCTGCTTTGATTGTCCGAATTGCCGACGTCCATTTGCTACGGTTTCCCCCCATCCGGCGAGTCCGTGGATGCGGCAGAATGGTTTAGGATGTCAGGAGTGTACGTTCAGTCCCGCGATCCGACCCGCCGCCATTGGACCACCCGTCGCCATGCCGGCCCACCACGGGTATCAAACCCAACAGACCCTCGTCCCGGCGAAGCCGGCCATCTTCCTCCTCGACCTGATGCAAACTCAGCCAATAGTGGTAATTTTTTGCCTACTTTGATACCGTAAGACCTCTAATATGTATAGCCCCCCCCCCACTAACAGTAAAATGTTTTTGGTCAAGGTGGAAATTCGGCTAGGGACCAACCCTATCTTGTGCAGAAATTTTTGTTGATTCGGAACCCGACTCCCAAGTTTGCAGAATGGTCCTGGATGAATTCGGGGGGCTTTTAACCTCTTATTTGCCAAAAACTGTGGAACGTGCGGCTCGGTTACAGACGTGGCTTTGTCGTGGCATCTTCTAAGCCAAATCTCATGCAAATTTGTTAGCTTGGTGGCGACGGATGGTGGCCGAATGGTCGACTGCTTCCCTGGGGATGCGGAGATTGCAATCAGGCTTTTGCAAACGCTGTTCCTAAAATGCCGCGGCTGCAGGTTTGCTGCCAGAAACTCACTTGCGAGGAGTGTCTCGCAGCGGGCCGAAATCGGCACGGACAAGACTGCGATAGGACGCGTCCGGTGCTTATAAATCTGGCCGTTCAACAAGTAGTTACAACATACCAAAACCTCGTCGCGGACTTGGCGGCCGAGGCAGGGGTGTTTACGCAATATAACGCGCAACAGCCCTTCGCTATCCGGGATGAAGGCGTGGGCCGGAAACGCAGAGCCGAAGACGTCCCAGATGCTCCAGATCATGTAAGTTGACGGAATTCTGGGTTAACGGTTCATAGGATAACGGGGGATCCTTATTTTAACTTTTTAAATTAATGCGGGATTACGCAAATTCCATCAGATAAATAAACTAAGAGAATCAGCGCAAAAATGTAAGGGAAATTTTTGGCCAAGGGCAGCACATCGAATAACGGGGGACCCAACTTTTTAATTTTTCGAAATTGCAAAACGCCAATCGATAGAACCATGAAAAAATATCCTACGGGAATTATTTTTGCAAGAGTTTACCTTACCCCTCCCCCAGCCGAAGGGTGCCAACGTTTTCGGTATTTTCGCTTATTTTGTCGCGATTTTTGCAACGCCGTTCGATAGAGCGTCGAAAAATATACTACGAGTTTTAATTTAAGCCTACAATAATGTAAAAAAAATTCATAGCAAAAAACCGGCAAGGTGACCTGGGGTGAGTAAACCGTAGCCATTATTTTCGGCACAAAAAATGTAATTTAAAAGATTTATTATCAGTATCAGTTTCTCGGAAAATTTGGTCATAGGTATTGTAAAACGACGCTAAAAAATCTTGAAGTAATGAATGAAGTGATGGTTTTTAAAAGTAATGATTTTTTCATAGAAGGAATGGTGGGTAGCCTCCCTCCGTTATCCGGGGAACGAATGCTGTTTCAGGGCAGAGGTGAAGACGCTCGAACCGCCCTGGAGGGGCCGAAAATTTCGCTGGAGAAGTCGGCGGGCCGCCGGAAAACCGGAGAAATGTGGAGAGGGGCCCAAATGCCGCCGAACGAGAAGCCGAAAACAGGCCATTTGCGTTAGAAATTCGCCGGGAGGCCGAATTACGCGACGCCGAGCTAAAGGACCCGTGCGGAAAGTGCAAGCGCAACTTTGTAATCAACGACCTGTTTTCGTGTACGGAATGCGGCGGAATGACGCTGTGCGGGGCTTGTTGTCTCCGCGAACACAAAAACCATGAATATGTCGATTTTAAGGAGCTAAAACTGGCTGAATTGGAGAAGACAACGACTGAATTGCTCTCGCAACACTACGCTGGATTGCGCGGAAACATTCAAGGAGTACATGCTCAAATTGAAGAAGGCCACAAAGAGCTAGTGAAGGCTTGTGAAGAGACCTAAAACTTGTCCCCGGCCAGACGGATTACGGTATCGGAGCCTGGATCTGCGTGGAATTGAAGGCGACCGCTGACGATTTTGAGCGTGTTTTGAGGCGTATCTACCTCATGCTCGGATGTATGGCACGAATCTCCAGAATCTGAGGGAGAAGGTACAGAAATTTGCTGGAAAAATCGAAAATAAGGAGTGAAACTGACCGAATGGCTTTTGAATAAAAGTTTTGTTTGTTTAGGTTTATTCGAATCAGAAAATACAGTGCATTTTTCGAGCTTCCTTGGGGTTTGAAAGAGTACTGTAATGCGCTTTTACCCAAAGTTGCCCGTGAAAAGTTTTTCTGTGGAAGTTTTTTGCGCTGATCCCATAAAACGTAACCGCGAATCGTGAAATCCTTTTTTTAGCTGATTCCCGATTATCATTCTTTTGAACAGGGCCTATGAAATTTTGGTTTGTTTGTCCGGAAACCAATATGGACAGAATGAAGTTATCAACAAACAACGCAATCATTAATGCCTGGTTTCCGGCGGGATTCGTATCGGAAATTACTCGGAATTATCGATCTGCTGAAATGATATGTCAACCCATCTGGACTCTTCAAACATTCCCTACTATCCAGATCAAGTGCCACTACCTAGACTGTCCATCCACCCGGGTCAGCTCCTTTGTTCGAAAATCAGTTGTGCACTACCCCAAGATCTCGCTTAAAATCCCCCAGCTAGAATTGGTAATCCCTTCTGGATTATACGACTCAAATTAGCCACTCGGCAGTAAAAACACCAATTTTTTCCCACCTTTATGCGCCTAACTTTTTCATCAAGACGAAATAGATTTTTTAAATAAAAAGGGTTTGTCTTTTAGTCCCCGACATTCCTAACCGAATTTTAGCAAATAGAAAGACCTGCGTAAACTATACATTCAACGCGGTCTTGATTTTTATTTGGTGCTCTGGATCATCGCAACGTCTCGCAACTCCAAAATTAAAATAAATCCTTTTCAGCAATGAAGCGATTGACCTGCTTTGATTGCTCTCAATGCCGACGTCCATTTGCAATGGTTTCACACCAGCCAGCGAGTCCGTGGATGCGGCAGAATGGTTTAGGATGTCAGGAGTGTACGTTCGGCCCCGCGTTCCGACCCGCCGCCATCGGACCCGCCGCCATCGGACCACCCGTCGGTGTGCCGGCCCGCCATGGGTATCAAACCCAACAGGCCATCTATCCGGCGAGACCGGCTACCTTTCTCCTCGAGCTGATGCAAACTCAACCAATAGCGGTAATTTTGTAGCTTGTTTTGATCCCGTATTACCCCTAATCTAGCCCCCCACTAAAATAACCCCAAAACACGATTTTTTTTCGTAGATCCCTTTTTGAAGCGAAAAATGCCAAAAACGTTTCTGCTAAAGATTCGTATCGCGCTAGTAGTGTGGTTGTATATGAGGATTGATAGTTGTGCCGTTCGAAAGCCAGAAACGGCGAGTTTGCGACAATTTTTCAACCCATGCTTTTATAGAAACGCGCTATTTTACAAGTTGTTTTGTAAAATTTTCTGATTTTTCGGAGTTGCATTCGCGCTAATTGGACTCAATTTTTGCAAGCAAAATGACCGGAGATAGCCGTTAATCAGCTGCCGCGGCCGTCTCGTAAGATTTTTAAATGCTTTGTAAAATGGCGCTTTTAACTGAAAACGTGGTTGAAGATTGTTGCAAACACGCCGTTTCAAGGGCTTTCGAGTGTTAGAGAGCGTGTTTTTTACTGGGACTCCCTGCGGACATATTATAATATGAAAATCGACGATGGAACTTTTACTCGTAGTGATTTTAGAAGTAATGCTGAGCAGTCAGGGATTTTTCGTGACCCCTGTAAATCATATATCACGCCAGTTTTTAGCTCGGCGGCGATGGATGGCGGCCAGATGGACGACTGCTTCCCTGGGCATGCGAATATTGCAATCAGGCTTTTGGAAACGCTGTTCCCAAAAGGCCGCGGCTCCAGGGTTGCTGCCAGAAACTCACCTGCGAGGAGTGCCTCGGAGCGGACCGTATTCGACACGGACACAACTGCGCTGGGATAACCCCAGTGGTTTTCAATGCGGCCGTTGATCAAGTCGTGATAACCTACCAAACCCTCGTGGCGGAATTGGCGGCCGAGGCCCGGGTGCTTGCGCAATATAACGCGCAACAGCCGGTTGCTCTACGGGATGATGGTGTCGCCCGGAAACGCAGAGTCGACGACCTCCCAGATGCTCCGGTAAGCAAAAACAGAATGTTGGGTAGACATAGAAAAACGGGGGGGGGGGGGCAATTCTAATTCATAATTTTTTTGAATTACAGTTGGATTTGAATCCCGTTTGGTAGAGCATCGATAAATATACTAAAAGAATCAGCCCAAAAAAATTTAATGGAAATTCGTAATTGAAGAAAGAAAATTGATCAAAATCGGTGACGACCTGACAAGATACCGGGGGAAACCAATCTTTGAGATTTTTTTACAAAAGGCCAATCGACAGAAGGTCAAAAATATCTGAATAGCATTATTTAAGAACCAAGAAATGTAGTATATAGTTTCATAGTCTTAAAACTTTGGTTGAAAACCGTGGGCACCACATAAGATCACCGGGGGGTAATTTCGACATTTTCATATATTTTCGATATTTTCAAGATGTCAGTCGATAGTAGGCGGCAAAATATACTAACTTTCCCAAGTCCCGCAACACGGATAGGGCTAAATGTGCATGCCTGTAGAAAAAAACGATGATCATCGCCTCATCCGAATTTGCTACGGTTCCTTAAATTTGGATATATTAGATTTAAAGCTCTTCTTTAGTAAAAATTTTAGAATTTGAGACTCGGTTATTTTGATCTTTTGGGTCAATTTCGGAAATACAAGCATCGCACTTTTTCGCTTCGCGATTAGCAAATTCTTTCGAATGAGCTTTCTGACCCAAAAATATCCCATGTTCCGAATGCTTTTTCAGGGAAGAGGCGAAGACGCCGAGAACCGCCCTGTAGGGGCCCAACATGTCGCTGGAGAAGTTGACGGGCCGCCGGAAAAGCGTCGAAATGTGGAGAGGGACCGAAATCTCAGGGAACCAGAAGCCGAAAGCAGGCCATATGCCCTCGAAAGTCGCTCGGATGCCAAATTACGTGACGTCGATCTGAGGGACCCATGCGGCAAGTGCATGCGCCACTTCGCGATCAACGACCTCTTCTCGTGTACCGACTGTGGCAGAATGACGCTGTGTGGCGCCTGTTGCCTCCGCGAACACAAAAACCATGAATATGTCGATTTCAAAGAGCGGAAACTGGCCGAAATGGAGAAGAACACCACGGAATTCTTGTCCGAACACTACGCTGGATTGCGCGGAAACATTCAAGGAGTACACGCTGAGATTGAGGAAGGGCAAAAGGAGCTGGTGAAGATTTGCGAGGAGAGCCTGAAACTCGTCCCGGGCCAAACGGATTACGGTATCGGTGCCAAGCTTTGCGCCGAGTTGCTGGCGACTGCTGGCGATTTTGAGAAGTGCTTCGAGGCGTATCTTCCTCATGCTCGGATGTATGGGACCAATCTGCAGGATCTCAAAGAGAAAGTTCAGAAATTTGTTGGAAAAATTGAAAATAAGGAATGAAACTGAACGCTTGGCTTTTGAATAAAGATTTTTGTTTAGTGTTATTCCATCAGAAAATACATTGAATTCTTCAGCTTTTCTGGGGTTAAAAGAACACAAAGGGCTATCTGATAGCACGCATATGCCCGAAAAACGAGCTTTCAGTCCTCAATTAAATTTTATGAATTTGTCGACTGAAAAAGTCACAATTTATCGATAACCTAAATGTTTGAAATTCCTTTTCCAGGACGATCGAAATTTTTCCCTGATAATAGCAAACTTTTCAGCATTTTTTTTTTGGGTTCCGATTACCGATTTTCACCAATCGGGAATGTCTCTAATGCCCATTAGCGAGACCTCTGATTTTTCTCGCATCAGCAAAACTTTTTTTGACCCGTCTCTCCCATTTGTGCTCAAGACAAACATAGCGTAAGCGAAATCGGCCGATCGCGAGTGACTTTTTACACTCCCACTCCCCATCATAACGTCTTGTTGCCGTGCTCGTGAAACTTCATTTTTCTTGGTTTTCCTGTTCAAGTTTTGCTTTAGGCATCTAGTATTCTATTAGTTTTTATCAATCCTGAGCTTTCGAATAGGTTGTTGACGCTCGTCTGGCAATAAATAACGTAATCGAAAACGATCAACTGTAAGCTCCTGCTTTACTGGGGACCACATTGACGGCGTTTCTCACGGTTTTAAACAATTTTTCTCAGTTTTTAGCGTTTTTATTGTTGAGGTTCCTAGCATCGTGCCGTACCTTTTGACTAAATTAGCTAAAAGTGATTGTGCCTTGAATGTCGGATTCGGTATGGGCCAGATTTTACACCGCCTCGTTTTGGGCTGGAAATGGAGTTAAATATCTTTAGAAACTCTTACTTAGAAACAGGTGTATTTTATGGGATGGTTATTCGAGGCGTAGATAGTTATCTTCCGGAATTTGAACAGAACTGTTTCAGGCACTAGCAAAATTTGATGCGGTTTTTCGAGTTCGATTTTCGATTTCCACAAGTGGTAATGTTGTTCATAAATATTCCCGACGATTTCTCGCGTGGGCAAAACTTTTACGGCCCACCTGTTCCATTTGTGCTCACGACAAACATAGCATAAGCGAAACCCCCCAGTTGCTGGTGGCATCTGTTCACTCTCATCGCCCGGTCATTCCACCTTTTCGCTGCGCTCGTCCCAGGCGGGCTTACATTTTTCGTTAACCGATTCAAAATTTTGCTCTAGAGGTATAGTATTTTATTTTATTGATCTTTATCAATTCCGAGCTTTTGAAAGGCAATAGCCGTTTGTCTGCAAATCAATAGCGTAAGCTAATTCGGCCAACTTTTTGAGCAGCTGTTGTACACTCTGAGCCCGTGGCATCGGCTTTTGCTGGCGGTTTCTGCAATTTTTTGGGCTTTTTCTAGCTTATTGAAAATTCTTATAGGTTTTGAAAAATCAGCCTAAATCATCGATAAAAATTGGGAGATTTGTTCTGTTTATAGAGTTTATTTTAAGGGACGTTAAGCGAGGGGTAAATAGTTACATTGCGGAATTTGCCGGTAAAAAATCGAATAGAAAATCATCTAAAACTTAATTACCGTTCTGACCTATTTTTCGTATGATTTTCATTTATTGCCATAATCTAAATTTTTAGTCATGCCTCGCCTGACGTGCTTTGATTGTCCCCGTTGCCACCAGCCATTTGCGGCCGAACCGGATCTTCCGCAGAGTCCGATGACGTCTGAAGACATGTTGTTCTGCCGTGGCTGTTCACGTGGTAATGCTGCAGCCCAGTCGGCCACCTTCATCCTCAACATGCTCGAGAATCAACCGCTAACGGTAGGTAAAGTTTTAATTAGGAAATGAACATACCATATTCCCCCTAATCTACCACCCGGGTGATGGAAAAAATGGAGCCCCCCTCGAAAATAACCTCCATAACATTTTTTCGAAATTATGCACACAGGAGCCAAAAACGCAAAAATTGTTTTGTGGAGACGGGCTGTAGCCGTTGTTCATTTTCGCGTAAATCATGCTTTGAAAAATTGTAATGCAAAAGGGACGCGATTTCGTCCAACGCATCGAATAGAGCATTTTAGTGCATAACCGTTCTTTCAAAAAACATTTTGGTTTTTGCCAGTTTTTCGGTCCGAAACTTACAAATAATGAAAAATATGGCACGGGCTTTAGTTCCAACCTTATATATAAAATACAATAACTTAAACTACATGGTGACTCAATAAAAAAACACCCCGCTCTAACTCGGCCCAGAAGTATCGTATCGGAATGATAGTTACACCATTCGAAAGCCCTTGAAACGGCCAGTTTGCCACAATTTCAAAACCATACCTTTGTTAAGCTCGCTATTTTACAATCATTTTGGAACATTTTGCTATTTTTCCAAGTGGCATACGAACCAATTTGCCTCATTTTCTCCAAGCAAAATGGTCGGAAGTGACCATTAATTAGATGCACAAGCCGTTTCTGAATGTTTTTCATGCGTTGTGAAGTGGCGCCTTCAAATAAAAGATGGTTTTGTAAAATTGTTGCAAACTCGCCGTTTGAAGGACTTTCGAATCGTGTAACTATCATTCCGATCCGATACTTCTGCGCCCTGTTAGAGGGAGGGGGTTTCATTGAACAGCCTTTAGTGTTACACCCAAACTCTCAAAAACGGGTATTGATTCAAAACAAGTACAAAAATTCCAGCGCACGGACGACGGCGGATGGAGGCCGAATGGGCGACTGACGCCATGGAGCTGCCCGAATTGCTTCATCGAGTTCACGAAGTTCACGCCTGGCAAGCCGATGCTATACAGGTGCTGCCAGCGTCTCGCCTGTCAACAGTGTAGCATTCGCCATGCTGCTGACCCTCACGAATGCGTGGAACGTCAGGAAGCTGTGGACCGCGGAGGTTACCTAAAAGTGGTACGTAACTACCAAGATTCTGCCCGGGAATATAATCTCGCGGCGGAATACGGCTTCGAACATGATGACGATTCGGACCTTGACTTTGAAATCTACGGCGGCCGCCGCCATAACGCGCAATATCGTCCGCCAGGAGGAGAATGGCTTTTGACCGCGCGGGCCGACCGAGCCGAAGCAGCAAGAGCAAGAATGAATGCTTATCAGCAGCCGCAGCGCTATGGGGAATTCAGAAGGGATTTGCCACTGCAAGGCTATGCCAAACCCGTTGCCGGAAAGAACGCCGCTGGTGCCCCCAAAGTCAAGAAAAACGATCGGGTACGAATCGAACCGGTGCAACCTGCAAAACCCGGACACCCGGAACCGCCCAAAGTCGAGAATGGGCCCTACGTTCTTCCGGATCGCGCTGGGGTCGTAGTCGACGCCGCTGACCTGAATGAAACCTGCGGAAACTGCCAGCGCAGCTTCGGCATCACCGACCTCTTCTCGTGTACGGAATGCGACGGAATGACGCTGTGTGGAGCGTGTTGCTTCCGTGGGCACAGAACTCATGAATGCGTCGATTTGAAGGAGCGGAAGCTGGAGGAATTGGAGAGGACGACCACTGAATTCCTGTCGCAACACTACGCCGGATTACGCGGAAATATCCAAGGAGTACACGCTGAAATCGAAGACGCCCAAAAAGATCTGGTGCAGGCTTGTGAAGAGACCCTAAAACTCGTACCCGGCCAGGCGGATTACGGTATCGGAGCCAGGATCTGTGCAGAATTGAAGGCGACGGCTGACGATTTCGAGAAGTGCTTTGAGGCGTATCTACCTCATGCTCGGATGTATGGCACGAATCTGCAGAACCTGAAGGATAAAGTGCATAAATTCGTTGGCGATCTTGAAAAAAGCAAGAATGGTGACTGGTGAATGGTTTTTGAATAAAGATGTTCTTGACTTTCTGAAAACTGAAAATGCACCGTATTTTTTGGGAGATTTCCTCCGGTTTTGAGCTTGAAATGTTGTAATCATAATTGAAATCTTGCAAGATTAAATAAATAAGATCTTTCGGAAGGCTTTCAATTCACACAATGATTGTTACGGGCTTTGAGTTCAGCTCGTTTCATGAGGAAATTACCATTGACCGAACCGAGGAATATAAGGATTTTACACATTGTGTCATTGTTATCATTGCTTTTATTAATAGCATCACCTTCTCTGCTCGGCGCGAAAAAAACATTTGCACGCCCAAAATGAACGGTAATAATCCCCAAGCAACGCGGCACTCCTATTTACGCAAAAATGTATGTTACGAAAAATTCTAACAAGGGAAGGTTGTTTGGGTCAGGTGTCAAATCGACTTGAAACTTTGCCAGTGGATAGAAAATCAAAAATAAAGTGGAGTTTCTTAATCTCATTTTTTGCACAATACCCCAAATTAAAAAGTTATAGGCCTCTGAAGTTACATAAAAAAAGCATGAAACGACCCGACAATTCTGACCTGGTCCTCATTGTGGCCTGCCCCCTTTTCAAGCTCTTGCGTCGCCCGGACTGACAAGCGTTTGGCGCAGTAGGTAGTGCCGCAGAGTGCAAAACTTTTTAAATTTTTGTAATCGAGTTCAAGTCTTTGATGCGTCCAACTTTTTGCTTTTTGGATTTTACGCCAACTAACCCTAATTTGCAAGAGCAAAAAGCAAAAAGCAAAAAGATAGAAAAGTTTTAGTCTCGAACTTTTGCCAAAAATTTTTCAAAAGATTTTGAGTCAAGCGCACTACCGATTGCGCTAGAAGAGACGTGGGGAGCGGAGACGAGAGAGGGTCAAGAAATCACGCATGAAGAAAATGTGGAAACGGGGCGGTATTGGTGCAAAAGCCTGCGCAGAACTCATTTTTCAGACCACAAACTTAAAATGCTTATAACTTTTTAATTAGGGGTATTGTGCAGAAAACGACTTAGCGCACCTTGTTCCGTTTTCAATTTCCTATCCACTGGCCAATTTTCAGAAAGATTTGACACCTGACCCAAACAACCTTCCCTTGTAAGCAGTGAAACTTTAAAATTAAGGCAAACCAGGGTTGAAAAGTCGCTGCGCGACTTTTCAACCCTGGCCCCGTCTGACCCCATTTTATCCTTCACTTTGCATAATTGTCAAGAATTCAACAAAAAATGAAAAGCAACCTCTTCTGCCCCTTTATATAGTCGAATCCCCCACTTCCGGTCTATGCTAATTATTCCTAAGAAAGAAGTTTCCACACAAAGTTAAATTTAATGTCGAAAATAGGTGATTTTGTTAAATCTGTTAAGCGTGCAGTCATCTCCGGGCCATTACGCACCTATTGACGTATCACACATACCTTAAAATTCATCCCCTATCGGGATATCCTCCGGACAGACAGACGGAAGTGGATAAGTGGCACACACAGACACACACACAGACACTATTTTTTTATATATAGTAGGATTGGAACGGAAGAAAATGGAAGAATTGAGAAAAATGGAATGGATATTCTAATGCTACCAAGCACTAACAAAACTGAATTCAGAAAGTATCGAAACCAGGGCGGTTTTTGTTCGCATTTTGTGGAAAGTGGTATTTCGGAGGGCTAACAATTATATTGTATTTGTAATTGAGGAAATTGTAAGTTGCTGTATTTGGTATTAGTCCAACCGTAAAATTCCACTTTGCAATAATTCATATTGGGTTTTTAATATAAATTCCATTTGAAAAAGTTATAAAAGCTTAAAGGGGCTCGGAAGTAAAAATACGCATCAGGGTATTGAAACTACTGCTCAAAAAACGGAATGGTCACTGCCGAGAGATTTGACAACGCGATTTTATTGCGGAAAAGCGAAAAATATTTGAGTAAAACGGGAAATGTTCTCGGGGCGAAAGCGCCTTTTTGAGGGTGCCACGATTACACGTCGTAATGCCTTGTACGGCACCCAATCTCTTGATATCGGTGATTTTCTGGCCAATTTTCGTAATTAAAAAGTCTAGAAGGATCAAAATTCGAGGAGGATTACAGAAATGGTTTCAGAATCAGAAAATTAGAGCGTTTTTACGTCCAAAAAGCGGCGGTCACATCTGGCTATTTGCCAGGAATCAACGCAGGAGGCCTTGGACCAGATTTCGGAGCCCCTTTTAAACCTTCTGGCTCGCGCTACTCCCGGCTCTTAAGTCCCTGATTCCGCACAAAAGCAGATGGTAATCGGAATGCATAACGGTTTATTGGTGCCGCAAGGTTTTGAGGTCATAATACTTTAGTGCGCCATTATTTTTAGTAACGACGCACATCTGCGCGTTTTTTCTAAGGCCCTTATTCTCGATTTCGCACACCATTCCGTAAAATTCGTTAGCCCTTCTTTTATACAAGATCTGTCCATAAAATCTCCTACCACCTTTTTTTACCACAATTTCCGTTTCCCATCGGGATAGGTGTGCGTTTAGTTGTTTTTAGTTAGCTATGTTTACCTAAGTTAAGGGGTGCCAGTCATTTGCCCGTAAAGTCGTTTTCCCAAAAGCCATTTCCCGAAAGAAAATTGCCCGAAAAGTCGTTTCCTCGAACAGACATTTCCCCGAAAAACTAATTTTGCATGTAAAACCAGAAAACACTCGACCCACCTGTGAAATTATTTCGGGCTGAAATTACTTCTTCAAAATCCCACAGTAATTGCGAATTTCATGATAAGGTTTTTTATTGGATTTTTTTTATTCGTTTTGAGAACATTTTCGATAGATGGTATATTCTTGCTTTTCAGTCATGCGACGACTTACCTGCTTCGATTGTCCGCTTTGCGGCCGGCCATTTGCTGCCGAGCCCGATCTTCCGCAGAGTCCGGTGATGTGTCGGTTGTTCTTCACTGTTGACGAACATCTGGTTTGCCAACAGTGTTCGCGAGGGGCCGATGGTCTACGTTCTGCAACTTTCATCATCGACCTGCTGACGACTCCACCGCTTACGGTAAGTAAGTTTGCAGACGGCACCAGCACCAAAACCGGATTACCATCACTGGCTGCCCTTTCGTAAACCAAAAATTTGCCCAAGAACCTAAACTGCCCATGCCCGATAGGAGGTATTCTGCATGGTGCGGCAAAAGTTCTGGACTTAATTTCGGGCATAAAACGGCATAGGGAGATCATGCGGCCGTGAAATTCTGGCAATTTTATAGACGAGCCGATGGGAAATCGGAATTCGTAGTGACCTTACCTCTGGTCAACGCTATGTTTGAAAACAGCTCCCTAGAAGTTGCGGTTTCAAGGCCGCGCGGCACGCAGGTTTCTTTCATAGCTTTCCTCCTGGAACGCTTTAACGGACGCTCGGATCCATGTTAATTTTTCTGAGCAAACCACCTGACCTACAAATGATAGTCCTGATCGGTGCTTCAAATTCTCCGGAAAAGTTAAAGCCAGCTAGTTTTAGTCATCTTAATGTTGCGGCTAAATTGATTTGGTGGAGAATGCGAAATTCCATGCTTTTTTGACCCGGTCCAGAAATCCGTAAATTGATCCACGTTAGTTTCTGAAGTTGGCACAACGCTTTATGCAATTATTTATTGGAATTAAGCAACTCGCCAAACGTAATAAGGATGGAGTAATATTAAAGTTCAAAATTTGGTCAAATGGATTTCGTGCCGCGCGGCATTGAAGCCGAAAGCTCTAGGGCTTCGTCTCAGAAATTCCGTACACTAGTGAAAAAATTCTTACGAATTCTGATTTCCCATCCTGTTGCCTACAAAACCACCAAATTCTACGGTTTCTCGCCGTTTTATAAGCGAAACATTACGTCCAGGAACGGCACTTGCGGCACCCTTTACATGCGTCGGAAAAAGTATCGCCTAACTCCAGCGTTCGGCCGTGGACTTCCAACCGGTTCTGGTTCGTAAGCGGGGGCCAATAGAACGTTTTTCTGTCATTGTTGTTTTTTCCCTTGGGACCTAGGATTTCAACATGACGACGCTTTGAGTTCTAACTAAAACGCTTGTAACATTTCTTAATGCTCTATCGACGCGCAAAAATATGTTCAAAAAATCGCGAAAATGCTAAACACTAACTAACCAATCCCCCTATTTTCCTTCTTGTTTTTCCATAACCTAAAACACCTAGCACGTTTTTGGATGGTTGATCGAATAGCGTCAAAGCTATGTAGAGGCTCGGCAAATGTCGTCGTTATCCCTTTAACCCTTTCACTGGGATGCTGCATGTTTTTAGGCAGCTTGAGCCGTTCAAAATCAATGCAATTGCTCAACAAGAAACAAAATCTTTCATTTCCAGCGCACCGACGACGGCGGATGGCGACCGGGTGGGCGGTTGCCAGTCTGGAAATGCCCCGACTGCGCGATACAGTTTTCGAGGAATGGGCCGGGAAAACCGTGGCTATACATGTGCTGCCAGCGCGTAACCTGCGCAAACTGTTTCGAGCTGGGCGGCGTCAGGCATGAATGTGCAGTGCCTCTGCCTATTGACCGCGGAGATATGGTGGAAATGATCATGCTTTATCAAAATTTAGCCGTGAATTACAATGTCGTGGCGGAAAACCTCGGGTACAACGATGCGGAACCGTACAACCGCGAAAGATCCTCGTCCAGAGATCACCCATTTTTCGACCAGTACTCTCGAGCCCTGGGGATCAGGCCAAATCCCCAACCGCAACGGAAGGCAAGCGGTGAAGCTGTTCCCCGAAAAAATGCCGCGGGCGCCGCGAAAATCAAGAATCTCATGACCCATAAGCTCTTAGCCGATTCGGACCTCTACGATTCATCGGACTATGACGAGGACTACGACGGACAACGCGACGGCTTCATTCTGCCAGGAAAAACGGCGCAACCTGTGCCTCTTTGGCACCCGGAACCGCCGAAAGTCGAGAATGGTCCCTACGTCCTTCCGGATCGCTCTGGCGTCGTAGTCGATCTGAATGAAACATGCGGAAACTGCCAGCGCAGCTTCCGCATCACCGACCTCTTCTCGTGTACGGAATGCGACGGAATGACGCTGTGTGGGGCGTGTCGCTTCCGTGGACACAGGACCCATGAATGCGTCGATTTGAAGGAGCGGAAGTTGGAGGAATTGGAGAGGACGACGACTGAATTCCTGTCGCAACACTACGCAGGATTACGCGGAAATATCCAAGGAGCACACGCCGAAATTGAAGACGCCCAAAAAGATCTGGTGCAGGCTTGTGAAGAGACCTAAAACTCGTCCCCGGCCAGACGGATTACGGTATCGGAGCCAGGATCTGCGCGGAATTGAAGGCGACTGCTAACGATTTCGAGAAGTGCTTTGAGGCGTATCTACCTCATGCTCGGATGTATGGCACGAATCTGCAGAACCTGAAGGATAAAGTGCATAAATTCGTTGGCGATCTTGAAAAAAGCAAGAATGGTGACTGGTGAATGGTTTTTGAATAAAGATGTTCTTGACTTTCTGAAAACTGAAAATGCACCGTATTTTTTGGTAGATTTCCTCCGGTTTTGAGCTTGAAATGTTGTAATCATAATTTGAAATCTTGTAAGATTAAATAAACAAGATCTTTCGGAAGGCATTCAATTCACACAATGATTGTTACGGCTTTGGGTACAACGTGTTTAATGAGGAAATTACCATTGACCGAAGCGCGTCTCTTATTGCTCTTTAATGTGAGGATTTTACACATTGTGTCATTTTTATCATCCCTTTTATTAATAGCATTATCTTCTCTGGTCTCGGCGCGAAAAAAATACATTTTTTTCACTCTTATTTAGGCAAAAATGTATGTGGCGAAACATTCTAAGCCGTAAAGCTTTAAGATTAAGGCAAATTGGAACGGAAGAAAATGGAAGACTTGAGAAAAATGGAATGGATATTCCAATGCTACCAAGCACTAACAACACTGAATTCAGAAAGTATCGAAACCGAGGCGGTTTCTGTTGGCATTTTGTGGAAAGTGGTATTTCGGAGGGCTAAGTTGCTGTATTTGGTATTATTCCAACCGTAAAAGTCTACTTTGCAATAATTGATATCGGGTTTTCAATACAAATTCCATTTTAAAAATTTATGAAAGCTTAAAGGGGCTCGGAAGTAAAAATACGCATCAGGGTATTGAAACTACTGCTCAAAAAACGGAATGGTCACTGCCGAGAGGTCTGACAGCGCGATTTTATTGCGGAAAAGCGAAAAATATTTGAGTAAAACGGGAAATCTTCTCGGGGCGAAAGCGCCTTTTTGAGGGTGCCACGATTACACGTCGTAATGCCTTGTACGGCACCCAATCTCTTGATATCGGTGTTTCTCTGGCCAATTTTCGTAATTAAAAAGTCTAGAAGGATCAAAATCCGAAGAGGATTTAGTAATTAACGCAAGCAATTAAGCAAGGTTTTGAGGTCATCATACTTTAGTGCGCCATTATTTTTAATAACGACGCACATCTGCGCGTATTTCCTAACCCTCTTATTTTGGATTTCACACACCATTCCATAAAATCTCTTCCCACTTTTTTTTATGAACAATTTCCCGTTTCCCGTTGGAATAGGTTTCCGTTTAGTTTCACGTTTAGTTTAGTTTTCCCAACCAATCTGATTATTTTCCCCCGCTTTTATCAGCTTAGCCCTTGCTAAAAAAGAGTTATAGTTATGCGCTAATTAATTTTCGTTTAAAAGGTTGGTATTTTATTTATTTAAGTGGTTTCGGCCCGCTGAATACATCTACCGATTTTGCTTGATTGATAGAAAAATATCTGTAGTAGTGGCGTAAAAAAGGGTTCACGTGGAAAAAGCAATGGAATGATTTTTTTTCTCATTGGGTTTTTCGTATTCGTTTTCTGAATATGTTTGATAGATGGTATATTCTTGCTTTTCAGCCATGCCCCGACTTACCTGCTTCGACTGTCCGGAGTGCTACCGGCCATTTGCTGCCGAGCCCGATCTTCCGCAGAGTCCGGTGACGTTTCGGTGGTTTTTCACTGATGAGGACCGGTTGACTTGTCAAAACTGTTCGCCAAGGGAATTAGGTCTGCGGCCTGCGACTTTCCTCATCAACATGCTGACATCTTTACCGGTTACGGTTAGTCATTTTACAGACCGAACTATGACCCAAGCCATGGTTGGAAAAGCGTCACCCGGTTTTTTTAAAAGGTCACCGGCTTCCCTTTCGTAAATCAAAGATTGCATGTACATGGTACACCTAGGTTCCCGCTATTTTCTTTTTGCTCTTTTTGCAATGGCTTCAGCTTGAACTCTAGATGCGGTTTGATACTTCACATTTTTAAAATAGACCTGTTTTCGACTTTTTGAGCTTTTTTGGGGCTATTTTCCGCGCAGTAAAAGCTTTATAGCGAAAACTGGCCGATCAGGCGCTTCACACAAAATACATGGTTCGATGCAGAATTTCTTTGCGGATCTTCTATGCTAGTCGCGTCGAGCGCCCAATTGGCCGGTTCTAGGAAATCCAGGAAAACTGTTTTATGTACGCGGTACACCTATGTTCCCGCCATTTTCGAGCTTCGCAATGCATTCATTAGTAAAATGATCAGCGTCCCAAATTAGGCCTCGACCCAAATCTTCAGATAATTTGTCCAAGTAACTTATGAAATAATTTTTTGGCGTCGGAAACTTTAGCGGCCAGTTTAACGCCAAAAATTAAATTTTTAAACTCTGAAATTTATGCCACGCTACTAATTCAAACCTGCTCTTTCAGATGGCATCAAAAAAAACAGGGTCGAAAAAACTGTGCCAAGCCATAATAGGGGTTGGTCGGGTCCCCCGCGAACGGTTTTTTAAGCAGCCTGAATCGTTAAAAATAAATGCACTTGTTCAACACCAGAAAAAATTCATTTCCAGCGTACCGACGACGGCGGATGGCAGCCGAATGGGCGGTTGCCGGCCTGGAAATGCCCCGGCTGCGCGATACAGTTTTCGAGGGATGGGCCGCGCAAGCCGTGGCTCTACATGTGCTGCCAGAGCCTAACCTGCGGAAGCTGTTTGGAGCTGGGCGGCGTTCGGCATGAATGTGCAGTGCATATGCCTATTGATCACACCAATCTCGTAGAAGTAATCATGGGTTATCAATCTTTAGCCGTGGATTACAATGTCAAGATGCCGGAGTTCCTCGGGTACAACGATGCCACACCGTACAGCCGCGGAAGATCACCGACCAGAGGTGGTCACCCATTTTTCGCACCGAACTCGCGAGCCCTGGGAATGAGGCCGAATGCCCAGAACCGTCGTCATCAGCCGCAACGGGTGGCAAGCGCTGAAGCTGTGCCCCGAAAGAACGCCGCTGGCGCCTCGAAAATCAAGAATCTCTTGACCCATCAGCTCTCTTCTGATTCGGACCTCTACGATTCATCGGACTACGACGACGACTATGACGGACAACGCGACGGCTTCATTCTGCCAGGAAAAACGGCGCAACCTGTGCCTCTTTGGCACCCGGAACCGCCGAAAGTCGAGAATGGTCCCTACGTTCTTCCGGATCGCGCTGGGGTCGTAGTCGACCTGAATGAAACCTGCGGAAACTGCCAGCGCAGCTTCGGCATCACCGACCTCTTCTCGTGTACGGAATGCGACGGAATGACGCTGTGTGGGCGTGTTGCTTCCGTGGACACAGGACCCATGAATGCGTCGATTTGAAGGAGCGGAAGCTGGAGGAATTGGAGAGGACGACGACTGAATTCCTGTCGCAACACTACGCCGGATTACGCGGAAATATCCAAGGAGTACACGCAGAGATTGAAGACGGCCACAGAGAGCTGGTGCAGGCTTGTGAAGAGACCCTAAAACTCGTCCCCGGCCAGACGGATTACGGTATCGGAGCCCAGATCTGCGCGGAATTGAAGGCCACTGCAGACGATTTTGAGAAGTGCTTTGAGGCGTATCTACCTCATGCTCGGATGTATGGGACAAATCTGAAAAATCTGAAGGACAAAGTGCAGAACATTGTTGGCGACCTTCAAAAAGACATGAGTGGAGACTGGTGAATGTTTTGTGAATAAAGATTTTAATTGAATGAGTGTTAAAATCTAAAAACACACCGTATTGTTTGAAATTTGCTTTACTAGTTATGACCTTGAAACCATACAAACCCGTCAAATTTTTGGTGTTACGTAAATAAGCGTAACAAGCGGACCAGGTTGCAATGGTCAATTTTCCATTTTTTAATTTCAAGAATTTTAATTTAAGTTAAATTATGAATTTAATTTATCTTAAATTCTTTGCGTTTTTCCATATATTATAGCATGCCTCTCTTATGTTTCTCCCAAACGCAGTATCCAATCGATGGCATCCAGATTTTTCTCTCGTCAGCATAGTTGACCCTCCAGGCAGACGTCTGCCCGAGGCGTTGATTTACAACGCGTCATCGTAAATGCACGACACACAAAAATTAGTGCCTTGCGGCCAGCTGCTGCCCAGAACAATTTCTTATTCTCCATCTTTTTCCCATCACTTTTCGTCGGGGGCAAGATTGCATTTTTAATCTATTGTGACCTTTTTTTGGCGATTTTTAGTCGCGCAATGGTTTCTATTTTATAGTATAGTTTCTCGAGATATTTGATATTTTTAAGAAATTGCTCCAGCGCCATTCGATATCGCGTCAAAAATATACAAAACTTAGTTTTAGCCCTAAAATAATGTAAATTAAAAAAATTAATTTAAAGGAAATGGCTCCTGGAAAGTTCAAGGAGATTGCGATCATTTTTTTAGAAAATCATAATTCCGAAAATAAAATTTTCAAAATTCAGAATTTCGAAAATTTTGCGTTTTCATTAAATTGCATTGAACTCTTGCATGCTATTTTATCTTTTTGCGGCCATTTTCTATTGCGGGCTGGAGGGAAATTCTACAAAATTCTGATTTCCCAAAAACTGCGTTTCGGCAAGCGGTTTCGCGAAAATGATTTTCTAAGTGATTTTCGGAATTATGGTTTTGGGAAATGCGTGAATGGGTGACAGCTCTTGAATAATCTATGTATTTTCGCCACATTTCTGCAAATGGACCCTTCATAAAATTTGCAAATACAGGGTGTCCCAAAACCCCCCCCCCCCTCTAGCGGTCCGTGGGAAGCTCAGATCAGGATGATTTTTATACCATTCGAACGCCCGCGAAAAGGCGAGAAAACAAGCGGGCTTCATTTTCCAAGATTTATTCTGATTCGTCCGATATTCAGCGTTTTTCTAAAAAACAGGTATCTTTTCAATAGGAATTTCGCAATTAGCATGCAGATCTCGCGTAAATCTGCCGTTTTCATGGATTTTGGAGGTAAAATATGCCAATAAAAATACATAATAAAGAAAATGAACCCTCCATGTTTTCTCGCCTTTTCGAGAGCTTTTGATAGATACCTAAACGGCGAGAATCGGACACGTCTGGGCGCCGCTAGAGGGGTTTTTTTTTTGGGACACCCTGTATACGTTGAAGCTTTTCCAGCTAATGCCTCCACTGACCTGCCTCGACTGTTCGCGTTGTCACGCAACATTTTCCGCCGAGCCGGGCCTTCCGACAAGTCCGGTTTTCTCATCAGGGGAGCTCTCCTGCTCGACATGCGCTCCGAATGACCAGAATGTAGAGTCAAGGTCGGCCACCTTCATTATCGAAATGCTGCTGGGTCAACCGGTCACGGTATGTTTTAAAGATCAGGGCAAATTACGAGTCTGCACCATCCGCAAAGCAGTCTGCAAAAACTTTTATTTTGAATTTGGATCGAAAACCGCCAAAAAGGCGAAAAGATACGTTAGCTATAGGATTTAATAAGGCAATTTGCGCGATTTTACTTTATTTAGGCTAACAAGGAAACCTCCCCAGCTCGAAGTTGGACTTCGATTAGCCATATAGCTATTGATGCATTTTCCACGCTGATAACGATACCGATACTTCTTATTTTGCCGAGCGCCACAGGAACATTGTTAAATCGATTTAAAGTTTTGTCATGTTTCAGCCCTGCCTCAAAGCCCTCCCACGGGAAGGATCCATCGGCGGCGTGTGTAGTCGGCGTACTGGCCTACCAATCTGAGGTCGCTAGTTCGAGTCTTGCCGCTGACGACTTTTTTGCTTTTTGCTTCAAAAGTGCTGTGAAGGTCCTACAAGTCATCAAGAAAAATATTTTTAAGTTTTTTTGCACATTTGGTAGCTAATTCAAGTTGCTCGATTCGATTTCTCGGAAAGACTGTTTTTCAGCCGAAGACATTTGGAATTATCGGTGGATCACCAACTATTTAATGCACCAGCCACTCTTTTGAAAACTTTTTGAAAAAAAGGAGAAGGAAATACTAGGTTATGTCTGTAAGTTTTTTTACATCTTATGTCAAGCTTCTGCACCAAGGTAAGCGTTTTGAGGTCATAAAATTCATGAGGATTGTATCGAGACCTGTGGTTCGTTGTAGCCATAACTACTTGAATTAGCTACCAAATGTGCAAAAAAACTTAAAAATATTTTTATTGATGACTTGTAGGACCTTCACAGCACTTTTGAAGCAAAAGCAAAAAGTCGTCAGCTGCAAGACTCGAACTAGCGACCTCTAGATTGGTAGGCCAAGTACTTGCCGACTACACCACGCCGCCGATGGATCCTTCCCCGTGGGGAGGGGCTTTGAGGCGGGGCTGCCAAACATGACAAAACTTTAAATCGATTTTTAACAATGTTCCTGTGGCGCTCGGCAAAAATAAATATCGGTATCGTTATCAGCGTGAAAAACTGCATCAGATAGGTATATGGCTAATCGAAGTCCAACTCGAGCTGGGAGTTTCCTAAGGTCCAGGAAACCCTGCTCCATTAGCAACTTTTCAGCCAAACTTCCTATTAATGCATGGAGCATTAAAATGTTCGCCGTGGGCGAATTACGATAAACCAGCTGGCCCCTCACGTCAAAAATTCCTAGAAAATTCTTTATAAGACTGATAAGTCTGGGTTTTCTTTAATTATTCCTTCCTGGTCAAAAGTGGGTTTTTGTATTTCGGCACTTCATAAACCTACAAAGCTGTCAGTGGTAGCAAATTGTAGAGTATTCTCTGTGGGTGTCTCATAAACCCCCCCCCCCCCTGAGCGAGCTCTAATTTTCAGGATAAAAACAAAAGGGGACCGAATGCCGAGGGGGAGTTATGAGACACCCTGTAGAATAAGGCTACAATGTGAGTCAAAAATAGCGAGAAAATATTTGAGTGCAAAACTTCTGACAAATTAAACCAGGCGACCTATTCTTTCTTACTTCAAAATTTAAAAAATTCTAGCAACTTTTGAAGTCAGTAAACAACTTTTTTATTTTAATGAAATTACGACAAACATTTTAAAAGAACCCTTACCCCTAAATACCCAGATGATAAATCACGTAATTTCAAGCTTTTTTTAGCACACCGAAAACGGCTGGCAACCAGACGGACCGTTGACACCCTGGGCGTGCAAGATTTGCGAATCGGCTTATATGGAAGAGGGCGAGCAAAAAGCGATGCTCTACGGTTGCTGCCAGCAGCTGACGTGCACCGATTGCTACTACTCTCAAAGATTCCGTCACGAGGATGATTGTCAGGGAGTACCGATCATCCAAAAGGACGGAGATTATCAGCAAGTGATCGAGGCGTATCAAGAAGCCGTTCGTTCCCAGGCCATGGAAGAAGAGGATTACGAGTGCGCTGATGAGGGGCTTGACGGGCCTTTGCTGGCACCACCGGACGAGGCCGGAAACCTTTCGGAAGGTGTAGGGGGAGCGAGTAACGCTAAAAAACGCAGACTAACGATGGCAGAAGTCGTCAAGCAATGTCAAAATGCTTCTTGGCCAACATTTTGGCCAGCCGAGCCGATACAAATCGAAGCAAAACCAGTGCCAAAGGCTATAGATGTGCCATATGCTCTAGAAGACCGACCGGAAGCTCAATTAAATCCCGATGACCTCAAAGCAACCTGCGAGAACTGTAAGCGCACTTACGACATCCACGACGTCTTTCTTTGCCTAAAATGCGATGAGTCAACGCTGTGTGGCATCTGTTGCTTCAAAGATCATAAAGCACACGAATGCGTTGAGCTGAAGGAGCGGAAACTTGCCAATTTGGAGAAGACGACTTCTGAATTCCTCTCTCAACACTATGCCGGACTACATGGCAATATTCGAGGAATACACGCTGAAATTGATGACGTTCAAAAGGCACTGGTGAAGGCTTGTGAAGAGAGCCTAAAACTTGTCCCCGGCCAGACGGATTACTGTATTGGCGCCAGGTTATGCGCGGAGCTGAAGGCGACTGCTGAAGACTTTGAGAAGTGCTTCGAGGCATATCTACCTCATGCCCGGATGTATGGGACCAATCTGCAGAATCTGAAGGAAAAAGTCCAAGAATTTGTTGCTAAATGCGTGGCTTCTGAATAAATGTTGTTGGTCGATTTTCAAATAAACTTAAATGCAGGCCATAATGATTCAATTTACATGACTTGTTGGGTAAGATTTTTTAAAATTTTAGTTAACCAGATTTGCCCGTTCGAAACACCTTTTAACTAGGTTGCATAACTCAGCGTTACGGGGTTATTTTGGTCCGATTGCCGAAGGGAGATCGATCGCCGGGGGTGCCGCTCCAATCTATTTTCATCGCGTAAGCAAACCCGATCGGCTGGTTATTTTGCTTGCCTAATTTCCGGGCAAAGTACGCGTTTTCCTCTCCTTCTTCTCAGTTGCCTTTTTCGGGGGACAATCATTACTTCTAAAAGGTATTACTTCTAAAAATCATTACTTCTAAAATCGTTGCTTCTAAAAGTTTCGTATCTTGCGCAAATTTGAAAACTGGCTGCAAGAATTGCTAACATGCTTTTACCTGAATATTTTACCGACATTCACGCTTCAAACAAATTTAAATCTTCAGCTTTATCGATGAAAAGAAAAGAAAGGAAATGCGAAAACTTTCTTGCTTTTTCCATTACATTACTGCTTTCCAACCTGACCTTTCAATATGACGGCGTTAGATTTACGCTGATTTTTAGAAAGCCGTCGCGATGCGCATCAAAGCTTTTGATTGCATCGCTTGTGGTGGAGCATTCGATGTTGATCCAAACGGTGCGAAGGCGCCAGTGTATACCGAAGGTTCGCTGAAATGCCGGATGTGCCTGCCCGGCCCAACATATCTTTGGGCTGGAAGGTAAGTCTCTGCGTATTTTCGAGCTCAATTTTAAATCTGAACTTTTTTGCTGTGTCCTATATACCATTCGAAAGAGCATTTTTGCTCTACAAGGCTCCAATAGCCGCTTGTTTTATAGGCGTTACTTTTACATGGATTTCGGGGAACGAAGTAGCGACGAAAATGACGCTCGGGGGCTCGACGACCGCACCATGCAAAAATTTTCCGTACCAGAATTATCAAATTCAATTTGATCTATTATGTACTCACTCAGTAGGACTACAACGTGCTGCCAAAGATTAACAGGTTTATGGATTCGTCTACGCTAAACCCGGGCTCAAATTATCGCACCAGACAGTAGTTCTCCTTGGTTGATGTTTTTCCATGAAAATTTGAATTGAACGTTGTAGTTTCTTCTCAATAGATAGAAAAGTCGGGCACGAGCTTGGGATGTGCTAAATAATTGTTTTTAACGCATAAATTGGCAAGTGAAGGAAGGGCTCATTTTGGTGAATTTTTCGATCTGCTAAAAATTACTGAAAGGCTATCTAAAAAAATAAACTAATTACATCAAAAGGTAGAGGAATAAAAACTCTTTCGAAGCCAATAGGTCAACTGTAAAAATAATTAGCGATCGTGCTCAAAATCGAGCTCACAGGAAAGCGACGATTTTCATTCTAACCGATTGATTGCGAGAAAACTGAATGTAAAAAATAAACTAATGCCAGTGTCTAATAGAAAAAAGAAAGCTCTTTCAAATGATATATAACACTAAGTCCACAGTCCACGATTTAGCTTTGAAAAAAGCGCAGAGGTTTACGATCCAACCCAATACGACGCGACGATGATCATCGATATGTTGCAAAAGCCTAATCTTCGTGTAAGTTGTTTTCAAATGAAGATGAATGTGCTTTTGAGCTGAGTAAAGCCTCACCGGAAGACTTTAAAAGTTAAATATAAAAAGAATTCTCGTGTCTCTGTGCCCATTAGTAGATAATTTGCGCCACTAGGTTCTGGTGGGGTATCTGGATATAAAAAGACTTGCAAAGTATGGTGCGTTAAGTTTGTTAGGTGCGTAATGGACTCGAGATAACTGCAACCGTATTCGATTTATGGAAGCCTTCAATTTGCAACATCAAGTAATACTTTTTCGAAAATTTTGGTACCTACCTTGCTAGAAAATAAAAAACCCACCATAAAAGTGATATAGAGAGAAAGAGAGAAAAAGAGAGAGCGAGAGAGAGCGAGAGAGAGAGAGAGAGAGAGAGAGGCAGAGAGCGAGAGAGACATCCTTTGCATTTCAGAAAACGTCAGACGGTTGGCATGCAATCGGTCCACTCGGGCCATGGACCTGCCGTCAGTGCGATGAGCCCTACAATGAACAATTGTATAAGCCTTCCTATGCCGGTATCTGCCTTCACATGATGTGTCTAAAGTGCAGCGCCCTTCCGGATTATAAATGTTGCCCGATAATGGATGGCTGTCACGCGGCTCAAGGCGATCTTTATACATTGATCATCAGGTATCAAAGGTTCGTGTGCCACCACAATCGCGTGAACGGATATGCGGGGGACGATTCGAAGGAACACTTTTCAAGACTCGAGCACGGGCTATTCCGCTGTGGCTACTGCAGTATCGATTTTCCGGCCAGCGAAGCAGTGCCAATGTCGTGCCGGATGATCGGCTGCCCGGCATGTCGTGAACATTGGAAGACTACCGAAAAAGTGCACGATCTGCCCGACCGACGTCCAGGGCCATCGAAAATGGTTCCAGAAGCGAATTCGGGAAACGCTGCAGACTAGCAACTTACAAACCATTAAGACCGAGTTTCCGGTTTATGAATTGGAGGAGCGGCAACCTGGGGAATTTAAGGAAGGCGTACCGAAGAGGAATTGCAAGAATTGCACGCGCAGCTGTGAAATTTCGGATATGTTTTCATGCACGAAATGTGCAGGTATAACGATATGTGCTGGCTGCTGCTTCCGCAGTCACAAGGATCACGACTGCGTCGACTTAAAGGAGCAGGAACTGACCAAGATGGAGGAGTCCACCCGCGTCATCCTCACAACCAATTATGAAGGCTTAATGAAAAATATAGATGGGATTCACGCCGAAATCGTTGAGAACCACAAGGCCCTGCTCACATCTAACGGGGAAAAGCTGGAGCTGGTGCCCAGTCAGGCCGACTATCGTAACGGGCCGAAGATGTGCGCTGAACTGCGCGCGGCTGCGGAGGATTTTGAGAAGTGTTTCGAAGGCTACTTACCCCATGCCCGAATGTACAGCACACATCTGCAGAAGATTACCGAAATGATCAAGAAGATTTGAGGGGAGTTTTTGTCGAATAAATATTGTTGCTGATTTTTTTAAATTAATCTGAATACACCTAGGATGATCGCACGAATGAATGCGAATAAAATTTGGTTATGGGGCGTTCGTTTTCAATTTTGAATCTCTAATTTGATTTAAAAATTTTAACAATATTCTGCCAGCCTCACCAGTAGTGAACCAGAACAGATTGCATCTTTTTCATTATTAGAAAAAATCCAAGGGATCGTAGACTTAGATTTCGTAGAACTGAAGCCAACTTCACAGCCAGCAGCCAATCTCATTGATCCAGCCCTGCTTCCTGCATCCATTACCTATCAACAGGGGGGTATGAAAAGTTTGGTGGTCGATATTTTTGCCGATTGTCGGCTTGTTATGTCTTTCAGGCGCTTTGTGCGCAAATTTTGAACGATAATATTCGAGTGCGTAGGAAATCCAAAATGCTTACGTCTTTCCTTCAATGACTACGGTTTTGATGATTTTTGGCTAAAAAAAAATCGAAAACTTCAGAGAGCTGTTATTAAATGACCAGAAAGCGCTAATTTTCTCGTGTTTTCAAGAGCTTTCGGGTGAGTTTTCAGTTCAGGGCTGGTTTTCAAGAACTAAATCGTAAAAGCCGGAAACTCCGCTAAAACGCTGAAAAGCGTGTGTTTTTTAGCCTAGGGTAGCCGAGAACTGGCGCTATAAACCCTTCCTTACCCATTACGTGAGAGATGCAGCAAAACCAGCCGACAGCGCATACCTGCCCGGCGCAAAGTTTCACACGGGTCTGAAAATTCATCTTTTCTTTCTATTCCTACCGTAGTGACACCAATGTAAATTAAATTATAGTTTTCTAAATTTTTGTAAGTCAACCCAACGCACCTCAACTGCCGAAACGGCTGCAAGGAATAGGAGCAGAATGCAGAGATTGAGGCGCATCTTGAAAGAGCAAACGCGAGAGTTCCGCGCCCTTTATGCAATGCTTCTCGGCTCACTCACGCCTAATCGCTTATTCACGAAAAGTTTTTGGCGGTAGAACTCAAAAGGGCAACTTTGCATTTGTTGAAAGTGAAGACAGGACGAAGTCGTAGAAGTTTGAGCTCGTTCAAAAGCGCTGTAATGTGGGTCTAAAAACATATGAAACTTAGCCGAGTTACTCTTCAGATTGTGCCCAGTCAGGCCGACTGCGGGAACTGTCGTGAACCCTTGCCGAGTTTGAAGCTTACAAATTTTTAGAAATGATTGCGACCCCCGCCTGGAGAAAAAACCCGATGTGGTCTCGAAACAAAAACAAAGCCGTAGTTGGCGAATAAATTTGGTCGTCTATTTTTTTAAAGCATTTTCCAAACGTATGAAATGTCAAAATCGAAACAATGATCGTTGCTATTGAAATTTGAAGTGCTTGGTTTGCCGACTGAATGAAGCGAATTCCGTAATTTATACTTCAATTTAGAACCATCCATTTAGAAAATTCGCGATAGCCTTCAGCCGTTTGAAGCTCGAAATTTCGTCTCCATATGTTCTCACGAAGATAGTTTGGGGTATTGATTGCGCATTTTCTTTTGGAGCAAAACTTTCGGTGCTCTTCGCAGCGATCTCAACATTCTTGCCCCAGAGGCAAAGACAATTTCGATGGCATTTTCTCGCATCAGCGATGGAAGGCGCAAGATCGTTCAAATCGATCGTCCTGGCCCCTCCGGCGTCCTGCCATTCCTTTTGCCATTTCCGTGTCTGGTTGATCTTGATAACAGACGCCGACGGACCGCACCACACTGGCCAAAATCGATCTTGAAATTTTTTTTCCCACCATTGCTGTTAAGTTTGCCGTCAATGGCTCTCTCTTAAGTTTTCCTGGACATAGATTCCGGAGCAGCTCTGCTGCCCCTTTGGGTTTTGACTCCCCCCCAGGCGGCCGAAAATGTTGGCAAAAGCGCTCAAAAATTTTCCATAAAGAATCCGGATCTCTCAACTGAATAAGCTGTTGCCCCCCAATTGGTCATCCATCCCGAAAGACATAATCATCAAAAAAATTTGCACACTTTTGTATAACAACAAATGTCGCTTGTCCATTCGTCCCGCTCAATGTCTGACTGTCGTGGCAAGCTTAGAAAAAGTGCCTTCCCAGTGAGTTAGAGAAGTGAAATTCGTCATGGTGGTAGGCTATGGGCTATTTTGGAATAGCTTTCACAAAGTTTGAAGCAATCAAATTCTAACCGCCATTCAAGGCCAAAGGCTGTCGAAAAATTATTTTTTGCGCGCATATCTTGCTTCGCTTGCTTCCTTATCCACGATTTCCACCGAAGTTGATCGTAAGCACTAATAAGCAAACGATATGAACGTTAGAATCAATCATCCTGACCTCTCCGACCATTACCCGCGCTTTGCCCTCACTCTGTTCGATTTTGATCACTAATGGCACCAGCATGTTTTAATCTCAATTTTTCTATTCTACAGATTCGTAACTATTGCTTTTTGCTTCGTGAATAATTTAGTTTTGCATTTCGGAGCGTTTTTATTTCCTTAGTTGTTTGATTAAGTAGCGAAGACTTGATATCTACGACGAACTAAAAAGCCTTAGCGGCGCGAAACGAGCAAAAAGTAGCTTTGCTCCCTCTATCCATTTCTAATGTGCTAAAACCATGCTACCATGCTAAAAAAATAAGCTTTTAGAAAATGCGGATCGAGATTTTTGATTGCGCCAAATGTGGGGCGCCATTCGAAACGGCGCCGGAAGAAGAGCGAGCGGCAATGTGGTGTGAGACCAACCTGATTTGTCGAAAGTGCTGCGGTGATTTTCCCGCATGGCCAGCAAAAATACTCATCGCTATGATGAAAAAACCGAATGTCCGGGTATGTTAAGTTATAAGCGCGTTCATAAACGTTTTACCGACCAGATTGACCAAATTGAGTATGTTCAATTGATTACTTGCGGGACGGTTTGCCTGCCCATTTTCGGATTTTGATGTGGGGCCGTTTATTACAACTTACATCCGATTTTACAATAGATTCTTCAGTTTGACTTGATCAAATTGCATTAAACCCCAGTTATATTACGTTGCTGCCCAGAAACTCCTCGGCTACCAATCATTACTTCTAAGATCCCTGCTTCTAAAATTTTTTTAGCTTCGATTTCGGAATAAATGTGGCGAAACGGGCCGAAAAACTGATAATCTAAGTAGCACCTTTTAGAAGTAATGATTTTCGTGGTAATTATCGTCCCCCAACCTTCACGAACAAAGAGCTTTCATTTCAGAAAGCGGAAGATGGTTGGTATTCGCTCGGACCCCTGACGGCCTGCAAGTGCCACCAAATTCCAGAGGATTTAAATGCGCATTGGTGCGAACCCTGTCAAATTCTTGTTTGCAAAAATTGCTCCCTGTTGCACGCTTGTCGCACCATTTATATAGGCGGCGCTATGATGTGCCAATACTTCAGGTACGCGCGAAGTTATAACTGTCAGTTAGGCTACACGAATGAGAGATGTTCCAGGTTTTTTACTGCCAAGGATCGCGGATATTTTATTTGCGATTATTGTTGTTGCGAATTCTATATGTGCCAGTTCGAGTTTATGTCGTGCCCGATGATTTACTGCCGGGCGTGCTGCGCCAAAGGCCAGCTTCCGAAAAAGTGTCCGATATGCCCCGCCACTCCAGATGCGCACAAGGAAATGTTTACGAAGCGGGTCCTCGAACATGAGGAACAGTCGGACCGAATTCCGGATGTAAATCCGCACGAATTGTCGGCAGAGCAGCCCAAAAAAGACAATAGTGAGGTGCCCAAAGAAACTTGCGCTACTTGTGAGACCGGGTTCCAAATCAGTCAAGTGTTTTTATGCACAAGCTGTGACGGAAAGATTTTTTGCGGGGCTTGCTGCCTGCGCGGGCACAAAGATCACGAATACGTCGATTTAAAAGAGCAGAAGCTTGCCGAAATGGAAAGGGCTACAAACGATACCTTGACGCAACATTACATGGGGCTATTTGACAATGTCAAAGGCATCCAAGCGGAAATAGTTGAGAACCAAGAAGTACTCCTAGCCGCGAGTGGGGAAGAGCTGAAGCTTGTGCCCGGGCAGATGGATTACGGTACTGGGGCCAAAATCTGCTCCTATTTGAAAACCGTCGCGGATGAGTTTGAGAAATGCTTCGAGGGCTATTTGCCCCACGCGCGCATGTACAACACGAATTTGCAAAGGCTGACGGAAATGCTCCGCAAGCTATAAATCGCCAGGAAAGTAAATTGAGCAACGCGCTATCACAATTAGTTAGCTTTTGAATGCTTCAAAATCAGTTTGCCTAGGACATGAACAACCTTAAATGAGCATAATCACCAATAAAAGCCTTAAAGATAAATAATCCTCATCTTTTCATGGGTGTGTAGCGCTTCTTCGGGATTTAATTGCGGTTAATAAGATTGAATTTTTTACTTTTGTCGAATGTCATTAACAAAGTTTTTTCTTGCTTAAAGCATGATTATTATAATTTCACCACTACTTCTAGTATATAAATTTTTTTTTGTTGAATAAATATTGTTGACAGACTCATGCCAAGATGAAGCACAACACCTGAAACACTTCGACAGCAAATGAATAGTTTCTACAAAACTTTCATTTCCTTCATAAAATTAGGGCGCGCTTTTTCCAATTGTTTAAATGAAGCAGCGATCCGATTCCATGAAAAGCGTTTATATTAAAAACGGAAAAAGTACAGGGAAGCAGCGAAACGTTATTGGTGGGTGGAGCTGCGAAAGGTTGAATTTAGGCCCCACTAAACTAAACTTTCTAGGTGGAATTATGAAAGTTTGGATCCTTTTCTGTACCGTCGTAGCCTTCCTTAGCACCGTGGCTGGATGATATGCAAGTTGGAGCCGTGGCAGGCCCGCCTTAAACATGCTAGCAGGTCGGATCAGTTTGAATTAGCTAAAGTTAGCTGAAATAGTCCGAATTATATTTCCTGGTTTACTTTACGGTTTTTGTCATTGTTGAATGCCAATCAAATAGCTTTTCTACTTTGTTCCTCGACTTTGAAAATCTAAAAAAAACTTGGTAGCGGCAGCTGCAAGCCTTTTTTTCTAGATAAGCAAAATCTAGGTAACCAAAAGCAAAAGATTTCATATTTAATGCCACATTTTAATTCATAGAAGGTTTTCTAAGCAATTCAGCTTTAAATAACCGTTCACTCACTTAGGAATCCTCTGGTGCGCTTGCCCGACGTTCTGCGAGAAATGCAAAGGACGCTCGTCCGGTGAATGTGAGCGTGTCTTCACCGAGCAATGCCAAGGCGGCTTTAAATGCAAGTACGTTTCTGCCATAAGATGACGTTCGTATGTACGCAGGAGCGTAGCCAGAAAATAATTTCGGGGGCCGAAAAAATTTTTCCAAAAAAACTCATAACATTACCGAAAAAACAGCGCCAAAGGCAAAAATTTTTGAAAAAAAGGTTACATAGCTCTACAAATAGCCGTAAAAACGTGCAAAAATAGCGCCGCAGGCAGCAAAATTTTTGAGAAAATAAAAATCATAAGGGTCCCCCCTGAAATTTTCGGGCCCCGGCCGATTTCGGGGGCGGGCCCACGGGCCGGTATTACGCTACGTCCCTGTATGTACGTAATGCGTGACATTTTGTAGATGCGGCGGTGATCACGCAAACGTCACCACGGATGCGGCCGAGTGGGCGAAGATCTCTGTGGCGGAGCGATGAAGTTATGGCCGCACGCAGTATTGGAATTTTCGATCGAGATTCATCACTTTTTATCTGTAAATCATGAATAAACAATACCGAATAGACTTCTGTCCTCAAAAGCGCGGAGATTAAATTGCTAAATTAAATTCTAAATCGGTGGTGCTCA
The DNA here is from genome assembly GCA_038088335.1 of Mesorhabditis sp. LJ9110. Lineage (NCBI taxonomy): Eukaryota > Metazoa > Nematoda > Chromadorea > Rhabditida > Rhabditidae > Mesorhabditis > Mesorhabditis sp. LJ9110. The sequence continues at coordinate 156,540 of JBBGBA010000073.1, forward strand.
TAAATTATTTAAATAAAATAACTTTTTTAATTCGTAGTTTTAAATCAAATTTCTATTATGCTTTTCGATAGGTGCACGGCTGGGATATTTTTTAAAGTTTTTGGGTGGAATGACAAATTTCCGAAATTCATCAGTTTTTGAATTGTATCCACCATCGTTCTGTTAAACAGGAATTTGCAGGTTTGAGCTGTTCGCCAGTACCGTCCAGAAATCGTTTTTCGTTTTCCCAAGCCGTCTTTCAAGGCATGCGCTCGATGCCTTTCAGATGAAAATCAAGACAGGATCTGAAAAGACCTCCACAAAATTTAGGTTAAAAACCTGGCGCTTCAACCCAAGGTCATAAATTCTGTTTGCAGTCCCTGATCAAAATCGGTGGTTTCCGGCTTTTTCAGGATATGCTGCAGACAAGGCTTTTTCTATTCTTATGCCTCTTGCCTACCGCGATGACCCGGACATGTGGCAGCACGACGGAGCGGAGTGCTACGGATCAGCTCCTAATTAAATTCACAGTTAATTTCAGTTTGTACCGAATGTCCGACTGACATCGCTACGCGCCTTCCCGCGGGCGGCGCGGACTGCGATGGAGTGGCAGATCACCCGTCAGCATATTTTGGATATTCGAAATGTTTTACTTTTGATGATGGCGGTGCAGGCGCCGACGTAAACTGCAACCTCAGGTAGGCTACAAAAATTCCAAAATTCCAATTTAACAAAATTTTCAGCTGCCCCAACAATGCATCTTTATTTTCCATAGAAGGAGACCTCTTATATTACGTGAAGGTTCGATGTGAACGCGGAAGCCTAACCTACAACATAGTGGGGGCCGGTGAAAAATATCTTGCAGTGCCAAGTGACTGCCAGCTGTTTTGCGCCACTTTATCTGAATAAATCTTAAAAATAAGAAAAGTTTAATTTGTTAACGTATAATGAAGGACTCACTCAACTTCTGTACGACCCACTTTCCCGCGCTTTTTTCGGAAGTTTTGGAAGTTTAACTTTGGCTTTCACAAACCTAATCAATGAGCACAAAGTTCTTTCATTCCCGGTGATTATCAGAGTGGTTTTCGCATATACAGGGTGTCCCAAAAAAATTCTCAAAATCTTTCGATTCTCAAAATTATGAAATTTTTGGATCATTTGCTAATGTTTTTGGGAAAAGGACGGATTTTCTGGTATTTTTCTGACTATGGGGTTTTGTAAAAAAATCGCAATTGAAGAATTTTTACGCCTTCCCTGGCAGCTCAACGACATCTTTTTGAAAGCCGTTTGCAAAAACACAGCTTGGATAGCGCTGAAACCGGTTAGATTGCGTTTTGGACAAAAAAGCGTGTCCTTTCTGCAAGAAAAGTGCCGAAAATCGAGCAAAAAATTCCGACATTTCGCAAATCGGCAAGACGTGCTGGACTCGCCTTTCCGAGAGCTTTCGATAGATACCTGAATCGTAAAAATCGGACAGGTCTGTGGCCGGCTAGGGGGGGGGGGATTTTTTGGGACACCCTGTAGTTTCAGGTTATAAAACGGATAATATATTCAGAAGAATTTTTGCGCACATGTATAACATTTTGCATTGTATTTAGCAAAGAGCTATTAAAAAAACTTTTATTCGGGTTGGAAAGTACAGAAACAAAGAGATAGATATCGTGAGCATGAAAAGGTGAGATCCAGGCCGATTTTTCTCTTGTTTTTAAATATTGGTTATCCTATCTTGAGATGTCAGGCCGAAATCCTTCAGATTCAGAACCTCAAAATCGCCGCCATCACTCTCTCCAGCCGATTCAGCCTTCTTGACCTCGATGATCTTTTGAACACAGGTTTCTTTGAGAGTACGGATCCCGCTCTTTGTTGGCACCTGCTGCCGCTGCAGCTCAGCAGCCAACTTGACTTGTTCCAGCGCCTGGAACCCAATGACGAGCTTCAGTTCGTCGAGTTCAGTCGCAATTTCGCGACCTCCTTGGTCAGCTCGTCGACTCGGACTTCGGCAGGGAGCCCGACCTTGGGAGCTTTGAAGCCGATTTCATTTTCTCGAGCTTTCGAGGGGCCAACTTCCGGTTCCGGTCTCTTGCGTCGATGGTATCGGCAAGGCGTTGAAGCTCTGCTCGAAAAGAGTGGAATTCCGAATTCGCTTCCGGTTTCTCATCATCTTCAACGACGCCAGAATCTTGACTGATTTTAGACAGTCTTTTCCGGATTTCCATTTCTATCATTCCGATTTGAGCAAGAAACTGTCTTTGATCTTGCGTCATAGCTTTCGTTTCCTGTTTGGCTGGCTGGCTTGGCTTGACTCTGGCCTCAGCTTTTTCTTGCTCTTGCTTCATAGTTTTTGGATCAGTTTCTTGAGCAGCAACTTTCTCTTGCTCAAGTTTCGCAGCTTTCTCCTGAGCGGCAACTCGCTCCTCTTCCTCCCTGAGCAACTTCTGCCCCCATGCCATATGGATTTTCTTGGGCTTCCGGCAGACGTCACAGATAACGTCGAGATGGCGAACATCTTCCCGGCACTGTATACAGACCACATGCTCACATGTCATCGCAACAAGCGGCGTTTTGACATAAAATCCGCACATCGCGCATTCGGGCTTGGCTTTCTTGAGCTGTGCGATAATCCCCTGCTCATACTCCTTTTGCCGCGCTGCCAATTTCGCCTCGTGCGCCCTGAATCGCCCAACTTTCTCGAAGATATCCAGCCCGCACTTGCGGGCCCAGCCGTAGGAGAAGCCGCACGCGCATTTGCTGGTGTCACAGGATCGGCACGTCAGGTGGTAGCATCCCTCGAAGATGTATGGCTCGGCGCCGACGGGAGATAGTTCACGCGTGCAGCTCCGGCACGAGAACGGTTTCAGCGGGCCGAGCGCCTCCCAGCCGGGTATGGGTTCCCGGTTTCGGCGCAGATTCGGCTGCTTCAGGAAGTCGATCAGGAATTCGGCCTGAAAATGGTAAAATTTTATGTTCTAGGGCTTGTTAGGGCTATGAGTTACATGTCGTAATGCCGCGATTCCGAAAATGTGCAGTTTTTAGCAGTTCAGAATTTAGCCTTATCAAGGGAGCTGCGTCATATGACAAAACTCTAAACATATACTAAAAAACAATGATTGGCTTCCGCAAACGCTACCAAAGCTGCGAGCACCTTCAAAACACGTGCAAAAACTTCAAAATTATTTCAGCGCACCAGCAAAAAAAAGTTGTAGTTGCCTTAATAAAAACTTTGTAGCCCCTTTAATTAAGCGGTGTCGGCCAACCAGTTTCGCTAGTTAAATTTTGCCGTTTTTTCAAAGCCCGCTAAGTGCTCTTAGCTATGTTTTCGCGGATCGATTTATAAAATTTCAGACATTGACGTGAAGATAAACTTGAAAAAAGCTTACCACTTGCTGCTCATCCTTTTTGCAATCCAAGCAGCTGAGCCGGTTTTTGTGAATTACCGGGCAGTTCGGCTTGTACGGCTCCGCGTCGTACCGAATGTGGCAATCAGGGCAACTCAAAAACGGGAGCGCCATAGTTGGTGTTTTCTGAAAACTAGGATTTTCGTAATCGTTGGTTAGTAAAACGGTATCCAAATGTATTGGAACCTGGAAACAACAATTAATTTATTTTCGACTATGTGCACTTCTTCGGATCGTTAGTTGGAAAGTAAGTTTTTTGCGGAATTTATAGTTTATGGTTAATGCAAATTAATTGGTTAGTTTCGATTTTAAAAATATAACATCACAAAATTACAATTGGGTTAAAAAACCGCTTTTTGATCAACTCTTCGCCAGAGTCAGCTTTAGAAAGATTGTTTTTCGGTTATAACTGTTTTATGCCACAAATAATTTTTTAGGGTTAAAGTTTGGTCGGGTTTTTTCAATTAGCCAACTTATGCGGCTAACGTAATTTTTTTCAAGGTAAAAATACCGAAACAATTAGGGATTTTGTGACTGGTAGACTAGGAAAATGACTATTCGACTTTGAAAAACTTGGGGGAATGAGAGGGGGGCCATATTAGAGGCAAAATCTTTTAAAAAGCGAAAAGGCCAATAAACTGGGAATTTCGGACGGGAGGGATAAATGAAAGTGGTGTCGAATGTTAATGGAAAATAATATTAGTTAGAAAATTGTTGATCAGTAAGAAATGACAAAACCGGGTGTGGAACCCTAATAATGAGGTTACCAAAGGCTATCAACCCTATTAGTATCCAACCAGTTGTAAGGGGCAATTACGGGAAACATTGTTGCTGCGGCGGAATCGATGGCCGTTCGTCCAACTATGACCCCCTGGAGGCACTTGGCTAGCAGAGGGCACCATTTCTATCGATATCTCGTATGGGGTGCCCGGGGATACTAGGGAACGCGCGCGTGCTAGGCTTCTTCCCAACTAGAGGCCAAGACCATTGACAGTAACGGACAAATCATCTCAAACTAGTGTTGCTGAAAATAATCGCTGGGTCGAACTATGATGTAAATTATCAGAATTTGTTTGCCTGAACCGCTCCTAGCTCTTGTACGCAAAGTGCGGTGTCGACATTTCAAATTGGAAAAAAGCAAATGTTTTGCTTTTCTTGCTATACTTTGCCTTGTTAAATTAAATCCGCAGGAGAAATTAGGTAAAGATAAACTCTCATTAAGATTAGAAAGTCCAAAGCAATAAAACTTGATAACAAATAAAACCTACGGAGAAACTGCATACAAATTCTGCTAGAATCCTGTTAAAAAGAAAAAGATCGTAAATTATGGTGTAAAATTTACGCAAAATCCGCTAAACCTAAAAGTTCGGTTTACAATCGTTATTACAGCAATGTTCAGTCGGCAATCTACCAGTTTCCTAATAAAATCGCCAAGTAAATTGTGCCAAATCTTATAATGAATTTTATGTTTAATTGCATCGCGTGCCGTATTTTGTAATATTAACAGAATCCGTAATAAAAATAGCTTTATTCCTCTGATAGTTGCGCAACTCTGTGCATTTGGTTCATTCATGAAAGGGGCGGGGGTGGCTTGGATCAACGGGATCGGCGGGCGCGGAGATCGGAATACATGTATTGGCGAATACCTGAACTGAAAGCAGGGGGGCAAAATGTGGAGACATACAAAAGAGGAGCTTGTTTAAGAGATTATATGGCTGGTTAATGGCTTTAAAGGTATAATGAAGCTTAATTTCGGACTAGGTCTTTAAAAACGAGCAAAACGGCAAATTTTAGGCTTATTTTAACGTTACTACGTTCAAAGAATAAAAGGTCGTCAAGCTCTGTTTGAAACGCTCGAATATGCCTTTAAAGCCTAACGAGATCATACTCGACTTCTGCAAAAACTGCTAGAGCTGGGAGCCCCCACAAAAACCACATTTAAAAAATATAATGAATCCCGCGAAAGCGTGATAAGTCTATGGAAAGCATCGGGATAACGGCGTTTTTTTAGGTCTATCAAAGTGAGCGGGGTGCAACGAGATTATGCGATGCTAATGGCAAGGACCGGAAAATCAAGATGAGATCAGTAATTTAGCTGGACGTTCCGGAGAAAATCCTGAGCTTCCTTGTCTTCTTTTCGACTGTCGAGGACTTGGAAGACGTCTTTGCCTGAAAATCCGTATTAGAAATAAGTTATAAAAAATTGGCTCTTGCTCTATCCCCCACTCTCTCTCTCTCGCTCTCCCCATCTCTCTCCCCATCACTCTCCAGCTCTCGGTCTCTCTCTATCTCTCTTCGCTATCTACCCCTCTGCCTCACTCTCTCGCTCTTTCCCTATCTCTTGCACGCTTTCTTTCACGCTCTTACTCGCTCACTCATTATCCCTCTCTCTCTCCCTCCCTCTCCCGCTCTCTCTTGGCTTGCGCCCTCTCAGGTTCTCTCGCTCTCTATGCGCGGAAACTCACAATTATTGACGGGATGGATCAAAACCAGATTGAATTGCCGAAGCGTCGTTGGTGCTGTAGTGGGCGAAAAGCCAGGTACCTTAAAAAGTAACATTTTTAAGTGGAGGTTACAAGGTGTCACTCCGCATTCCTACGACTACGACGTACTGCTACAACTTACATCAATCAACTCCAAATACGCCTCCCCGGCAAAGTCGTTCGATCTTAGATAGTCGTGGTCCATAACCGTGAAGTGGAGTAGGGCGCCGGGTGGGACTTTTTGCGGGATGTGGCTGAAATTGGCTAAGGTTTTCAGGCGATTAAGATATTTGAGATCCTATAAATCGTATTAAAGTAACTAAAACCAAGTATTCATGTAAATATCGTGAGAATAACAACATTAATTGACTTAAAATATTCCGCTCGAAACTCACAATTCAAACGTCTCATCAAAGATCGGATTCAACGTCTTCGGCATGACTTTTGTTTTCAACACTGGTTGAGATGAGAATTTCGCCCTGGGTACCAATTCGATAACGACAAATGGATCCGACAGTCCATTGGTGTCCAGTGGGATCACTTGCTTGGCGCCGATGACTAAATTATGGGTCCTAGACCCACGAAATCTGTACTTACCGTCCAACCTCAGCGTCTGGGACTTGGCATTGTAGTAGGCACGCAGATTAAGAATCCCGTATTTGCAGTCCGTCACTTCGTTCTAAAGAAAATTAACGATAACTGGTAGCAAAAAGTCAAATGGGAGATTAAAAGTTTATTTTGGTTTTAACCGAGGACGCGAGGTAAGCAAAAAGTTATAAACCTGTTAAAACTCTGTAAAAACAATCGATGCAATTATTTTTATGTCATTTTACTTTAAGCATTTTTTGAGCTAGCTTAAATTTCTAATGATTTCTTCTAGCCCGGCCTCTCAATTTTTTGCCGTTTTTCATCTCTTACCTGCTGCTTCAACAACTCCTTGTAGTACTTCTCGATCAAATGTTCGGTCGGGGTCTGGTTGAGTGACAGGATTCGAGTGAGGTCCTAAAAAGAAGCTAAACTACCGTAGTCCAGAATTTACCATATGCTGAGGGGTTGTCTCAAGTTGTTCCATAGAAATTCCTTTCCCTCCAGCGTGGAAGAAGTCGACGAGGACGGCCCAGGAATCAAATAAGCGCTGGTAGAATTGGGGTTCCATCTGAAGGAAGTTAAGTTACGATATGTAATTCCAATGTTTTCTAAGGTATCGGCATTTAATAGCTGCCGTAACGTACCCCCGGATTCTCATCCACACATCCACGTAATAGCATCACCACAGCTGCTGCCTGATTTGCCAAGACTCGCAGAAAGTTTTTGTGGAGCAGCTGACGATGGACGGCTGATAGCTCGATGTCAAGCTAAAAATGTGTCATATTGTGTCAAGTAAAGGATATAATTTAAGCGAAAGGAATCTGCATTTATTAATATGATATGAAATTTTCCGCGTTTTTACATCGTAAAACAACTGAAAATTATGAAACAGCGGTCTAGATACTGGTAGGTTAAATCGCCGCCTTCACGTTTATACTTTAAGAATTCGTAAGAAAACGTTGAAAAGTTGGTAGTACTTTTTATAGTACTTACCATGTCCGTCAACGGCTTCAGCGAGTCCTCAACCGCGCAAGCCGATGGTGACCAGGCCAGATGGAAGACGTGCTTCTTCATTTGGGGAAGGAGGCGTCTAAAAGTTCGAATTTTTGTCATACTTGGTACCTTTTGGCACACTTCTGACTTTTGAAGCCCAGAAAACTAATCAAGTGTACCTCAGAAAGAGTGCGCTTGCGCGCTACCAAAAAGGATGCTAAGACTTTTCCAGCTTACTTAATCAATTTGTCAATCATCCTGTCAATCTCGGCCGAGATCATCTCCTCACAGTCCTCTAGCCGCTGTTCGATCAGGATTTTCCACTTGGAACCGCCCTAAAAATCAAAGTATAGGGCTTAAAAGGGCTAACTAACCTTTTGTTCACGTTCCTCTTTCGTGCCCAAATCGTCTAACCGCAATTTCTCGTGAACGATTAGAGCCCGTCGAACATGCTCGCAGTTGTTGATGGCCGAGCAGAACTAAAAACGTCAGTTTTTATAGAGTTTTCTTGAAAGCGATAGAGATAAAGAGAGAGAGAGAGAGAGAGAAAAAATCGATAATTCTTCAAACCTAAAACTTACAATACTCAACAAGGCGGATGGTAAGAAGACTTGCAAATCTCCGGTGAATCCTTCGGCTTCAAGGGCAGCAATAGTCTAAAACTCGATTTTATGGCGATTAAAATATCATTTTTTTTTGGAAATTTCGTCTTCTATAAAAATTCTAACATAAAAATAACGATACCTTTATAGAATAATTCTTCACGACTTCACACAGCAAATCGACAAATCGTTCCGTCAACTCGGCTCGAAGTCGCGGGTCCGTGATTTCACAGCGCTCCCAGCAGACGGTAAGCTGAAAAAAAGATAGTTTTTAGCAGATTTTTTTGCTGTATTTTTGCCATTAACGAGTCATCTAGGTATCTGGAGCATACCTTAAAATAAACTGGGGCTGTACCTACCTGCTCAACAATATGGCAAACATCCACGTGACTGCTGGACTGCTTCATCTCGTTGGCACCGGTGTTGATCTAAAACCGAGGAGATTTACTACGCCCATAGGCGCCTACCGGAATATCGAGCTGACAAGACAGTCCAACACGAGCCATCGCTTTTTCCCTCGCCACGTCCAAGAATTTCTTGATGCCCCTGTTGAAGATGTCGGCCCATTCTGGTTCTTCACGGACTCGTCTGAAAGGCGTCCACTTTGGATGTACTTTAAAGCTGAGTGCCAAGCATGACATTAAAAATTGTATTTTTAAGCAACGTAGTTCCAACTTACACCCGATTTGCCAGCCTGTGATTCCGCAACTCCACGAAGGCTATGTGGATCCGGATCAAATCAAGGAGATCATCATCAGTGGGAGGATCAGATGCAGAAATTTTTAGCTGTGCTTTGAGGTTTGAACTCTTCTCCGACATCATCTCCGACGTCAGGTACTCGCTTAGCTAAAAAAAATATAGTTCTAAGGTATCATTTAAACCTTAACTTACCAAGGTATCAAAAGTCGACAACGTGATATGAGCATAATCGGCTCGGGCGACTTCTCGAATGGGTGCGGAATAGTGTAGAAACCGAGAGCAGGCTTTGTTCAAGCGGGTCAGGATGCTGGAAGATGATAAGGTTTTTCAAGGAGTTCGGACTTGCTTACCTAAGCAACTCCTTGCAAGGATCATCATCCTGACATGACTCGACAACTTGAGCGAACCAGGCTTCTGCGGATTTCTAAAGTGATTAGAATTTCCAGAAAGTTTTTGAAGACGTACCGCTAATAGTGATTCGATGTGTGCGACGAAAGGCCGCTTCGCGGTGAGAAATTTTGAGAAAAAGGTGCTTTCGCGGAGGGAGCGCATACATCTGGAATGGAAAGTAGATCCGTAAAATTGGGGGGCTATGAATTTTTTTTGGAACCCTCGCGACAAGAGCGCCCATGTAGCGACACGCAGAGCACATGTCGCGACACGAAAGGTGCAAAACGCACATATGGCAACGCAACGCATGTGTCGACAGACGCAACGCGCACTGTATTTTTCATTTGCGTGATGGTTACGACAATTTTGCGGCGGATTCGCTTGCAGCGTCAACGGGAGAGCCTTGCCATTGTCGTGCTTTAATGACTCACTTGATTAGAGAGATAAACTCCTCCCCACTATTCCGCTTCGTCGGCACAAATCGTTCACGGTGCTCCAACAGACACTTCCGGCAGTAGGCGTCGAATTGGTGGAACGATTCGAGGAGAAGGTTTTCTTCTTCCTAAAGGCATCTAATAGTGTATCGAAATTTTGGGTTCTGTTCTATTTTGCGTGGGGGAAAAAACTGTGCGGAACCTTCCATCTTTTCGCTATTTTCTCGGGTTTTTTTGCAACGCCATTCGATAGAGCATCAAAAATATACTAAGAGTTTTTGTTTTAGCTAAAATTTTGTAATATAAAAAGGTTATAGCAAAAACAAAAAAATCGATTGAAACTGGTTCCGGAATGCTAGTTTTCGGCATTTGCGCCAGTTTTTCGATATTTTGAACCCGTCATTCGATAGAGCATCAAAAAATATACTAAGATTTTTAATTTCATCTAAAAATATTGTTTTATAAAATAGTTATAGCAAAAACAAGGTTTATTCGGTGTCCACCTGGGATCGTGGAGTCGAAAGCTAGTTTTCGACATTTTCAATAATTTTCAAAAATTTCTTTAATGCCATTCGATAGAACGTCAAAAAATATACTAAGAGTTTTAATTACAATTCAAAATAGCATCATATAAAAGAGTTATAGAAAAAAACGAAGAAAATTTCCCCCGCACAGTTTTTCCCCCACGCGAAATAGAACAGAACCAAATTTTGTATCCAGAATACGAAAACATGTAACTCATTGTAAGGCATACCTTTTCCAACTCCATTGGCTTCCACTTCTCCAGCAAGGTATGTAAAGTTTGGTGCAACAAATTGAAGGAGATGTCGATTGGGATCATCGAGTGGAAGGCGAGCCATTTACTGAAATATATAATATGGTGAGAGAGAGAGAGAGAGAGAGAAGAGACAAAGAGAGCGAGAGCGAGGGAGAGAGACAAAGAGAGAGGAGAGAGAGAGAGAGAGAGAGAGAGAAAGTAAGAGAGATAAAGAACAACGATCCAATACTTGCCACATCCAAACTTGAACGTCATCCAAATCGCTCTGAATAGCATGTTGTTTCAGGATGCAAATCGGCTTGTCGGGGAAGTAGCCATCCCACATTCGGACTGGGGACTAAATTTATAGCTTTGAATCGAGTTACAGTATCCATATAATTTTGATATGACATGGGAATTAATTTTTTACATTCTATTAATGCGCAAATACAAAAAAAATTGGTTCAAGCTTACCCCGCTCTGTCGAATCTCATACAACGCGAATTGCCTCGTCAGCTCGATGTGCTCTTTTACGTCCAGCAGATCTTCCTCATCTCCAATTCTGTCTTCCCTGGTGCTCAGCCACAACTAAAGTTTAGATGTTAAAAACAGATACCGCTAACTTACCTTCAGTCTCACGCTCCCCGAAACTTTCGATTTTTCACTCCTCTGTTCGAGCTTGTACCACTGCTCCAGGCCGTCGGGTGGGATTTTCTAAAAATTCATAGGTGAGCGGTAAATGCTTATTTCGAGAGCTATTGTCTGTAGTTTACAGTAGTTTATAGTAGTTTTTACTTACATCCAAATCAATATTGATACAGCCCAAAAAGTCATCGGTGCTCTCCTCGGAATCGGCTCGCGCTGATTGGGTGACCTCTTTGAAGTAGCGGCCCAGGCCCTAGAATTACGAATCAAATTTTCAGCCGGTTTTCAGCTCCATTTTTTCTTTTTTTTGTGTGGCCTTTTATACCTTTAGACCTCCACTAATCTGATTTAGCGTCGAAACGGCGTCAAGGACTGATTGCTCCTCATCGTCGTGGTCCCTAAAAATAGGCATTTTCCGGCGGGGTATAGACTTTTTACATTTTTCGATTTATGAAATTATTAACAGTTCTATTAGATGAAGAACCAAAGATTAAATCAATATTTATATTACTTACCAAATATCGATATGGAATCTGTCGATGGTCGGATCCTCGACTTGAAATTGGAACTTCTCGTTCCACCGCGGATTCAGGGTTTTGTTCTAAACAACCGTAATTAGTTTTCAATAATTATGATAAGATTGAATACACCTCTACGACAATTTAAACGATTTACGGTTTTGTTAAGCTCTTTAAAAATTAACTTTGCTTAATAAGTAGGGCTAGGGTTGTTATATGACTTGAGTCGCCACCGACTTGCGTCGGCGAAAATGCAAATGACTTGAGTCGGCAACGACTCAAGTCGTTTGCGTTTTCAAGTCGTCGGAAGTGAATTTATGCAAATATATGTTCATGGAAATCATTTTGATCGACCAACTCTATTCTTGTCTGCACAGAGAGACAACGCCGCACCACTCTTTACGCTACGATTGGACAAGAGATCAGGTCCCACCGACCCTCTTCCATAGAAAGCTGTATAAAAACAGTGAACTAGCGGACAAAGGCCGCTTCGCGCTGCGATTTGATCCCCTATTTGATTTTGCAGCATAACTTTAGAAAAGCCGTAAATCTTATTAAACCTTGTAGTAATATACTCAGAATAGTATGGCACTTCAAAATTAACGTTTTTGCTACTTTAAAGAGATGAGGACGGCATCTGTTGAACCCCCTTGAGGAGGGGGGGTTCAACAGATGCAGCGGCGAGAGAGGGCGCCCAGGGGAGAGGCGCAGAGACATTTTCTTTCCCGCGCGTAATCGATTCACTTATGCCGCCCCTATCTCTTTAATATACCTCCAGAAGCTCCCTGAGCTCCCGGAGCACCCGGCTCCCTGGGCTCCTCAGCTCGAGCTTTACCAATTCCTGCATTTACGGCAGTTTTTATACAGCTTTCTATGGAAGAGGGTCGGTGGGACCTGATCTCTTGTCCAATCGTAGCGTAAAGAGTGGTGCGGCGTTGTCTCTCTGTTCAGACCACAGCGGCCCGGCGCCTAATAAAACGTCCGGTAGAATTGGAAACCAAAAAGACCGCAACGCGTGCGATAGACGCGTCGCGCCATTGCGAAAGCAAGCCTGCGCAGCTAAAATCATGCTGCTATTTCGCGCCCCAGGCAAAAACCCGTACAGTACGCCTTTCCCCGGGAGCCATCGGGACCGAACCCATGGGCGGTTGTGAGACAAGAATAGAGTTGGTCGATCAAAGTGATTTCCATGAACATATATTTGCATAAATTCACTTCCGACGACTTGAAAACGCAAACGACTTGAGTCGTCGGCGACTTGCGTCGTCGCGATTTCAAGTCGTTCCATCCGACTGATTTCCATTCCGACTCAAGTCGTTTGGCGACTCGCGTCGGGGTGCGATTTGAATCGCGCCGATTTTAAATCGCAAGTCACGGTTTTAAAAGCATACGATTCAGTTCGTCAGTCGACTCCAGTCGTTTACGAATTGAATCGTCAACATTTCAATCCGTCCTTCCGATTCATAATTTTCCGATGCAAGTCGGTGCCGACTCAAGTCATATAACAACCCTAAGTAGGGCGTTTTAAGTAAATTTCCTAGGGAATCTCCGCTAGCTGGCCTTACAACTACGAAAATCCACAAAATTCAATAGTTTTTTTCCAAGTTACTAACCCAATTAAAACCAGTCGTTTATGTAAAAAGCAAGGAAAATTAGATAATACAAAAAAGTATTTCAGTTGTTCTATTTTTTCTAGCCTTTCAATCAATTACGCCATGTAAATCCAAAGAAAGGACATGACAAAGGTTATGCAGAAAAAATTTTTAGAACTTGCTCTAACCGTTCAATCGATTACGGTATGCAATTGCATTTTTACGATGGAAAGAATTAACTTTCTGAAAGTTAGAAATGAATAAGTACTCACCTGTACTGACGACGCCTTGATAAGCTTTGCCGGAATGCCTTGCCCCTCGTCCAACGGTCCTTTCTTGCTCTCCTTCTTTGGCCTCCTCCGGAATGATCCACCAAATCGTTGCAGGACCCCATCTTTCTGTTTTCCCTAAAAATCACTGCTAGTTGTTGATGATAAAAGTATACGGTGTGGTTAGTACTTGGTAGAGGCGGGTGTGTTGCGTGTGTCATTTCGTGGAGGGCGGGTCCCTTCGGGGACCCGCTCTATTACGTGGATACTTCAAGCAAGGGCACACGCCATTAAAAAATGCAACCGGAGATCCGGAAATTTGCATATTAACACGAATATATCTATTAAAGGGTGGAGTGGCTTCGGGTAGACATTTAGAGAGGGACGGACGGGGAAAATTACGCTTTTTGTGGGTAAGTTGTGGCGGGGGCCAAGGAGGCCAAGGAGGACCGGACAATCGGCTTCACACGTACGGAGAATCAGTGACTTCGTTGAATTCAATGAATTTAAACATCGTAAAATGTCTTCATCTCAATTTTTTTAAGTGAATTCAGGCCGTTTTGATCAGCTGCCTTACAAATGTATGTTAACTTTAATAACCCGATTTCCTATTAACCTTGATTTGAGCCCAATTTTCTAGGTTCCACTCATGAAAATTTCATAAAATGTGACAATACTTATCGCTGCTCCTACGCTACTTTGCGTTGCGCCACGCTACGTTGCGCTACTCTATGTTACGCGACGTTACGCTATGCTACGTTACGTTACGTTGCGCTATGCTGTGATACGCTACGTCACGCTACGTAACGTTGCGCCCCCAAACGCTACGTTATGCTGTCAAACGTGTTTTGAGGGAACGCTTAGTGGCCGAGACCGAGTTGTCCTAAGGGGTCGATTCGCGCTTTCCTAGTCAATTTAAGCCACTTAAAGCTGCCAGCGTGACCGTATTAGCGAAAAACTCGATAAAAGTTATAAAAAACTTATTTCAGGAGCTAATTTTGAGCCCAATTCACCGATTTAAATTATATGATCTTTTTATATTGAATTTAAGCGAAATATAAATCATGTAATTTGTCCGGGTAAGCTTAGGGCGAAGGTTTCAAGCCGAAAAAGACACGTGTATGGCATATAATTCGTTTCTCTCCGGTTGAAGAACGGAGGCGACAATATCAAAATGTAGGGTGTGACACAAACGATGGTGGTACGGTATGTATTCCATTAATGATATATAGAAAATAGACACCGGCCAGATGTGAAAGAAACTGGGAAAGCTTACGTCACACAGCAGCTGCTTCTCCTCGGGCGTCTAATTTTTGCGTGGTGATATATTTTAAGAAATAAAAAACACTGGGTAGGGTTGTGTTTGTGGGGGGAATTTGGGTTGGTTTTTCAGTTTGAATCTTTTAAGGTGCTTTTTTAATTTTCACTTTACAAACTTTTTAAATTTTTAAGTTTTAAAAGACTGACTTAGACTATTGATTTTCTCTTAAATGTCCGAATTTTACACACGTTTTTAAAACCTAAAAATTTATATGAAAACGGAAATCAAATTTTCTTACTAATCTATAGTGAAAACACTTTTTTCTACCGTAATTTAATGTTTTTTTTTCTAACATAAGGCCATTTTTAGTCCAAAGGTTCCGCTATATTCCGCTAGGACGCTAGTTGCGAAATTCCGCTATTTTCCGCTCATTACCTTAGCTTCGAAAATTTCGCTATGATCTGCTGATTACGGTATGCTGGAAAATTCTGCGTTCATCCGTTAATACGATATATCCAAAATTCCTTGTTTTCTTCTGATTACGGTAGTTCTATTATTTTTTTAGTTACCTGCGGTGAAGGAGCACCATTTTCCCCCTCGGCTGTGAGTGCATGAGGGACGCGTTTCCCGGGAACGACGCCCATCATCGCAAATGGGTCCGAGAAGCCTAAAAAATAGGTATTTATCGTTTTAAAGGATGGTTCTGTAAAAATTTTGTACTTAAGCCGATCTATAAAATTTAGAAGATTCGAAGATAGAATCCAAGGGTGCTATGATTCTCGACTTTCGCTTTTTCCTAGCGCACTGTCGTGCTCCTTGCGACCGTAAATTTGGAGATTTTCATCTTCAAATTTTCAAAAAATATGGATTAGCCGATTCATACAAGCAATATTCAATAAATTGGATCACCGAACAAAAACATTTTGAAAAGCTCACCGTTTACATCCTTGGCCACCAAATCTTTCGCTTCGAGTAGAAGAACGTTGAGTAGGATGATGGGAGGCTAGAATTACACCTGTTAACAATTAAATTAAGCAATTAAAGCGCACGTTCAGGGAGGGGCCGTGTACTCGTCCCAACGTGTACACCCTATGGACGTCGCGACCGCGCGCACTGCCCGCCCGTGCCGTGGGAGGCAATTTCCCTCCTTTGCGGCGTGGGGCGCCCCTCGCCCCTTCGCCAGGTTGTAGCTGTGGCTGACTGGTATCCATCCGCGCCTCCCGAGCGGGCGGCCCGGGTTCGACCCCCGGCCGCGGCAGAAATCTTTGCCTTTTGCCAAAAAAATGTCCCTGAACATGCCCTTTAAGAACAGTTTTGTAACGCACAGGATTTTTCAAAAAGTATTCACTAAAATACGCCCGATCACCGTACCTTGTTCTGCTTCGCCCTCTCCATCAACTGCGCGTGCAACTGGTTATCACCCTGGAAGGCGGCTTTCACGTATTTGCAGAGGTTTTCCTGAAAATTCAGCTTACGCTGATTCAAAAAAGGCCGTATCCCAAGCTACTGTATCCCAAAAATTACCGTACCTTGCTCTCGCTGTCCTCTTTCCCAATCTTATGCGTAATCGTGTACAGCGCTTCGATGTAGAGGGCCTAGAACATTTGGGGTTTTTTCTGGTAAGCCTCAAATCTTGCATTTTCGCAAATTAGGGCTTAGAACTGAAGCTGGCTGCAGGCTGATGTACGCGGTTTTTGACAAATGAAAATTCAGATTTTTAACACAGCAATTCTTAAACGAAAAACTCGTTTTTGGATAGTTTTGTTAACAGAAAAGGAGTTTGGGTTTGGTTAGATGGAGGAGCGTATTCGGGATTGGATGGTTTTTAGAGGATTTTTGGATATCTCTCTCTCTCTCTCTCTCTCTTCTCTCTCTCTCTCTCTTTCTCTCTCTCTCTCCGTGTCGATCGATCTCGATCTCTCTCACTCTCTCTCTCTCTCTCTCTCTCTCTCTCTCTCTCCCTCTCTCTCTCGCTATATCTCTCTCTTTCTCGCGCTCTCTCTCGATACACCCAAACCTCACGAAACGAATCATTGGTTTTTCTGGATCATTTTTGAGCACACAGGCAACTTACCTCCAGTGGAATGATCTGGAAAAAATGGGGAGGATTTATTTTGGTTTTTGAGCTGTCGTAATCGATTAAGCGATAGATAGGTAATCGGTAGAGTAAAATGAGGGTTTCCTGAATGAGCGTACCTCCATCAACTTCCGCTGCTCGGCCGAAATCGACAAATTTCTGATGGTATACAGCTCATCTTCGCCCGGCTCATCTACCTCTGGGGCGAGGGTGACCTTTTCGAAGAAGTAGTTGTCGGAGGATTGGACCCTGGAAACGGAAATTATAGCGTAAAAATTGCAAATTTTTGGTTAGTATAACTTAATTGCCACCTTAATGTATTTTTTTATATTTCAACACACACTTTTTGTTGCATAGATTTTCGAAGAATTACTTGAATCCGTTCGACTTTCCTAGGCATTTTAATGTGATAGTTTAAAAAATATTTGTCCTGTATGTATATTATTACATCCGGTTTTAAAACATAATCTAAATCTTATATCTGAGGTATCTGAAACTTCTGCTGATTTTGTATTTTTATCTTCGTTTTAAAGCACGTGTTTAATGTTTTTTAAGTACTTTGACGTCCTTTCCATCCTCTGCCCCTTCTACCGTACCATCGAAACACTTGGCTCCGCTTCCGCTTCTTCACCCCGCCGCTGACGCTCTTCTTCGCGGCTACGGCCGCCATATTGCCTTTCACCGCTTTTTAATGGGTTTGGCGGGCATTTTCTGAAGCCAAAGAGGATACTTACATTGTCAATATTGAAAGTGTTGAAAGTACAGTGTGTAACAAAGTGCTTAGGAAATCAGAATACGTGAAGAAACTGGTGGAGGCAAGAGATTACGGTGGAAATCTTTGTCTTGGATTCTAGCGTTTGGTTGCTAGGACAAGAAATATACATCCATGTGTTGAAAACGTCTATTCCAGAATTCCGTCCCAAAACAGCTCGTTTTGAGGCCGGGAATCTGTTTTCGGCGTTCAAATGAGGGGCACCCTGGGCAATATATGTAAATCGGAGGGCATTTCATTTCGGGGCCCTAGAGCCCGGGGGTTTTATGAGATTTCCATTCTAGAGGAGAGAGCAAGAGTGAAAGAGAGCGAGAAAGAGAGAGAGAGAGAGAGAGAGAGAGAGAGAGAGAGAGAGAGAGAGAAAAGGTGGGAGGTTTTCAAGAAATGCTGCCAGCTTTCCTTGAACTGTGGTCAATTTCAAGAGATCTGCAGGACAGCAAAATGACGCTGCCGTTTATAGGCGCTGAGTGGATTTTGTCAGGATCCCAGACGCAACGCGGCCGCACGCCACTCCGTCGCGTAATGGATTAAGTTCGCATGGAAGCCCGGCAAAACGCAACGCGGCGCAAGCCATTCCGTTGCGAAATAGGTTAAAGGGATAACGACGGCATAAGTAACCCGTGACTCGAGCGAAAGAAAATGTCCCTGCGTCTCGCCCCGGGCGCGTTCTCTGCCCTGTTGGCTCCGTGTCAAAAAGTCGATCAGGTGTGATCGACCTATCCCGTCGGCATCTCTTTATAATGTGTAGGATACGCGAGAAAATCTATGGACAATCCCTTTAATGGACGTAAGGTTGATTCACAGAAATAAAGCTATATCTTTCTCGACAGTAATATGAGAGAGCCGACTTTTAATATGCCTGAACGCCAAAAACTCCCTCCGGACTGGATAAAACGAGTTCCGAGAAATCCAAATAAATATCTTTAGGCCAAAAGCGATGCAGGCACCACCGCCGCGTCGGCAACATCACGGTTGCTGCAGAAAGGGGGGCCTAGAAGAGGTCTAGAGGGGATGGGGGGCTAATTTATGGAGAGCTCTCTTTCCTCACACAAGAAGACTCGTTTTTTGCTGGACGGGGGCCGAACCGATCGAAGCATTATCCGTGGACGCATTAGGAACCCCAGGCCACACAAAACGAATTAGGAATCAGATAATAAAAATTTTGCCAGTTGTTGCAAATCCTAGATAAAATGTTTTCAAGTTTGGAATAAACAAAAACCTAAGAGCCGAATGCGACGAGGAAAATACCCAGCCCAAATGCCGAAAGCCCGAATACCTAAAGCCGAAATCCCGACCGATCCGAAAGCTAAAATGCCGATGATCCGAAATGTCGGGCGTCAAAATGCCGACAGCCAGAATGCCGACAGCGAAAGTCTGGTCTAGCTGAAAAACCGACAGCAAGAGGCCAACAAACGTGTAGAGCAATTTGAATTCGGGGGCGTTTTCATGTCGGGATTTCGGCTCTCGGTATATTTTCACAGACTAGGGAATGTCGGCATTTTATCTGTTGCTAAAAGCAGTGTTAAAGTACGATATTGCACATTAATTTTCTGTCCAAGTTAACCTAAAAAACCAGAAAGCCAAAAATAACAACCGTAACAACGTAAAAGTTGCCAAAATGATGATAAAGCATGTACTCAAATTCAGATACGCTTCACTCCGGAAAACAAGGTGATTTGAGTGCTTTTTAGTATGCTTTTCCAAGTAGCCAATGTAGAAAATTATAACGAGCCGCTGCTTCGAGTAGCTACGCCACACTCCGCGCTGACGCACAACAGCAAGCACCCGGGGTCCCAATTTTTAATTGGGCCCGCCTCCCCGCGTAATAATGGTGTTGAGGCGGTGCCGGCCAGCTCGAAATATTGGAAACGAGCTGTTGCTGCTGCTCAAAATATTTTCTGGAATTTTTGGGGGGAGGCAGCAAAACACGAAAAGCCGATGACGTTGGAAGCAATTTTTCCAAAAGGAATAGAATATTCAGAATTTACGGCTAGCCAAAAATGTGTTAAATGATGAATTGGGACAGAATCTTGCACGTACATACTCGTCAGAGTTTTTCGGCCCTAGAGGAGAAAGAGAGCGAGAAAGAGAGAGAGAGAGAGAGAGAGAGAGAGAGAGAGAGAGAGAAAAAAGAAAAAGAGAGAAGAGAGAGAGAGAGAGAGAGAGAAGTGGAAGCTTGGAAGTTAATATTTCATAGATCTCCCTGGAAATTTGCAAAACGCAGATATCCTCAATGATTAGGTAGGTCAGGGAAGGCAAATTCGTCATTAGAAAAACGGAATCTGATGCCCTTTCCCCTACAATTTTTTTCAGTTTGATTTACAAGAAATTGAAACAAGGCTTTCGCGCGCATTTTCTAAAATAGTTCCGGTTTATTACTTTGCATATTGCGGCATCTGACTAGTAGCTAAAAATGAGTTTGGTAGAGGCAAAAAATCAGCATTGGTCCTGTAAAATTCAAGAGGTAAGCAAAGACCAGGCGAGAAACCGCAATGCTCCCCTAGGGTGCAGATGTTCAGAGGAGCCCCCCGTAGCGTAACGTTTAGGGCTCCGCGATTCTGTAGAAAATGGATACCCGCAATAAATTTAGAAGAATCTGGCTACAAGGAATGAATTGGATCTAGCCCCGTGATTCGGTAAATAAATTGGCTCCTGCCAGCCCACGGCGCAATTTTTGCTAGGTTGTTATGTGTGTATGAAAGGGTTGTGCATGCCAAAAAAGAAATGAATGGGCATTTTTGAAGAGAGAGAGAGAGAGAGAGAGAGAGAGAGAGAGAGAGAAAGAGAGAAGATGCTTTTGGTTGTGGTGGTGTGTGTGTGGCTTGAATGTAATTGGATATCCATCGCTCACTCGGCGTCTTAAAAAGCGGGGCGACTAAGGACAAGAAGACGTAGAAGGCGGAGACGATGAAAAAAAGAAGATGCTCAGTCAGAAGGGGCATCAAAGTTGCAGACACACGTCTCCCCACTTTGTGAATGAATTCCGCGGCTGAACGCCTCAGCCCTTCGGGGCCGTCAAAATTAGTTGCGCTTTTTGAGGGGGCGGAGGAGCAGAAGTTTCAGGTTACGAGAAACTTTGCAGGGCTAATTAAATGCAAAATTCGCACTTCTGGAATTCTTATTTACGTATCGTTTCGGTTCAATTACGATTTTGACAATATAATGTTTTGGACAACAAAAACCCCTGGTTTTTGCCTACATATTTTTCTAAGCGGGTTGCTGATTTCAAGAGGACCGGCAAGGAATAAGATTTAAGGATTCCACAGGAAATGAGGAATTCTTAAATTCCTATGTAGTAGTCGAGCAGCGATCTCTAGTGAATTTCATCTATGCTCAGTCTGCTAGAGCATTCTAGCAATATTTGCTGTCTTCACGCACGCTAGCCTAGAAAAGTGTGGGCTCATTTCCTCCTTCCGGAAATTCGGGGTATGTGTGCGGGGTATCCTGGCCACGATTCACCCTACCCGATAGGGTAAGGGGATCCCCCGCTAAATGAGGCAATTACTTTTGCGCGTAGCTTCCTTGTTTTTGGGACGTAAAGAAAAGCCGTAGACGTAAAATTTTAGCAAATTCTGAATTTTATCAGCCTATAAGAGGCTTTAGAATTGTCCCAAAAAACCTGTCCTAGATTGCCATATTGAACTTGTGGAGACAGACGTCCTAACAGTAATTAGAGTCTTGTTTGGTGACAAATGAAAAATTCCGAATTACTTCCGTGAACGACTACGGTATTTGTAGGCTAGCGTACCGTATTACAGTTTATTATCATTTTATGTAATTGGGCCAAGCAAATGCAAAAATCAATCTTCGTTTATCTTTTTAAGCTACCGCAATATCGTAGTTCTCAAATGCTGTAGTAAAAGGAGTGAACCACCGAGTACCAGGGCCCAAATCATCCAAAATCCATACACCACAATCACTACTACACTACTACCAAAATCAGCAAGTACAAAAGTATCATGGCCACTACTATTACTACCTCCCAAAAAAGCCTCGCTTTACACCTGCCACTATAGAGCAGGGTTGTGCGGCCGAAAACAGCCAAGGAAAGTAAAGGTTTTGGGATGAGATTTTGCTGGGTAATGATAGACCAGGGAGCGCGGAATTAATTATTGTTTTCACGGGCCTCTCCACCTCAAGCTGTAGTGGAACTTTGCGCTCCGGATGGGTGGGTTTGAGGCAAAATAAGGGGGCGCGAAAAAGTCTGGGCGGGGTTCGAGATGAGCAAAATTTGAAAACAAGGTATAGAAAAGCTGCGGGATCAGCATTTGATTCTTTTTTAAGGCTTGTAGCTGACTGGTCCAATGACCCGTGGGAAAGTCAAAATTAGTAGCAAGAAAAATTGCAAAATTGCTGGTTATTTTAGGATTTTGAGCACTTAAAGGTAATTTGCAAAATTTAGTTTTGGTAGAAACAGCTTCCCTGAAATGTCTCTGCTAGCTTACCCCATAGGAGTAAACGTGAGTAAACGTGAGTTTTGAAAAGGTGTAAACGTCCCTAAGAATTTTTTAGCTTGCTCACCTAGAACGATTGTTTAGATAATTTGCGTCTTTGAAAATTTTCTGAAATGATCGCCGCATTCGTACAGCAAAATTCGTGAAAAAATCTATTTTACATGTGTTTACTAGTTTGTTCTAGAATATCTACTATTTAGCCATCAAAACCAGATGTTCACCTCCAGATTTTCTAAGATTTCTCAAAAAATCCTTGCTAGCTGCCCGCAGCACCAATGTTCGAGCCCAAACAGGTTTCTAAAATGCAAGGCCCAACCTTAACCCAAATCGATAAAAACTGGTCGGCAACAAGGGTTGGTTGGTATTTCGAGAAGGTTCGGCTTGTTTCGCCTCGAGACCCCTTCTTCTTGCTACTTCCCACGGGTTGGAGGGCCCTTCGAATTACCAGCTGCTGTCTCCGTCTCTCACCCTTACCACTACATCCGACACCTCTGTACGGGTATGGACTCGGGAATAAGGGAATGTTCACAGGCCACTACAAATTTACCGCGTCTCGAAATAGGGCTCGAAACAGGAAGGAAAATTGCTGACATTTTTCTAGACAAATTTTTGGAATTATTGGTTCCGCATGGAGCAAGGAGCGTAATCTAAAATAGACCTTTCAGGGTTATACAAACTAAAAAGCCATGAAACGCGAATGATAAAATAAATTGGATAAATTCATCGCTAATCTACAATATATAAATACGCCGGTCCAGGAAATCAGCCAAATTTTGCATTTAAATTTCGAATTTAATTCAAATCAGGGTTGAAAAGCCGCTTCGCGACTTTTCAACCCTGGCCCCGTCTGATCCGATGATATTCTGCACTTTGCATATATTTTTTCACGAGTCCTCGTGCCGAAAAATGAAAAACATCCCCTTGTGTCCCTTTATATAGGCTTTCGCCACTTCCGGCGCATGCAAATCGTTTCCTAACAAAGAGGGAGACCCGAATTTCCATAAAAACTTAATTTTAATGTCGAAAATAGCACTTTTTGTAAAATCTGATATGTGTGCAGTCGTGTCATGACCATTACACACTTTTTGGCGTATCAAACATACCCGTAACTTCCTCCGCTATCGAGATACGACTGGAACATAATGACGGAAGTTGCATGCAAAGTGGCACACACACACACACACACACACAAACACTATTTTTTTATATATAGTAGGATTCGTGGGTGTGGGGGGAGGGCCATGCTGGTTTAATCTATTTCCTGAAAAACAGCTGCACCAGCAACACCGGCAGAACGGCATTCAGTCCCGCCTTTCCAAATTCATAGAAAAACCGGTTCGTTCTAACCTACTCACTTGACTTCCCCGAATTCCCCCGCCCCCGGCTTGACGTCAAATTGGCAGGAAAATTGGCAAAAATGGAATTGTTTTTGAGTTTTGAGAAGTGAGAAAGTGAGAGAGAGAGAGAGAGAGAGAGAGAGAGAGAGAGAGAGAAAGAGAGAGCGACCAAAGTAGAACAGGTGTAACGTCGGGGGCTAATTGTGCCCACCGGGTGACGTTGGTAATTATTGTTTTGTGGGAGAGTGCAAAAATTGAGCGGTTGGCTTTTTTAGGAGGTGACGCGCGCTAAAGTTAATTTCTATATTTTGCTGTGGGATAATTTTTGATGCATGCTGCAAAAATAGAAAATAGTATTTGGTGATTCTTGAAAAATAAATTTTGGGCGGAAAGGCAGATTACATTTAGAAAATTGGCTTAGACCGTTCGGAAAAAGGGAAATGCATCAATTTGCCTTTATAGTTCCTTTTTGGTATTTTTCGGTTTGGAATTCGGTCTGATTATTCGAAGAACCGTTTCAGTATACGATACAGTACGGAAAATACGCTACACCACGTTACAGTACGCTTTTCTACGACCCAACAAGGTGCGTGATCTTTCGCTATAAGCAAACAAAGCATGGATTTTCCTTCATAAGCTTTTTAACTCATTTTTGCGCTTTCGACTAGTTCTGATTTTTCGCCTAGCAGAATCCTATTTGTCGTATCTTACTGTATATTACTGTAGTGTTCAAATTATGACTAACTAAGAATTTTTACATAATAGTCAGATCGACTTTCGGCTAGGCATTTAACGCGTCCAAAGGTATATAAATTTAAGGCAGTATAAGCTATGCAATGCAAAATTTGGGAAATAATGCCAAAATGGAACGGATTTGAAAAGTCGTAAAGAAAGCTCTGCAAAACCTGGCTTTCCTCTTAATTAATACAATAGGATCCGGCGGCTACGCATTTCCGGTTCCATTGTGGAAATAAGTTGGTCGTTGTCGGGCCCCCATTTTTGATAGAAGTAAGTAAGAGAAAGCGGAAGGACGCGGAAATGAGCGGTGCGGGGAGACCGGTAGTGGAAGAGGGAAAAGCCGAGTAGAGGGAGAAGGAAGGCTGCTGGCCAATTTCCAGCTGCCCCGCCCGGGGTTGGGTTAGGTTGGGGCTACACTCGTCTAAATGGGCTCGCGCCTCTCGGTTTGGCCACCAAACAGCCCGACGCCAGAAATCTTTCATTTCGTCGGGTAAAGTGGTGGCCGGAAAAACGACGAAATTTCGTGAAAATGGCTGGACGTTGTCTCCCAACGTTGCGAAACCTAATTTCTCTGAAAAAGCCAAAAATTAAAAAAAAACGAATTCTTGTGGCGCTGGATCCCCGAACTGGCGCATTTTCTGCGTTAAATTTTTTGTAGAATTTTGGTGGTCTAAACAAAGGTTGGTTTTAATATACCAGTGCTGTAATACCTGTAAAGGACTCGGAAATCCCTAAGATCGACCTATCAAAAGGCTAGGTCTCGACAGCTACGCGACGCTCCAAATTACACGCGCGGTTACGTTAGATTGCAATGCATTACATTCATGTCCAGCAGCAAAAAAAAAACTTTGCGTATTTTGGTGGTCTTCGTAGTTTTCTAGACCTAGTTAGCGGTGGGGATCGATTTTTGAGCTGTCGGACGCCCTTCAACAATTCAGAAAATAAATTTTCTTTTTAAGACTGTTAGCCTTTAACGAGTTTATAAACATATCCCGATGTTCCCAAAAAAAGTTTCTAACTTTTTATTCCGTTTTGATATTCTGATAAACAATTTTTAAATTGTTGAAGTGCCTCGATCTCAAAAATAGGGCAATTCTAACCCCAAAGATCGCCAATTTTTCGGTGGTTAGCTAATCGTGGTCATCAAGCTCTTCTTATTCATCACCAGGGGTGTATCGCTGCGTATTCCTTTGCGGCGACTCAAATTGTGCCCTGGCCCCCAAAAAATCTCAATTTAGCAGGGGGGAGGGGGGGGGGGCGAGTCGTAGGGTGGGAGGCCAGTGACGCAAAACGTTTGGGCCGGAACCACGTGAAGCCATCAGGAGGCCATCAAGAAACGCTAGAAGAGCAGGGGAGAAGAAGCCGATTTGGCTAAATGTCACAAATAGCTCAATGGAGAAATTTTGCAGAGCTTTTAAACACGCAACAAAATTTACGCTATTTGGGGCTAGCTAGCAGAGTTTTCTTATGGAAGTGAAGATATTCTGGAAAAAACTCGTGCATTATCAGAGTCGAAAATTGGCTGTCCGTGGTAGGGGCAGAAATTTTTGCACGTAAATTTGAATGCCAGGAAATTTCGTCAAATTTTGAAATGAAAAGTCCCGCACCTGATAGACTAGCGTCGATTTTTTTATGGGATAAATGTCAGTTTTTGGATATTATTTACATCTCAATTTACTGCTAAATTACAGCTTTTCTAATCCTTCCGAAACGACAACGTAGCGCTCCTATTGACATCACCAAAAACTATCGCAAAAATACCCTTTTAGCCGGGTAGATAGTAGATTTTAATGCAAATTTTTTGCAGGAATCTAACATTTGTCTCTCTTAACCAAAACAACAACGCGAAGCTCCTACTGACACGCTCAAAAAATGGCTGCAAAAACATCTATTTGCCGGGTAGATTGGCCGCCCCACCCTCACCCGGGCGCTTTTCACGTATTCATCTCGCTCTTAGGGCCCGGTCACGGGCCCTCTTGCAATTTTGGCCCTGTGAATGCTCTCTATGGGCCTTTAGACAGACCCGGCAAATGGGGTCCAATATTTCCCACCACCCTCACGCGCGCTCACACCAGAAAATGAAGGGCCGTTTTTGAGCGGAGGATTTAATGGCACGTGTTCTCATCAAGGTATTTGAGATTTTGCGATCAAAACCCATTTCCTCAATGATCTCTGCTGGCTTTTCACCATGGAAAATATGAAAATAAAAATAGTTTAATATAAGTTCTCAAAAAAAAAATAAACACACTACGGTTCAGTTTTTCCAAAAAGTTTAATCTATAGATATCCACCCAACCAGGCGATATCCCCCAATTCGAAACGTCCTAAACCCAATAAAGGTATCGAAAAAGTGTTCGCTGGTCGAACCGCGGTCTTTCTCTGCTCTGCCCAGTTCCCGGGCCATCCGATCTTTCCGGGACCCGAATCAAATTCAATTTGGGGCGGAAGACGCTCATAGCCGGCGCGGTGGCCACCGCCGCCGCCACCAGCACCACCCGCCCGCTTCCACACCATTATGCAAAATACGCAAAAAAAAGATGCGAATTGAGATGGAGGGTGTGGTTGGAATCGGGAAGTAAGCTATAGAATTCATCCAGACATCAGAAACAGTGTAGTTTTGTATTTTTTGGGCCTATTTAAAGAATATATTTGTCGTACTAAAATAGTTGTGAAAAATGGGCTAAAATGATAACATTTTTATATGTTGAAAATTTTATACGGGACTTAAACAACATAGCTGCCGGCAATACAGGTTTTTAGGAGACGCGGATTGAGGATTTTCAGAGCGTAATCGCTTCTATATAAAAGTAGTATGGCAAAAATTACCAAGAAACTATCAACGATTGCTAGTGTGACAGTGCTATTAAAATCAGGTTTTTCGTAGCCGTACTACAAAGCGGAATTTAATTTCGCTTGCAAGAATCTAATTGGAAATTCAGTTTAACCAGGGTTGAAAAGCCGCTTCGCGACTTTTCAACCCTGGCCCCCGTCTAATCCTATGAGGTTCTTTATTTGTGCATAATCCATCAATCCATATTTGTGCCTCAATTCCGATGACAAAAAAAAGAAAAATGAGCCCTTTGGGCCTTTATATAGGCTACTGCAACTTCCGGCGTATGCTAATTTTCTCCTAACAAAGTGGGCGGCCGAATTTTTACGAAAAACTTAATTTTAATGTCGAAAACAACATATTTTGCAAAATCTGATGTGTGTGCAGTCATCTACAGCCCATTACGCATCTAATGACGTATCAAACACCTCCTTACGCCCCTCCCTCTTGAGATATCCTCCGGACACGCTGACGGAAGTTGCATGCAAAGTGTCATACACACACACACACACACACACTATTTTTTTATATATAGTAGGATTAGGCCAAGATCAGGTCATGAGGTTGTTTCAGTAATCTCCGAACGAATTCTGCTGGCTTGAAGCTATTCAGAAATGACAAGGTGTTTGGCGTTTTATGAGGTTTTGGATTGCGTGGAGTAAAGGTTAGTAAAAATGTTAAAAAATCAACTTTTGTTCACGCGTGATTGGAAGGGATGGTACCAGCAGGTAACCCTGGCGGGCTTAGTTAGGCTACACAACGCTCCAAATGACTCCCAAGAGACTGCCTTCGGGAATTGAACGAACAACGATGGCACGTTCCCTTAACATAATTAAATCCAGTTATAAGCGCACTAATCAGCTTTCGATGAATTTTCCACTACACTAGACCCCAAATTCCTGCGGTCTTCGACCCATACCCAACCCCTTGAAAATGCCAAAAAACCGCCAGGCTGATGCCTAATCAAATTGTGGAGGTGGAGGGGGAGAAGGCGGAGGTGAAGAAGGAAACAGATCATCCGTCTGCCTCACCAGCTTCACCTCCTCCTCCCCCAAATAATTAGTTTATTCGGTTGCTTCTTCGACTGCCCGCCTACAGCTGCTGCTAGCCTGCTTCTCGCGCTTAATTGCAGCCCCGCCCGCCGCCCAGGAGGTGGAGTCGTTTTTTTAAATGCGCGTTGAAGCCTGGAAATTTTGGGGGAATTTGCGACGAATTCCATGAAAAGTTAACCGGTTTTAGAGAAGAATCCGAATTTTGGAAGAAATTTCGCCAATAAGCCACCCAGGGAGGAGAATCGTTTTAAACGGAGTATTGAAAGAAAGGAATTTGGGGTAATTTTCATAGCAAAAACCAGCGTTTGAAACTGAAAGAACTCGGTTAAAAGCGTTTTTAAAGGGCCATTGAAAGCTAAGGGTTTCGGTCGGAATTCGATGAAAAAGTAACTTAATATACGTGACAAAAAGGAAAATTTATTAAATAAAATTTTGCTGATGGACCTTAACCTGACTGAACCAGTCCAGATAACTGAAAGTCCCAGACCTTAGATTTCACACGATTTGCTACTAGATCTCCCATTTTGAGGGAATTTTGCTAATCCAAAGCATCGTCGTTGTCGGCTATAATCCTTAGCCATTGAAAAATAGCGATTTTGCAAAAGCCGCATCTGACCAGTGAGCAACTTGAATTTTTCTCAGTCCTTGCGGTTCTAAATTGATCCAGCCCAGCAAAATAGCACCTTTTTAAGAGTTTTTTTTAGATTTTTACGGCTTTGATATTTAGAAAATTCACGAGTTTGATTTTGTTACCAATTATTTCGATTTTTATCATTAAGCATTAAGGAATTCATAACCCTGTGTTTTTTAAGGTGTTATTTGAAGGTATACGCCGGTTATTAACTACAAAACGCCGTTAAAGGTACACTAAAATCTCGTGCAAAAAGTCAGTTCGCGGTCGGAAATCCAGGCCCTCTGCCGCGCAACGTCCGGATCCTTCTTATACCCCTTCCCTCTCCCTCTCCCGTCTGTCTCATGGCCTAGTGGTCTAAAGCTCGCCCTTGGCGAGTGGCGCGGGTTCGGTTTTGCTCTGCGGCGAGCACCTACCGTAACCCTGTTTGCTATTCCGCGGACGGTTACCGGCCGGTAACCAAGCCAACGAGGCTTTAGTGTACCTTTAATGGTGGCCTCTACAGGATAATGGAATCCAAAAATTCAGAGTTGTCTATTAATGCGTAGCCCTGATAACTTACTGTTGCCCGACACTTTCGACAGTCGGTTGCTGCTGAATCGACAGTTCCCGCAGCAGCTTTTTCCCCTTATCCAGCTGCCTTCCGGCCCATCCGATTGCCGCGCCATGGGCAGTTCGGACGCGCTCGTTTATCGTTTCCATATTCGAACAGCTTCCGAGCGTTTTTAGGTCTTCTCCAGCTCCTCACTACAGATTTTCGATTAGTCGTGGAAATTGGAAGACACAAAATGTTAGAAAAATTGAGGTAAAGGTTAAGAATGGAAAAACCGGAAATGGGATGGATCTACTACAAACTACAAAAAATAGAGGAAGAGCTAAAGGCATGGAATGCACAACATTTGTTATTGTGTAAAAATTGAGTTGGGAGGATCGAGGTCAGGAAATGATATTTTACAGTTTTCAAAATTCATTATTCTCGGAATCAAAATAAAGTAAATGTTTATTATTGGCTCTATAGATTGTGCTTTAAAAAATAAACTTCAAGACCGAATTTTTTATTCTAATTATCCTTTTATAGATAATCCCGAAATTTTAAAAATTTTAATGTGTGCATCGCTGGGTTATGGAATCAAATTAATACAACTTATTACCAGAAATATAAAATTCAATTTATGTCAAGCTTTTATATGCAGAACAAAAACAATTTAGTATGCCGAAATGGTACTTAAATTGAAATTTGCATAAACTCCTTGAATTCTATATATATTTCTGCTCGTGCTCCTCAAACATCCAGATTTTTGCTCGTGCTCTTCAAAAATTAGGCTATTTTGCTGGTACTCTTTGCCAAATTTAACCCACCCAATTAAATAAGTACAACCTGACGTTTCCTTCCTTTCAAAAATGACGTCAATGGTCCTTATTTTTAGCTGGGGGAAGCTGAAAAAAGCCAGAAAAGCATGTAGGGCCAGAACATAGACTTCTAACTTGGCCTTCTGACGGGAGAAAAAGGTGGGCTTGCAAAATGAAACTCCCTTTAGGGGGATGATGATATTTTGCGGGGGGTCGCCTAAATAGAGAGCTATAGGCTATTTAGAGCCCTAAAGGAATTTCCCACCCTCAATTTGGGAAGCTAGAAGCGGGGGGGCTTCATACAATTTTTGGGGGGTCGTTGGAGAGCGCAACGGAATTTTTGAGCGATTGGGTCTAAGGGTCGCGTGACTTTTGTGAAGGTCAAAGTGGCCATAGAAGCACGTGCAAAAATACGTAAAATTAATTAGTTGGCATTTAACAGCCACATTTCGTTGTATGCTAATTTCCCAAACCAAGCTAAATAGGCATTGATGCCAATCATCAGTCAAAAACGAAATTTAGTTGTTATTTTGTAAACTTTTTACGATAAAATATTGTAGACGTAATTACCGTACCATCGGTCGTAATTGTTCAACAAAAATAAATGTTGGGAACGATAAGTTCCAATTTTTTTTTGCTCAAAGACGGAAATACGTGGAGAAAAGTACGAAAACAAATTAGCCCAGATTTTTACGATGCCCGATTTTCAATGATTTTTGAAAAATAGAAGAAATACGGTAGCGAGCAGGGGGACCGGGCTAATTTATCCAAAATCCGCTATTTTTAGTAGTTTTTATTCGATGTTGAGGTATATTTAAGCTTTTCATTAAACGTTTAATAAATCTTAGAAATGGGATATGCAGAAAGCTCTATAAAACTTCCTATTTTCAAAAATAGCTACCCGCAAAATTCAAATCCCACCCCGCCAAAGGTGTTTTGACGGTTCCGGTCGACTTGCCAAATTTGGCTGGGCGTCTAGCGCGGGCTTCCCAAGAAACGTCATCGTTTCAACGATCAACCACCTGGCCAAATTCCCATTTTAGCTTTGCCATGCGTAATCGAATGGAAATGATTCAGAATTGTATCTGGAATTGACACAGAAATCCAGAATCGACGTGCCTATAGTAAGGGAGGCCGTAAAACGAGCTGTGGCATTTCGGATGGGAACAAGGGAGGGTCTTGTAGGAACGTCAAGAGTACAAAACGTAATTACGGTATGGGGTTGCAAAATAATGTAACCAGTTCCGGGTTTTCGGGTAAAATTGGGGGTGTAATTGTGTGGAAAACGGTGGATAATTTTAGGGAGAGAGAGAGAGAGAGAGAGAGAGAGAGAGAGAAACGAACAAAAGGTATTTGGCGCGAGAGCCAGCTAGAAAAATTCGCAATAGAGAGAAAAGGAGAGGCAGTGAGAGAAAGCAGGAAGGCAAAAGCTTGAAGCGTTTTCAAGGATAGAACTACCAAAAACATCAGAATTACGCTTTTCTAACGACCATTAGTAGCGTATCGTACTCCCAGAAGACGTGTCCATAGGCAAAATCGTAATCCAAAAATTCCACGCTCCAAAAACCGGAGCAATTTATTGGCCAGCCCAGCCGAGCCTTGCTCCCGAACGAGTGCCTTGTTATAAGGGGGGTGTGCTGCCTGGATACATGCATAAAACAAGAGAGCCCCCGGGCTTTTGGGCCGCTCAACAGGGACGCAAAAATGGAGCACCAGAAATTGCCAAAAATTGAAAGAGAGAAAGACAGAGAAGCGTGTATATGTGTAGCGGGCATTCCGAAAAATACTGAAGCGCCGATTCTGGAAAATAGACGAGCCACGCGGGGCTTTTTGGAAAATAGCGCATTACTGAGTGATTGGCGGGGGTTTATCGGAATTCCGGGAATTCTATGGCACCTGGAATTTTTGGATATTTGCTGCATAGTTGTATTCGCCACTAAAAAAATCAGCATACAAATTCTTCAAAATTTTGGATTTTTTGGGATTTTGCAGGAGCCGTAATTTTGAAAATTTAAAATTAAGGAAAAACAGGACTTTGAACGTTACAACTGCATATATC
The DNA here is from genome assembly GCA_038088335.1 of Mesorhabditis sp. LJ9110. Taxonomy (NCBI): domain Eukaryota; kingdom Metazoa; phylum Nematoda; class Chromadorea; order Rhabditida; family Rhabditidae; genus Mesorhabditis; species Mesorhabditis sp. LJ9110. Next base: position 188,445 of record JBBGBA010000073.1, read on the forward strand.
TACAGCATTTGACGCAGTTATGTAAATCGAAAAACATGGCATTTCCAAAATTTCAAAACTACAAAAGACGACCGAGAAAATTGCCAGTATTTGCTAAAATCCTTACAAAAATTTAAAAAATATTAACAAACTATTCTAAAATTGGTAAAAAATATTAAAAATACAAAACACGGCCCCGTAAATTGTGGAAGATTTAATTTTGCAAAAAAAATCGGTCTGTTACAATTTCATCGAAAAAAGCATTTATCAAAATGACAAAAATAAAAAATTATTTTGCTAGAAATCGTAAAGTACGAGGTTCTGCATCTCAGGAGATATTGAACAGTATATAACATGAAAAACGTTGAAAAAATATTGGAAAATGCAAAAATCAACTTTCAGAAGTTACTTCTTAAGGTAACAAAAAATATTTTTAGCATAATTGACATCGGTCTGACCGTGTGTTTTTGCCTAGCAAATCCTACTGTACTATCTTCCGCCGCATAAAAAATATCCGCCTGAAAAAAAAACGGTGACAAAATGCGGGTTTTTGAGGGCAAATCCGGACTCCTGGAAAGATGAATCCCCAGGGGTGGTTTTGGCAAGATAGAAGAAGAATCCGAAGGATACCCCGGGGCCGCTGTGTGTTCACCCTGTTTTCATCTGCTTCCAGAAACAAGGGCGGAAAGAACTGCTAGGAAAAGACGACTTCGTCTTTTCGCCAAAGTTGCTCAGGGATTTATGGGCAAATCGGGGGTCACTGGGCGCCTTTTTGCATGGAAGACAGCTAGCAAAAGTAAAAGGTCAATTTATAGGATAGAATAGGCTTGAAAAGACCTGTGAAGCACTCTAAAAATAAAATTAACAAGAAAAGCTTAGAGATTAAATCGAAATAACTTTTATCACGATTCGATTTTAATATTTAGTTCATTCAACTTAAGCTAAATTCTTAGCAAAATTTATAGCAGTTTTTGGCAGTTTTCGGTATCGCTTGATTAATTTAAAATACAATTTTGCTTGGTCCTTCTATTGGCAGTAGCTAGAGGATTTATGGGCGTTTTTTCTGATAGTATAAATAGATTTTCGAAAAATGTCACTCATAAATTGTAGTTTAGCTTAATCGGTTGTACGGCTTTAATAAGACGTCAAATCTTGAAGGCATTTGTGCAATGATCAATAACACAACCGACCAGCCATAACCCAGGGGTGGTGCTCAAGCCGTGAAACGCGTTCAGCCGCCAAAAACAGATTTCCGCCGCCGCCCGAAAAAGGCGGGGAGCAGGCCAAGGGGAAACCCCGCAACCACACCCACAAACGAGCAATAACCCTTTGGCCCAATTGCTATTAATATGAACGTTTTTTTTTGTTTAATAATCTGTTCGGATTTATGATTATTACAGAGAGCAAAAAGTGTAATAATCCTTAGCAATATCTTATTGCGTAAGATCAAAACAACATTTGCAGACGCAATTCAAAAAATAATAAAAATATGCTAAATGGATATCATGTATCTTACATTTAATACAGAACATGCCATGAAATTCCTATAAAAATTCAAAACTTTTCCCAATGCCTAATTTTCGTTGCAAAACGGCTTAAATCATACCAGTCCAAAATTTTTGATTTAAACTCGAAAGTCTCTTAGCAAAGACGCAAAAAGTCACCATTAAACCCATAAAAATTAACTTATTTAGTATTAAAGAAGACTACCGCCCAGTTCTCGGCGAGGAACCCTCTAAAACGTCCGTTCGTTCGGAACTTCCGGACCCGAACCTGAATGCATTTCCGGTCGCCGAAAAAAAGTGCGTTCTGCAACGGGGTTCTCTGGTTTAACGATCATGAATGGTATGAGTCATTAGCTAGCAATTTTGAGACGTCATAAGGTATATTTTATTCGATAAATTTAATATGTGGTACATTTAAATTCAATTGTACTTTAATTTTTATTAGATAAACCTAATTTCGACATTTTTCGTTAGGATCTTTTTGCAAACCTCTAAAATTTTGCTAAAGTAATAAGATAGACTTAGCACTAAGAAGCTCGAGCTCCCGACCCGACTCCAAAATTTTGAAGTGTTTTCCGGCTGGAGAGCGACTCCATTTCGAGACAATTTCCAGCTGCTTTCCGGGCCACCGGGTTGGGTGGTCCACGCCAACAGCACAAATTGCATCAACGGGGAGGAGGAGGAGGAGGGGAGAAGGGTATGAGGATGGGTGTGTTGTGGTCATTGAAAAAACCGAATAGGGCTTATCGGTCTAGGCAGGACCCAAGAGCGAGAACCGCCCAAAGTTTCTATGGGTTTCCACATGTTTCTACGTGTAGTTTGCCATGGTTTTTCAACTTAACTAGTCAATTGCTTTCGGAAAATGGCGATTCCGTAGATTGGATGACCAACAGAGCATTTTTGAAAGCCACTGAGATGCTTACTGGCAATTTAACATCTTAAGTGTTTAGATATGTTTAGCAATAAAATAATATTTGCAAATTTAATAGTTAGAGGAGAGAAAATTCTAAGATGTCGGCTCTTCTAAGATACCTTAAACAATCGAAAGCTGGAAAAACCTTAAAAATCAGCGTGCTATACACCAAAAAACAACTGAAAAACCAGTTGCCAACAGATATATTGGATGGCCACCTCGAATAGAATAGAATCCATGGGCGTGGGCCCAGAGCACTGGCCGGGGCAAAAAAAAACGCGAGAAGAGGAAAAAGGCCCTGGGGGCATGTATCGGATAGAGGAGAGGGAATAGAGAAAAGAAAAGAAGAGAAAAAGAGAAGAGGCGAGCTCGGGATGCAGAAAACTAGGAGTAAAAGGCGGAAAAGGAAGACGAAAAAGCGAGGAGGACGAGAAAGCGGCCACAGCTCCAAATAGGGCCCACATGTGTCCCCCTCCCCAGTTGGATGTCCAAGGAAAAAAATGGAGCGCGAGAAACTGAGCCCTGGGCTGACTTGTCTGCTTTGATCAGATGAGATTAGGATCAGGACGTCGCCAGGAAATTGGGTTATTGTTTTAGGGGGAGTAAGGGTGTCTAAATCCGGATGTCTTGGATGGGGAATTGGCCAAAAATTGCTGGAACGGCTTATGATTTTCGGATTTTCGCAACGAACGCGACGCTACGGATGTCGGCATAAATTGACTCTAGATTTTTTCGACCTATTTTGAGAATTAACAGGAATTTAAGAACTTAGAAATGCCGGAGCGCGCACGTTCGGTTGCGTTTTGTTTCGCCAAATATCTTTGCATATCTTTATTTTTAATGTCTAAATCGATTGAGACTCATTGAAACAAATGGCTAAGAGCGCGGATTAAAACATCAAACAGCGAAAATACTGCTCGGAAAATTGGGCGCCAATTCGGAAAATCTTGAAAATGAGAAGAGAAAAGACCTGAGTTTTTCATAATGCTAACACTACTAGCATTAATAGAAATTGTTGAAGAATAAAATCCTAACAATATTTGAATTGCGCTAAATCTGGCCCCAGGTTACAAATCCACTCACCATCCGTTCCGTTTCTGGACATCGAAGATTACCTCCGCTCCTAGCAACAGCTACACAAAAGACCCTTTCATAATCCATTCACCAGCCAAAGAGATGGACATCAACACTTTTCACACATACTGTCAGCTTAAAACGTGCCTCCTTGGTCATGGCTTATGGATTCCCCTCTCATTTGGGCGTTAACCGCGATACGCGACGCACGCTTTTCAGCCATAGGGAAGGCTGAAAAGCTATGGAAAAGGAATACTACGGAAATCACTATGGAAAAGGGCGTACGCGTATTTTGCCGTGCGGCAAAATCTAGTGAAATCCATCGAGCTTAAAATCCACAACCATGCCTTGCCAATCCCTTTAAACGCTTCTAAGTTTCACAGGTTATATGACTCGCAACGGTCCGCACAAGCGCTGTCAATGCTTCTAGTCTCCTATTGCAAGGACTGTTTGATTCAATAATACTCTGTAACTGGGACGTCTTGGCCAATTGTCAAACGTGGCTAGGTGTAAAAATCAATATAAAACATCAAAAATCCCGCAAACCCCAAAAATGCCAAAAGCTGTGGCCGTCATTTGGAGTGTCTCGTGGCCTGAGAGTCGAAGAAGTAAAGGAAAAAATAGAAGCAGACACTCCCTTCTTTCCACAGAGTAGAGACGGCATTCAAAAGCCAGACCCCTGATTCATCCGGATTCTTTTGTTTCCTCCGGGGCTCTACCCCAAAAAAAGGCAAGGGCAAAGAATATATGGAGGCGGGTGGGTTGAGGTTATTTGGTTATTGGTGCTTATAGAGAATTAGGAAAGTTAATGCCAAAACGATTGCTAAAAACTCATACTCCAGTCAATTTCAATTACTAGCTACTTGTGGCCTTCAGACGGAGCGAGAGAGAGCTAGTCAGAGAGAGAGAGAGAGAGAGCGAGAGAGCGAGTGAGAAAGAGAGAGCGAGAGAGAGCGACACGAGGCCAAGGAGAATTATGCTGTCCTCATTTCCATATTCATTTTCCTGAGTCAGAGAGCCCGTTTTTAGGGAAGAAGGGATCTTTGGGTAATTAGGCAGAATCAGAAAAGGTTACGTAGCCAAAAAAGCACACGCTAGACTAAAGCGAGAATTTCGATTTGTAGAAATTGATAAAAAGAGAAACTGAGTTGATCTGTCACGGTCCCTTTAGCGAGTTTCGCAATTTCGGATTTTAACAAAATTCGTCTTTTAATGCTAAATTCAAAGTTTTTGTCACGTCTTTATCGACATTAATGCTATTTTAATCCAATTTTTCAGATTCTGAAAAAGTTTTGAAGGCGTGAACCGGAGTGGTTCCACTTCCGGGGTAGGTGGTTCTGGGCATTTCGGGGGTGTTAGGGGGGTGTTATAGGGGGTTGGCAATTTGGGGGTGTTAGCAGAACACAACGACGAACGTCAACTTCAAGCCGTTCAAAGGCTTAGAAAAGGAAGGACTGAGGCAGTTGAGTTGAAAACAAGAAGCCGAAGCCAGAAGTCATCCAGAAGTCACGAGGCCAAAGTCGCAAACTCGGATCGAAGGTCCAAGAAGACCCCGGGGGGAGGAGGCCAACGGGGAAGAAGGCACAAAAAAGAGGGACGAGCAGGGGGAAGGGCATAATTCGTGTCATTTGCCGTGGAAGGGGAGGGGGGACGTCTCCGAGGAGAAGCCCCAATCAGCCCGACTTGAGGACGAGGCTTGCGAGTGAGCGCGAGAGATAGAGATCAAGAGAGAGAGAGAGAGAGAGAGAGAGAGAGAGAAGCAGAGATGGGACACAATGAAAAAGACCAATTTTTGCCCTTGTTCTTTATGATCTTGGAATCCGCATGCACCGCGGCGAGGGGAGGGGAGAGCGTCCTGACTTCAGAATACATCAAGTAGTAAATAGGAGTAATTAGGGAATTTTAAAGGGACTGAAAAGGCAAGAGTTTGGTGCGGGAGCGGATAACATAATTAGAAAGCTTAAAACCTCTTTAAAGGACACTTGAACTCAAAGGCAAAAAATTCTGGTTTTTGGGCTTTCAGAAAATCCATGACGACTTTTCATATAAATTTAGCAATTTTTAAAGGGGTTAGCCAAGCAAAATCTGCGCATTTTCAGCTAGCTAATTCGCCTAGACACATTACAGTACAATCTAAAAAAGTGATAAGTCAAAAGTTCCTTGAAATTTCCCATTTTAAGCCGCTAATAATCGTCATAATTGCTAAAAGTACCTCAGACAAACAGTTTCACATGTTGCCAGGGTGTAATTTAATCGTAAAGAGCTTTCTAAAGAGTCTCGCAAGGCAAAATCTATGGATTTTAGGTCATTTAAGAGTAGTGAAACGGTTACGGTATGGAAAAGTAATTTTTAGAGAATAGAAAACTGGAAATTTTCTTATAGTAAGTCTTTTAAAGGGACCAGCATGGCAAAATTCATTCATTTTGAGTCATTTAAACGTGCTTTAACGTTTTACATATTGAAAATGTACGGAGCAACCTATAGAAAACTGGGAATTTTCTCGTGTCCAAGCCATAAAAGCGATATTGGAGCCGAGCTATGGGATGAATGTTCTCGTGCCTTCCGGACGTTCCTCTTCCTCCCCCCCCCCCAACCATCGGAAAATCGAAGAAGACAGAAAAGAAAGCTGCTGCTGTGGTGTGGTGGTGGGCCCTAAGGAAAGCGTGAGGGAGGGCCCACCACACGGCCACAAGCCAAAGAAAGAAAGATGGCTCATCCAGATAATTGAGGCCAATTTCGTGGATTGCCTGGTGGGTGGGATTACTCGCAGGGGTTAGGCACGTGAGAGGTAAGAGTAATCTTCCCACACCTACAAGTCAAGGAAACCCATCCTTTGGAGTATTGCGTATGCAAATTGCTGCCGCACGTGTTTCGTTGAGTAATAAAGCTACTTTATAGGATAAAATACATCAGAAAACCGGGACTCTAGATTCGAAGTTCTAATTTTTGTACATTGAAAAATCCCTTATTGGTTTGAAAAAAAATCGATTAGGCGCAGCAGAATCGTCACTTGAGGTAAATTAGATGGAAAACTAGGCTGCACTCCAAGTGACATTTTTCCACGACCTCCACGGAGGTTTTCCCCCTGAAACCAAGGCGGCCATTTGAATCGTACCGTAGTTGCGAGATCCACTTGGTAGCGGGAGCAAAATTTTAGTGCTCCCCGAGCCTCCCTCGAAGGCCAGTTAACTCGAATCTACAGTGTATTTTAAGCCTGTAGAGTCATCACAATGCACCAAAAATTTGGAACGACACGTCGTTGTCGACACCCAGGGGATACCCAGAATTTTCCATTTATACAGCTGTCAGTCCCTTTAAAGGACCGTTGAAGTAAAATCTACGGCTTTTTCTTCCTTCTTATTCATGGTTCAATATCCGTGAAAGTTGCCAAATTTTCATTTTCGTAAAGTATCGAGCGTAGCCGTTTTCATCCACTTTTCTTGCAGTTTCTTCGTTTCATCATAATTGTCATTTTTACTTTTTTGTATCATGGTTTAAACAGCTTTGTAATTCTAGTAAATAATATTTGTTGCTGTTTTTATAACTTTCAAATTCTGATGCCCATGCCCTGTTCAACTCCCCTTTCTCGCGCCTCGCCCCCATCTACCAACCGTTTGTTGATGAATTCCTCGAGATCTGCCAGCCTCTGTGCATTCGAGAGTCGTCGGCGGGTCGACCTGGAAAAAACAATTCAAATATTTACCCCCGGAAATGGCATGGCCGTGTGGGAGAACAATTTACAGTTGTAAACAAAGTGGGCGAATGTCCGACCGGAGGACGGGTCGAATTTCGCGGCTAGGACTCCCACGCTCTCGTTCGGTAGGTTCTCTGGGTTTTTTTACCTAACTAGGGGCGAAATTTAAATAATTAAAAACCCAATGTGGCTGGAATCACCATTTTAGCCCCTATTCTTGAAAAACAATTGTAATTTTTGCAAAATATTCAAAAAACGAAGGTTCTCAAAAAGCTTTTAGTTTTTTTAAAAGCGAGCAAACCGGGGTAGGGATATGATAAAGACGCTTGAATTTTGCTTGTATCTATGCATCAAGTAAGAAGGTAAGTCACGTGAGTAAGCAAGTAAAGGTAAGTAAGCTGCAGCATTACGTAGGTTAAAATTAACGCGACGACGCCGAGAATCTGGCTAGAATCTACCCCTCCCGGCGCCTAGGCCTCGACAACTACACGCCACGCCAATGCAGGCTTTTCAAATTTATATTTTTTTGACTAATTTATCTAAAACTAATGCTATCTAATTTTTGAAGCGTATTTTGGTGCAATGTGCAGCCGCCCGCACCCAGGCTAGAAAAAAGTGAGGATTTGAAGGCTTACTAGGGCCTTTAAAATTTATCGAAACCAATTCGTATGCTCGTTTGTCTTGGTTTAATTATTTTGGTCCGATCTAGGTTTACTAGCCACGGTTTCTCTTTGCCCGTAACTGATATAACTTTAATAGAAGTATCGAAATCCAACGGCTTACCTCCTCCGAAAATGGTTCCTCGGATTGTTCTTGAACATGGCCATCCGGGTGCAATCCCCAACCGAGCCCGAGCGGCCTTCATTTCCGCGTAGCCGCTGCATGTGGGTGGTATACTGAAAAATTGTATGTTCATTTTGAAGACATCTCCATGAAATGTTGACTCTTGACAGGGGCGTGCTGGACTAAATCGAATCACCTTTGCTAGCTAGAACTGTACTGTTCGACTTTTGGGACCATTATTGCACGTGACGAGTTGCGTAAAATTTCAATTTTCAACGTATTGAATTTATTATTTTTCTAACCGTCATAGATAGAAAAAAGCTTTAAAGGGTACAAATAAAGCATTGACTAATCAAAATTCAGTACCGTAAGAAAACGCAAAAAAATCAAATTCCGATTTGATGGCAATTTATCTGTTATTTATACGTGTTAAAAAAATTATATTAAATTAATGGGGTATAAAAACCTCATTAAACAAGTTATTATTAAATTTTTAAAATAGCAAAAATACTACATGAAATTATTTATAGTTAGCAAAACAAAATCACCAGAACTATGCTTCAGAAAAATCTCGAAATTCGAGAAAATTTCCAAGCAATTACAGTATACAGTATCTACTCCCCTTACCCCAATTTAATTGCCTAGTAAACGGCTAAAACCTTTGCGTGCTGGCACAGTACTTTGGCGTAGGTATGAACAATATGCTTTAATACAGGGGTGCATTTTACTGTACTTTGTGAAAGGGCTGGGGTGTGTCGACTTACCTTCTTCGATTTCTGGACCTTCAAATAAAAAATGGAATTCTAGGGGTGAAAAACCGGGATGAGGAAATCAATTTCCCTCGAAACTAACTCGAATGGGTTGTGGCGCTAGCCAATAGAAGGAAGAAGAAGAAGAAGAGGGTGGGGGACAGAACACGCTAGCCCGGCCCGCCCCATTCCAATAATAAATATTCAGAGGGATGGGATAGATGAGAGAGAGAGAGAGAGAGAGAGAGAGAGATAGAGAGATAGAGAGGAAGGGAGAGAGAGAAAGTGAGAGCGAAGATGGGTCGTAAAGACTCGGAAAAAGTTGTGGGTCCCAAGAAGGAGCGGGCCAATTGGAATTGAAAGTTGGGCACTAGGTAACCTGGGCCGTAGTTTGGTGGTCAGTAATGGAGTTTTTTATTAAGGGCGTTCGCAAGCTATGAACATCTATTTTTTTTTGTTGACAATTTGCGCACCCGCGACGCGCAATGCGTGCCGATAGCGTAACGGTGGTTAAAGGAATGCCCAACCTTTTCCGGGCTCAAAAAGCAAAAACCATGCCGCGGGGCGGGGGTCAAACCCGAGACCACCGTTGGCCCATTGGCGCACAAAATTCGCGCGTCATTTGTACTTGCCGGAATACATAACTATTTATTTGCCGCCAAAACCTTGGGTGTCCCTTTAAGGGGCCCTAATCCATTAGCACTGGAAAGGCGTAGCGTGCGCGTTGCGCGTGTTATTTTAGGCAAAATCTATGATCCGCCCCGCTCGTCGTTTTCAAGAACCACGGCAGTCAAGGCTTTTTTCTCCACCTCGACACGCATCGAAACCGTTGTGAATCGACCATAATGGATCACGCTACAAAAACAATAACGACTGCGTCGCGTGTCGCTAGTGCAACAGGATAATAGCCAAAACATTGACAGCTATGCCTTTCCCGTATTTTTAGATCATTTTTAATTATTGAGACAGGGCCAGACGAAACTGAATTAGATAATAATTAACAGGGATCACAGGTGATAACCACTATCCTAATTTTAAGTTCACAACAAAAGAATAGTCGCTTTAAATTAGGAAGTTGGTTTTTTTCTTGGAAATTCGGTAAAGAGCTATGGAAACGCAAAAATAAAGGATACAATACAGGGTGTCCCATAAAAAAGCACCCCTCCGGCATTTCGCCGTATTACATCCGATCGGTCCGAAATTTGGACTAGAGGTGTATCAGACCCTAAATAACCACAATCCTGACTTATAGCCCGCCAGCTACAGTAATCTTCGAGATACAACAAAAATAAACTTTATATCCGTTTTTCATATGGTTTTCGTCGAAATCGACCCTTCGAATATTAAGTGAAAATGAAGCGGCAAGCCTGCTTTACCCCTAGAATTTTTTTCTGATAAAAATTAGTGAAATAACCGTTGATTTCAACAATTTTTGTAACCCAAAGTCACCCGCGATATTAAGCGAAATTAGGATTCGCAGCCGGAAGTCGATGCAAATCGATGCAAAGTCCAAAAGATAGCCGAAAAAACTGTTAAGAACCGCGTAAAAACAGTATTTTGACGATAACTCGAAAACTACTGTAGCGATCGGTCTAGAAGTCAGGATTGTGGTTATTTAGGGTCTGATACACCTCTGGTCCAAATTTGGGACTGTTGGGATGTCATACGGCGAAATGCCGGAGGGGTGCTTTTTTATGGGACACCCTGTAGATCCAAGGAGAAAAACGGCTGTTCCGAGACCTCTAGAAACACCCTAAGCCAAAAGCCCTAGCCCGGCCGCAAAAAAGAACCCACGGGAGAGTCGGGCCTCAAGAGGTTGTTATCCGAGTTCACATGCTGCAGATGATGGGCCCCAGAAACGGCCTTCATCCCCGATGCACAGCTTCTTCTTCTTCTTCAGGGCCGACCCGTGACCAAACGCCGCTGATGGGTGACCACCACCACAATCCAAAACAGGTCTGAAGGAGTAGTAGAGAACTGAAAAAAATGAAAAATTGAAATCATGGAAATCAATTGAAGTCGAGAAGTTGAAAATATAGCTTTTTTAGCTACATAATGTTGCAAAAAAAATATACATTAGAAGCACCGAAAAATTTTGTAAATGGATTGACGGCGCAGATTTATGAAGTTCGTGACGAACCAAAAATGAATTGTCGCTTTAACGGTCCTTTAAAAGCCAGAAAACCTCCCTGAAACGCTAATTAGCTTCATTGTAAAGTCCCAAAAGCCGGATCTCGTTTTTGCAGTCAAGGAGCCTTTGCAACACTAGACTCCCATTCCTATTTTTCTATTTATTCGAAGGTAAAGCCCCACCCACCATCGTCCTTGCATAACTCGGCAAAATTAGGCTAATCATGGCGAAGATCGGGGTTGGAAGTCGACTAACAGCCAATTTTCAAGAAACCGCAACTCGATTTGCTACGGCGGAATTGAGTTATAACCTTTCGGAAGCTCAAAACAATGGTCTAACAATGTTCAGTGCTAAATTAGGGGTCAGCCTATTAGCCAATTTTTGTTCTTTGTTCCTTACGGCTGTGACTGACCCAGGGAGCGTTTTTACGCTTCAGAGTCCAAAGGTCCCGTTGCAGAGGGCAAATTCTAGCATCACCGGAGTCTCCCGGGTTTTTTTTACGCAGCATACGTTAATAAAATATTATAGATATTCAACGGAGACGCAAGACGGGAATCTTAGAATAGGATTTTGGAGCATCAAAAAAAATGCCGAATGAGGTCAAAGCGGAACATGCTTCTTATGCAGAACACCACTAAAAAATGTCATGGTAGGTCTTCATAAAATATATCGAAAAGTTCAGCGGAACAGCCACGTAAGTTTTTCACAAAAAAAGTAAAATTCCACCCAAATACACCCTCCCCTACCCAAAAAACACCCATTATTATCCTGATAATCCTGCCTTTCTTGCCCTATTCACCTTTTCCATGCCTATTAAACCAACGTGCGTAAGTAGCAGCTTAATGGAGTAGGTGTGGATTGTGAGGGTGGTAAAATCAGAAAGAAGGATTTGTGATGATTACCTGACCTGGATGACCAAATTCTGGGTTGGTTATTGTAGTCCACCGTAGCCAGGGAGACCGCTTTTTGGGTAAGGCAAGAACCGGCTCATGAGCTCCATGAGGCGTTCGGTGGAGGTTTTTGGGAAAATTGCAATTCCGGCGAACGCTTTACAGTATTCTTAAGAAATTTGCGTCAATGCTTAACTGGTTGAATCGCTTAAAGGAGGTTATAAAGCGCCAAAATCAAACGCTTTTGCTAACTAGGCTCCGACAAATCCTACGCGGCGAACGAATGCTCACATTTAGAGTAAGTTTGGACACGCAGACAGTGGTGTTCGAGAAAAAACACAAAATCGAATGTTTCCCGTCCTTGTGGGAAGGGATGGCGAGAGAATACGCTAGCAGCGTCGGAAAATGCGAGAGCGAAACGTAAAAAATTTCCGATAGATTCATGTAATACCCCGGAAAACTCAAAACGTAGATCTAATAACAAAGCCGACGTATGTTGGTATGCCATTTAAGCCCGGCTAAAATGCCGACATCGCCATCACCAATGATCGAAAGGGTTTCGGATGGAAAAAGTTGAGCCGGAAGCAGTGGCGACATTTCGGCTATCAAAATTTCTGCTACCAACGGTTTTCAAGATTAAAGAAACAATGAAAAAACGTCTATATCTGCTGCCGCAGGGTGTCGAGGACAAATTGTGTCTCGTCCTCCGCTTGCCATCTATTCGTCTATGCCAAAAGAAGAAGGACTACTGGGGGTGTGTTGGTTGCAGGGGGAAATTAGTGGTCCAACGGGCTGAAGGGAGGAAGAGGTCTTTTTCCTTTTTGCTCTATCTTTCTCTCTCTCACTCTTTCACCCTCACACACTCTCTCTCTCTCTCATTCATCGTCTCATCGAAACGAATTTCATTTTGGGACACACTACGGGTGGACATACTGCTAGTTCTGTCGGGACGACGACGACAGACGTCGTCGGCGGGCGGTTTGGATATCTGACGGGGTTCGGTTCTATGGAATTTCTGTTTTGTCTGTTTAAAAATTAAAACTACCGAGATATCTTCAATACGTTTGTTAAACACAAAGTAATAATTCTTATTAAAGTAGCTTCCTTAAATACGATAATTAAGTAGCACCACATTTTGTAAATTAAAGCGAACGTTCAGGGAGGGGTCGCGTACTCGGCCCAACGTGTACACCCTATGGACGTAGGGACCGCTCGCACGGCCTGCCCGTGCCGTGGCAGGTAATTCCCCTCCTTTCCTGGCTGGGGCGCCCATCGCCCCCACGCCAGCTTGCACCTGTGGCTAACTGGTCCGAGCGGGGGGGTCCGGGTTCGACCCCCGGACGCGGCAAAAATCTTTGCTTTTTTCCAAGAAAAACGTCCCTGAACGAGCCCTTTAAACAGCTGAAATTTTGAATCGTAATGTTTCCGTCCACAGCACAGTAAGACTTCACGATGACAACTCCAAAACAGTTGGAAAGATTGATGTCTGCTTTTTGCGTAATGTACTGCGTCCTACTTCTTGTAGATCCGCTCCGCCGACCCGTGTCTACCCCCATAAATCGGCTTGGCCATCTGCAGGGCCAGAAAAACCGGTTTTTAAGAGGCAATACGCAGGAGACCGATGATTTAAAACAAAAAGACGTAGTACGTCAACTGAGAGGGAGCGATAACGAGGGAGAGAGAGGGGAGCGTGGGATTGAGAGAGAAAGGGTGAGAGAGTGACAGAGTCAGTATTAGACATGAAATTGACAATATTGAAGCCTGATAAACGCTCGAAACTGATCCGAATTATTTCCTGGTGGAGGGGCAAAATGACACGTTTATGAATATTTTTTCAACCAGGTAGGGCGGCAAGAAGCATGAATTTAGAATTGTTGACGACAGACAACCTTATGTGTTTTCCCTTTCGCGATACTATCTATTTTTGGGCGGATCCGGGTTTGGCAGACCGGGCAAAAATTAGAATTTAGTTCTTGATCAGTTTCGTCTGCCAAAAAAAAACCTAAAATTGTAGCCCCAAAAAATCGAAACTTTGTTCGAGTAAAGGGGCAGTGACGAAAAATTTTGTTAAAGATACCATGAGGCAAGCATCGTTCCGAAGAGCGCCACGTTTTTTATAGCTTTTCAGCTAATTTTTGATGCTACTCCTTTATGCGTGGCTAATAAAGCTTCAGAGTATTGACATTTAGAGAGAGTGAGGGAGACGAGAAATAGCGAGAAAGAGAGAGAGAGAGAGAGAAAGGAGAGAGAGAGAAAGCTATATGTTTCCATCATACGATATAACGATTATCTTTGTAGGTCTTATCAAGCTTTTAACAAGTGGGAAAGTGAGGTATCTAGCATTTAACTTAACACAAAATCCAAAGTATCACTTTCGCGGCCATATTTCAGGCCATAAAACCCGGCGAACGGCCCCAGAGGCAAGAGCCCGAGACCCCCAAGAGTCGAGGCTCCATCAAAAAAAAGGGAAACTGAAGGGGGGGGGAGCAAATTCTGGCCGCTGGGGCACATAGCCCCCTTGTGGACGGCCACAGCATCCAGCAGAAGCAGGCCACAGCCGCCACTAAAAAATGGCGAAAAGGAGAACGGGGAACTGGCTTTTCGGGCCCTCTTCAGTTGAGGGCTGTGAGGGCAAGGCTAATTCTGGGTCGTTTCATTCCGACGGGGTCCCGCTCACCCGCTCCGGCTCGACTCGCATGAAGGGCCCCCGTTTTGTTGGGTTGGGTGTGCAACATCAAAAAATGTGTTGCTATTTGGGCTGGGTGGGGTTTCGATTCGTACTTTGGATTTACTATTTTTAGCTGTTTTGCTTGAGCTTAGACTTTGCCCAAGGCTCCCTTAGGCTTAGGTTAGGGCTCGGCTTAGACATGGGCTTGGCCTAGGCTTGGCCTGGCCTGGGCTTACTGTAACCCGCTTCTGTTGACGTGGGATTTGGTTAAATGAGATAGCGCACCTTGAGCAGAATTTTTTTCTGATTCCGATTCCGTTTTCAAAAGTTGCGGAACCCCTCGAAAAATAGGTTAAAAATCGATTTTAAATTTGGATGAAACTGGCCCACTACCCCGCTGGGAGGTTCAAAGAGGCTCTCCAAAGCCCCCTTTCCAGCAGCTCGATGGTGCGATGGTAAGGCGGTGGTCTCAGGGGGGAGGTGTCGCTGGTTCGACCCCTGCCCGCGGTCGTATTTTTTGCTTTTGCAATTTTTTATTCGGAAAGTGGTTTTATAAGACCATCATATTGCTTGCTACGATTTCTTTTTTTTGAAATGGCTGTATTCTATCAAATATGTCATAATGCCTTAGGCTTGCCTTAGGTTTGCCCTAGGCTTGGTTTAGGCCGCGCTTGGGCTTGGCTTAGGTTTGCCAGGCCGGCCTTGGCTTAGGCTTGCTTGGGCTTAACTTAGGCTTGACTTAGACTTGCCTTGGGCTTGTTTTAGGCTTTAGGCTTGACTTAGTCTTGGATTGATCCATTGACTCCTCTGGACACCCCAATTCTAGGGGCTTGCCGCCGATTTTCCAAATTAGGGCCGTTTTTTGGTCGGTCAGCGTCTGTTTAAAGCTGGCTACAGGTTTTAGCGTCATAAAGCAGCTTCAAAACGCATTTAGAATTTCTAAAAGTTGTAACGCAAATTGGATGAACTTTTAAACATTGAATTGGATTAGAAAACCGCTTCCAAATACGGAAAAATTAGCTCCTTTGTTTAAAATTTAGGTCCTAATTTCCCAAAAACTCCGCTTCATTTTCAAATGTCAATGTTGCGACCCGTCATACTCAAAATACCCCTGTTCCCTTGGATTGGCCTGGAATTTCAAAACCTCCAGTTTTTTGAGCAATTCACGGAATTGACGTCGTTTGATGGATGAATAGATAGAGATGGCAACACAGTTCGACTCAAGGAAATTGAAAATACTCAGATGAGGTCGAGGCGGGCAGAATTGTAAATTCTATGGGAGTCGGCGTCTCGGGGGGTTCGTCGCTGAGGAAGACGGGGCGGCGAAAGATTAATGGATGGGGTGCAGAGTTTGGAATGAGATGCTGAAGCGAGTCAGGGAATAAGTGACTTTTGAGGCATTGGGGGTGTTCGCTCGCGCTTTTTCCTGGGACTCAGAGGTGAAAAATTACATGCATTTGGCCCGGAGCAAGTTGGCAACATGGAATTTTCCAGGAAAAATGCAAAAATATAGTTTTGTAAGCACAAAGTGTTTGAACAGCGTAAAAGTAAATAAAAGCGTCGACTAAAGCTCAAGAGTTTATGATTCCGAGTAGATCACAAAGTATGATAAATCCGATAAAATGTCACACTGAGTGGGTGTCACCGAGTGGGCGAAACGCGTAGTTTCTGGAGACGGATTACAGCCGCCTGCACAGAGATTACCGTAACCGAAACGAGAAGCAAGATAGAGAGAAAGAGAGAGAGAGAGAGCACGACAGAGAAAGATGTAAAGCAAGATAAAGGAATTGTGAGAGCTAGCGAGAATGAGGCACAGAGAGAGAGTGAGAGAGCAGAGAGAGAGAGAGAGAGAGAGAGAGAGAGAGAGAGAGAGAGAGAGAAAGGGAGAGAGAGAAACATGGGGAATGAGAAAGTGAATACGCGGAAATGAGCCTTGAGTGGGCTTTTAAAAGTGTTGAAATTTAACTTAACAGACTGTTGAAGAATATAACAACTTCTTGTGGTCCAAAGTGGTCCAAGTCTAATTTGAAAAATAATAACAATAACAATCATAATAAATAAAAAGTATTAAAGGGACAGCCAATCGGCCAGGTTTTCCTATGGTTTCGTTGCTCAAGTTTTTGACAAAAATACTGGATTTCTTTCCGGAGATTGAGAACGTTTTGGGGGTAGATTCTCTAAGTAAATACCCGGAAAAAAGCACGACATCCAGGTTCTGCCATCCTTTGCCAAGCGATTGCCAGCGAGAGCGATGATTTCCAAGGGCCGACATGAATTATGAACGGCCGTCGCCTCCCCAGCCAGCCGATTCTGCATGGGGAGGGGCCGGAATTTGGCCATATTTTCACAATTTATTTATCTTTCGCTATTCGGGCGGGCGGGCGGGACGGCAAATCGAACCGCGGAAATGCCAGGCCGATTTTGGTTTGTGGCCCAAAAAGTGACATTCGTTTTGTTTGTGGGGTTGGAAAATCGAAAAGGCGCTTTTGGGGTGGGCAAAACGGCAGTCTTTGGCCCTGGAAACCTGAGAATATCAAACAATATGAGTAGAAAAAACGACCCAGAAAAAAGCATAGTAAGTCTCCTTTCCTTAACAAAAAGAGACAAAATGAACAAAGAGTCTCTTTTTCTTAAGGAAAGGAGACTTACTATGCTTTTTTCTGGGTCGTAGTAGTAAGATTAAAGGTACTATCAACGCCAAAATCAACCGTTTTCGTCGACAAGGGTTAGACAAGTACGACGGTAGTTTACCCTCCGGCTTGATTTGCACCTTGTACGCGTGTTGAGGACAGGTTTTGTCTTCTTGTCGAGGCCTAGCCACGGCAAGTGGCTCAATTCTTGTGTTTTAAACGCATAATTCGTACTGAAGCGCTAAAATCGATCTCTGGTGATGACTCGTTCTAGGAAAGTACGGTAGAAGCCTTTTGCCTCATTACCTTTGCTAGCTTGCGTGTTTTCACGTGGCTAGTAGATGGCCTAGAGTAGACCTAGAAAGACTACTATCTTCCCCGTGTTTTGTCTTGGCGCGTAATTGTCGAGATGTGGTCGACAGCAGCGGTCGACAGCAGCGGTCGAATAAAAGTCACCCAGAGAGAGCTAGTAAGAGAAATAGAGAGAAAGGGACGTAGCCAGTCAAAAAATTTCCAGGCATCCTGGCGACATCCGCAGTGCGCCCGCACCACGGAGTTTCCTCAACCCCTAGCCACTCTATTTTCGACATTTCCTTAGCGCGACCTGAAGCCAAATTACCGCGGAAATAGCCTTTTTCTATTGCTAACCCCCCGGCTTCATCGGCTATTTCCTGTCTTTTTTGGCGGGGGACAATTTCCGATTTTTTCACCCGGCTTCAAGCCAACAACGTCCCGCGTCCTGAACAGCTCCGGGTAATTGAGCAACGAGCTATTTTTGAGGGGGTGGGAGGTAGTTTTTCTGGCGCTGAATTGTGTTAAGAAAAGCGAATATAATATTAAGATACCACAAAATTCACTTGAAAAAGTATTGAACAATCCAAAATGTAAGGTATGCCCCACTTGCGGATCGACCGTTTTGAAAATTTCCTGAGCTTCACGACCCCTTTAAATACCCCAAAAATGTTTTGAAATTTTATAAACCTCTGATGATCCGCTGACAAACATTAACCTCCTCTCGGTCTCTATATGGTAGAACTTTGGCCAGTGATTTCGCAAGACAACAATGATTATTGAGGGGAGGCAGAAGCTTCAAGGACTTCGCCCCGAGGACAGATTATCCTGGATCAAATAAAAGAACTGTTAGTCCCTGTCGCTCGCACTCTGGCTCTCTCTCTCTCTCTCTCTCTCTCGCAATCCCTCTCTCTTTCTCTCGCTCTCTTTCCCCTCTCTCTTGCGCTCTCTCGCCGGTCGTACTCTCTTAAGCTAGCGGTAAATAGAAATAGATGACAAAAAAGGGGAGCCGATCCTTATTTCGGCATCAAAAATTGAGGTTCAATGGGACGGAGGTAAATAACAAAAAAAAACGAAGTTAGAGGTGAAAGATTTGGAGAGAAAGGAAGAAAGAAAGAGAGAGAGAGAGAGAGAGAGAGAGAGAGAGAGAGAGAGAGAGAGAGATAAAGAAAGGGTGAGAGAGAGTGAAAGAGAGCGCTAGACAAAACCTTGATTAGTCATTTGGTTCAGATTTCACAATTCTCAATCCTCCATCGAGCTCTTAATCATTCTCATCTTGCCCTAAAGTACAGAGCCAAATTTCTTGAAGCTCAACGAACCAGGCTTAAGGCTTAAGTCGATCACAAGGTTGAGCCTGAGAACAAGGTCAATACTATGCCTGGAAACTGTCTGGACTTAGAGGATGATAATTCCTAAAGGGCAATCCAGGTTCAGGTTGAGGTTCAGTTTCGAATTTTCTGCCAAAAAACCGCATCTTCGAACGATTAAGCAAAAAAATTCACTTTACGAAAAAATCAATTTTTGCTTGAGTAGAAGCGACAACGCGATTTTGGTATAAAAATTTTCAAAATCCCAGCGTTGCAGAGACCGACACTTAAAGCTACTACAAATTCAAATACTCAAAGCAACTTTTAAAAGTGATAAATAAGCTTAGCACCTCCTAGTTGAAGCCGACGATCCCCGTATTTGATATGCTAACGTTTTCGAATCGGGATGCACGACGACAAAATTTAAAAATATAGGCCAGATTTGCCCAAATAAAGGCCACGGAAATGCATTGTGTTCTACTCTGCAGATTTTTCAATGTGGCCGAGATTACGTCTTTTTTTCCGGCGTCAATCTCGACGCATTTGTAGTGTCAGAAAATGAAACACGACGCGCAAGCGAACTTTTACAACTTTGACAACAACGAGAGTTTAAGTGGACAATAGCTACAAAAATTGTGATTATCATGATAACGTAGGGCCCTACGAGCCTCAATCCGCTGACCCTCGCATCCTCGTCCTCCCGGCTCCAGCCGAGGGTTGTCGGGGGCACTGCATGCGTGGGGGGCCCAATCAAGTGAGAGGGCTCCATTTGGCCCATTTCTCGCCTTTTCCACTGGGTCTCCAGCTATGGCCCTAGAGAGACGAAAAAGGGGAAGCGGGGAGGAAGGAAGGACCCCCAAAACATGGCCCTCTCTTTTTTGGAGGAGGCTTTTCCCTGTGTCGAGCCTCAGCCAACCAAGCCAGTTATATCGTTGTCGTTCGGAGAAGAGGAGGGGGACATTCAATAGGCGAAATCTCGGGAGTTGGAGGTCATGGAATCGAGAGAGGAAAGGGTTACGGTAGCTTGGAGACGTCGGGAAAGGAGGAATCTGAGAAGTGACAAACAACCCCCGGGGATGGAATTCAAGAATTGAATTTGAGAAGGCAAAAAATGATGAGTTCATCATGGCCAAGATCGACCATGCGAGTTGCGAAAAATTCTATTTTTTTTCGCATTAAAGATCGGAAAATCCAGTTCAGTGCACTTTGAGGTTGAATTTTGCACCTTTTGATTCTAGTTTTCTTTAATATTTTCTCACCTTGTTCAATTATGAACTAAATTAAATCTCCCTTTATTGAATTGCTAAAAAAACAGTTTCTAAAGTAACTAGGAAGCACTAAAATCGCCCCCTTCTTTCGACTGGGTCTCGACAACCACTCGACACGCCAAAACACGCGTTCGCATCCGAATTCCAACATTTTCCTTACGTTTTGAATGCGTGCTTTGGAGTTACGCGTAGGTGCAGACACCTAGTGGATCTAAGAAGTCAGTTTCAGCCCTTCCGAAGCCCTTTGAAAGGCCTGAGAAGAGAAGACGAGACGACACGCACCGTCAAAAATTACTGTTTGTTGGGTTTTTTGGGCCATATGGGTCCAAAGAAAGCGATGGCGAGAGGCAGGCAGGGAGAGAGATAGCGGGACAGACAGAGAGAAAGCGAGAGAGAGCACGAGAGAGGGAGAGAGAGCGAGAGAGCGAGAGAGAGAGATCTATGGATGAGGAGACCAGACGCTTCCCAATTTTTTTGTAAAACTTCCAATCGAAAATCTGCAGCTACACCCTAGCCTGAAACATCCAAATGTCCAACGATTCGTCAGTAGTGTGTAGGTGGTGATGATAGTCTTGGACAAGGCAGATGTTTGTGAAGGTCTTGCCCCCTCTTTTTGCAACCCCCTCTAAATTAGCACCATGTCACCGCCAGAATTGAGAATTGGAAAAATGGGAAAATCGGCGGCAGGGTAGCTTTGATGGAGTGCGTTTTTTCGCTTCTCTGGGTCCCAAATCGTGCTTTGATCTTTCTCTCTCGCTCTCTCTCTCCCTCTCTCTGTCTCTCCCTCTCTCTCTCTCGCTATTTGGAGGTTGATGGTTGTGCTTTTTGCGGAATTAGGAATGCCCTCATTTGGCGACATCTGACACGGAAGAGGTGTCACAGGGAAGACGATGAGAACTGGGGAAAGGGTATCAACAGCTTCGGAAAAAGAGGGAGTGGAATGAGGGGGTTCAGGGTTGTTTATAGCATGCTAAAGAATGATACGATGACGTTATGCAATTCCAGGACGACGTTCCTTCTTGAAAATTCTGAGAAAACTGCTAGAAGACACATTAGTAGTCAAGATACTACACAGGGTAACGAGCAAATATCACTTTGGAAAATTTTCGTAAGAACTCCATTTGAATATCGACGTGCTAATTTAAAGGGGTCAGGAAGTGCCCAAATCAACCCCCTTCGACGACTAGGTTTCGACAACCGATAACCAAAAATCATATGCGTATCAGAATCGCAGCATGCAAAATAGGAATTTTAGCAAAAAAACCACTGGAAAAAAGCGTTTTTGGCCTGATATGTAGCTGTCCAGACCTAATCAGTGAAGGGGGGATTTCTGTGCTTCCCAGCGGCCTTAACCTTTGTAGAAAGTAATACCATTTATTCGAAGCTGCTAAATCACAAATAAATCAGTTGGATTTTTTCGGATGCGCTAGGCATCCTCCAGGGTCCCGGTCGAAAAGTAGAATCTATACAACGCTTTTTCAACGAGAGCCACTACTATTCCGGCGACGAGACCGAGAAAAAGCAGCAGAAATAATCCTAAAAATGTGTATTTCGAATTTTTAAGCCAGGAAATACCTCCCATATGATCCAGGCCAAGTGGCTGACCGACCATCTGACTGCCTTCTTCGCATTTACTAAAATAATATAAAAAATAAGCTTAATATTAAGACTATCAATGTTTCGGGTCAATATAACGCCAGTAACAGACGATAAATCTATAAAACTTGAAGGTTCATTAAATCAGTGGCCTATTTAATTTCGAAAGCATTTACTCACTTTTCATCGGTCGTCGCCCACCACTTCTTCTTCAGCATCATGATTATCCCCTTTTCGTTAAAGTCGAGGATCTGACGGGTCAATTTTTCGCGCCATTTGGACCCTAATAACTTTTTATCGCTAAAAAATTGATTTTCTACCTTTAGGAAGTGCAATACTGTAACCGTTTGAGCCGAGCACGACGTTGCCAACTTTTGTTAGATTGCAATTTTGAGCGACTCGATATTCCAAGGAGGTGGATTCCATGAGGAAAACGTATCTAAACTCGGATCATAGAGGGCGAGAGAGAGAGAGAGAGAGAGAGACAGAGAGAGACAAAGAGAGAAACAGAGCTATGGTACTTACTTTTGCTCCAACGTCCTATTCACACCCTCATCATTTTTCTGCACAAAACTAGCATTCCCATTGGCCGCCATCTTTTGCCAAATTTTCTCAAAGGTCTCGATCCTTGAATATTTGAAAAACTGAGCAGTCGATCCGCCAAAAATCGCCCCGAATGAATATTCGGTTTGATTGCTCAGATCCTCGAAGGACTTAAAAATATACAAAAGTTATAAAGCTATTCTCACATTGAACGGCATACTTTTACGCTCTACCGTCAGAACAGCCGCAAAATTAGCGGTATACTGGGCGATGAGGACGAGGGTGAAGAGCCACCAGGTCTAAAAAATGTTAAAACGATGTTATTATACAACTATTTTAGTTCAGAGAAGTATTCTCAAAACTAATTTTTAAAGAAGGAACAAAAACAGCCTGGTTAAACTTGTTTGTGTGTGACAAACTTGTCCTGGTTAAACGTACAGTACTAACGATCTTCGAGGCAAACGTCGCGCATCCATACCCCGATGAAGCTCGTAAAAGAATACAAGCAAGGAACCAAACAGCGTTCTAAAATTTAGCCCGTAAAAATTATATTTTCTGAAATACAGTAAGAGAGAAGCCGTGCTCATTCTTCTCCTCGCCGGTGACGTTGCTAACAAAAGTGAGGATCATCGTAGTAAGAAGCCCGGCGACAAGGGCAATCGACCAGGCTCTAAAATGGCATTTTATTTTCTGTTTAAACAATTAATTTGTAGATATCCACGCTTTTTTTCTATTTTTATACCATTAAACCGATCAACATATATATTTAGTAGGTTACATACCTTGAAGTCAATGGCAATAAAAATGACGTAATCGGAGCGCTCATTTTCTGATCAGGTTTACGCATCAACATCGAAATCCCGAGTTGCAGGAATGGGTCGGTGAAGTCGACAACCTAAAAAACGCTTTCGCGTTTTTCTATAGTTTTTGGCCTGAGTAAATCATAGTTTTAAAGCTATAACAGTCAAGGGGAATTTTTCATAGTTATCCCCGACAAAAATTGCTTTAATTATTGACGATTTAGCGATTGTTTTAAAATGTATTACCTCCAATCTCAATGCCGTAACGGTTATCGGGGCAACGGCCATGTCTGCTTCCTAAAAAAGTGATAATTTTTTGCAGTTTTTAAGCGTCTAATTTGTAAAAAGTTATAGAAAACATACCCCTGACAAAATCTCGCCAATCATCCCGTCCCAATGTGACGCATTTTGCTTCGATGGTTCCCCATATTTTCCGTCTGCCACCACGCTCAATTCGAACTCAAAGTTCAAATTTGCTGCCAATCTTTTTAAAAGGTCTACGCAGAAACCTAAAATTTATAGTTTAACTAACGAAGCTTACCAACATAAACCACTTCCCCGCTTGGGAGCACTTTCTCCATGACGTACGGCTTTTCTGCGATTGTTGTCACCTTTAGAACGCGCATCTAATCGATTTTTACCTGCACAAAGACGGAAAATTCGAATTATACCGATTTTAATTGTTGTATCGCATGTTCATGGGTGTACGGGATCGAGTTAGCTTGCATTTGCAGTTTTCGTTGGGTGCCATTCCAAGTGCCCGTCTAAAAATGGGCTCTCAAGTACTTTAATTGATGTGTTCAGCTTTTAAGGAAATAATTACCTTTTAAAAACTTTCAATTGGGTACAAAAGGGCTCGAAATTACCTTGACGACAGTGAAAATCGGGTTCGATCCCAGATTCCGTTTCAAAACCTGCCTTGTAGATTATTTTACAAAAGTATTATTTTCAGCCTTATCCTTCTAAAATTATTAAATAGTAAATTCTTATTAAATGGAATCATAAAAGTATGAAAAGTACTCAGATAACACTCACCACAACGAAATGTCATTGTCATGCCCATTTTATGGCGATGCCCCGGTTCAATTTCCAATATTGCACACCCCGCCTACTGGGTGAAAGGCCTCCCCCACAGCCCCGATCCACATGACTCCTTGGCGCAATGGTAGCGCGTTCGACTCCATATCGAAAGGTTGGGTGTTCGAGTCACTCAGGGGTCAAAATTTTTGCTTTTTGGAATGGAGATAGTTTTTGGTTAGCTAATGTCTAATATCAGGTTGCGAAGGACTAATTTGGATTTTAAAGTGTTTTTTGACTTTCTAACCTTGGTAACTTACATGTATGGGCAATCCATGAATGCCGAGCTCCCAAATTTCGATTATCGAAGCGTTGACGGGTAAATTAATCATAGCAGTAGAGTTTTCTTTTGTTTTACGCTCTTTGGTCACTTTGCAAGCATATATTAGGCTTTCCAGGGCAAGAGTAAATCCCTTCGAGGTGTTTTTAGGTGAAGCGGATATGAAGTTTTCCAATCCTGATAGGCTTCCGCTAGAACAGCAGTTCCACTAGCAGAGAGGCCGGTCTTGTTTTTGCCTAAAATATTGTATATTAAACTGATAATATTCATTATAAAAAAAACTAGCTATAATCGGATATTCAACTACCTGCCAGTAGATTTCTCGGTGAGACCAATGAAATCCGCATTTTATTGTGCGAATACGGCTCCATATGGTCATAAAGGCTGTCCTATAGTTTTTCATGTCTTAATTTGCGTTGCTAACTTACCAAGGAAAACAACAAAAACCAATTGATCGAATTTATCAGCCCAAGTTTCAAGCTCATATCCAGAAACTCGAGCGAATCCCTGGTGTGGCGGGCTCTCTTTTACTGTGGTCTTTACAGATAGTGTGTAGAACAGATATTCCAATATAGCACGTTTATCGTAAGAACGATCGCCGTGGACTCGAACCGGTAGTGGCACACCGGGTCGGAGAAGTGAGGATCCCCCTTGAGTCGCTCCCCCCTTATCCCAAACTCCGCCTCCGGGCCCCCTCTCCCGACTGCGCCTCCCGCCAGCTGCGGGCTAGCTACAGACTCGGAGAGGGAAAAAGCCCGGGAGGACAAAGAGTTTTAGGCCGCCACAAGTAGTGGCAGGTGAGACATTCCTTTAAAGGGAGCGACATGGGAAGAAAACCTCTTAAAAAATTTACCAATATGTGCCACTTCAGAACGAATCCACTAACCATAGTTCTGCCTCGCAACCGAAAAAAAAATATATCAATGCATTCAATTAACAGCGAAAATAAAAATGAATTAATCGGTGGTTCAGTGGTTAGATTTTTTTTTTTTTAGAGAAAAATATAAGAAAATAACAAAACAAACGAAATAATTGAATGATTGGAAATAAATTGAGGAAGAACTGGCACTCAACATATCCCTGAAAAAAGAAAAATGAAATCACCAAATTTTTAGAAGAAAAAATAACAGGAATTTCAATTGGTTTTCAGCCTCTGAAAAAGGGTATACAAAAAACCGAAGCCGGAATAGCAAAAGGATAAAGAAAATACAGAAAAGAGCACAAACATCGAAAATTGGGAGAGTTGAGAGGAAAGGAAAGCGGAAAAGACCAAAAGGGCCTTAACGACTTATTTACTCCAATTTTCTTGTTAGTTGTTTATGTTAATTGACTCACCCGGGTCGCCCGCGTGGCAGGCTTTTGATCACATCTGGCTGACTTATGAGGAAAACTACCGAACTGCCAAAAACGCCCACTTTTGGGACATATGGAAAAAACGGCTAGACGCCTAAACATCGTCAGCAGACCGAAAAGTGGTCAGTTTCTTTCTAACTTTGGCTCCAGCTATTGCAAAAAATTACCAATTTTGAAATTTATAGAATTTGAAATTTATAGAATGCGGCTAATTCTCTTGGGCCATCCCCATAGCGGCTCTCGTACCGGAATGGGGCTTGAAACGCAATTGTTCTTATTGCACTACGCCAATTGAGCCCTTTTGTGGGATGTTCCAGTGAGTATTTTGATACTACCGCTTGTTTGGAAAAACATAATCCCACCATGTCGAAATTCATTGGGAATTATAGACTGGGCTCGCATATCGACATCACCTGCTTGTCGATCTCGAATGTATTCGATTTGCAATGCCAAGGCGCAATTCCCTGGACCTTTTTGACGGATCAGGAAGGTAAAGCCGCAATTAAAGGCGCAACAACTAGAGAATTTTTAGAAAAAACCGTGCATGGATCGTGCAATCGCACTGCCAAGGCTTCGCCGAAGGCCAAGGAAGACTCCGTGACTCGCTTTGTGGCTTTTTGCCAGCGCCTGGCCCTTTTCTGGCTTGTGATCCCATTGCTTGTGGTTTTGGCTACTCTGATTTACAAAAAATGTTGCCGCCGCCAGCCTAATGTTGTCATTCCTGTTCGTGCCTTGATTTTGGAAGATGACTTGCTTTGAAGTGCTGGCCTTATTGATGAAATTTTGCTCCTAACCCAATTTTAAATGAATCAATTTCGCGCCCATAATCGAAAATGTAATAATTCTTTACGAAAATAAACAATCACGACAAAAGCACAAATTTCAGGACAACAGAACAAATATTCACGACAAAAGAACACATATCTAGAGCCCTTCGGCATTGCAGAAAAAGAATTTAGCCAATTATTACTAATTTTTCACAGGAAAAAAAAAATTGCGCACAGTGGGCAATTTAGACGGCCGTGGGTCCGGGAGCTCTAGCGAGACAAGGCATGACGTAGCATACGCATCCGTACATGGCCAAAGTCGCCAAAATCAGCGACCCAATTAAAATCGTGGTATGATTTAAATTCCCGGTGGCCGAGGATAAATAATCAATCAGGGCGCCGCCGAACGAAAGTTCATCATCTGTGTGATGCTCCGAAAAAACGAGATTCTCGGTCAGCTTCTGGTTGTACTTCGGACCTTTGAGGACTGTCAATTTCGTCCGGAATTTAATAGTCCGCACCGGATTGTCATTGCAGCTGTACTGGCACGTGACATTCTGCCGGGAAGTCATAAACCTTTTCCGAATCGTTGTATGGATACCATCGGGGCCGCACTGGACAGGATATATCGAATTGGCGCACTTTAGCTTCGCAACGACTAGCGAGCGGCTCTCGCAGAGCACAGTCGCCTCGGCGGCATGATGGCAGTCAGGTCCTGCGCAACCAGTAAAGCGACCGAAATCCGTGATTTTGCAATTTTCCTCGCTCCGCAAATCGGTGACGAGAAATGCATGACTAAAAGCCATCCGAACATGGACATTGCCCTTTTGAGTCACCAACGCTGGCTTGCCTTGCACCGCATGGATTTGGAATCCTTCCCCTAGAATAGGCAGCGACTTTTCGACATCACGGAAAAGATCTTCGGGATTAAACTCCGAGCAAGAACATGTTTCTTCGGATTTGCATCGGCAATGCTCAATATCAATATGGCATGCATCGTTCAAGTCACATTTGAAGTTTAAATTAACATTTGCCGCATGAGCTAGCCGATCTCCTTCTTTGGCGAAGAGATCATTGAAAATTCGGCCCCCGATATCCGCAGAATTGATCGACGCGATGCCTAATGCAGTCTCATTAGTCAACGCCATAGTCTCGCCTTCATTCAAAGTGACGAATTGACTCGAGGTGCCGTTTTGGGTGATTAATTCAATACCCAACGAAGCGGTAGTGATCCATTCTTCGCACTCGAAAATTTCAATAGGGACTTGACTTTGGGGACGGAATGTGAAAACCGTATAGGAGCACTTCTTGGACCAGAAGTAGCCGCACCAATCCGTCAGAAAGGTGGGCTCTTCATCACACCTGGCTGTGGCGAAGTTGGTCTGTGCCATAATTCTCCGGATTTCCGAAACATCCGGATTACTTGTTTTGAAACCAGCGCAAGGGTTTTCCCCTGTGCATGACCCGTGCCCATTACAACGACTGATTCGATCGACAACCAACGATCCCGCATAAGTCCGATATTTGGCTCGGGGCACACAGACTTTTTCAATATTCAGCAAATGGAGGCGAAATTGCGCTATGAATCTCGAGGGGGTAGCTAGGGACACGCAGCCTTCAGGCTCGAGCCCATTCAAAAAAATCTCTACCTGAGAATGCACCGTACAAATATTGCCGCTACAGGTGGACTCATCATGCGACACCTCAACACTCACGTGATTATCGCATGTAAGCACCGGAGATCAACATTAATGCAACAGTGACGCCTAATAGCGCACGTTGCACCGAAGTACCGGCAACTCGAGCAGGTCCTCGATTAGTGTCCAGCCTTGGCTGCTCCACCAATGGCGCTGTTGGGGCGGCGATTCGCTGCAACTCAATCCCTTGCGTAGACTGTTGCTCTCGCAGTCTTGCGCTGCACCACACCAGCCATCGATTGCAACAAATGCAAAGGAGAAAGATCCCTCGAAGGGCATCAATACCAAATTTCACGCCGATTTGCCATTTCTGCACCCAATTCTCGCCTTTGCCAATTTTGCAGGCGCAGCAAGCAATAAAGAGAACAATAAAAAGTCCGATGGCAATAACAACAGCAACAATCAACGGCCCGCAATGCGGATATTTCGCTGTATAGCGCCAGTACTGAAGAGATAGAAACTGCAAATCTTGAATGACTTCGCATATATCATAGCCCGGACAACTTTTATGAAAAAGGATTTGCTTACCCGTCAACTGGCTTGATTTCTTCCAGAAGATATTATATACCTTCTGAGCAACTTCTTCCGGATCTACCCGATAGTCGGTGCTATTTGCCGAGGGAAGGGGAGCAGCCTCACACTTGTCATTAATGCATACCCGATTCAGCGACGGCCACACGAGATCTCCATCAATTAGTGTGGCACCGAATTTGGTACAAGTGATATTGGTTTTTATATCCACCTTCTCAGCCTTTTTATCGGGAATTTCAGCATCCTCGTCCTCGCCATCAGTTAGATCGATAATGTAGTCCTTTGCCGCATCCAACCCAACTACCGCTACTATGGACTGCCACCCCGCACGTCCAAGTACGCGCTTATTCAGCCATTTCCCCGCTTTCAGAGGTACTTTGACGCCTGTGGCGACAGCTTTGAATGTGCCTCGCGCGGCATCCTTGGCTAGACCAGCAGCGGGCTTACCCGCGATTTTTCCCATTTTTCCCAATCCTTTAGTCAAAAGCTGAGCCGTCAAACGGTTTATATCCATCTTTTTGGACTGTGGCAGAGGCTTAGCAACCAGGCTGCCCAGCTCGTCCGTCAATTGGACTGCCGAAGGAGAGACCGGATTGTCCGCTCGGGCCAGCAACGCCAGGAACAATTGATATTCCTCGACCGTAATTTGGATGTGAGCCGTACCATTCTCGAGGATGGAATGCTCCTTATCCGGCGAAAAAATGGGCGACCGAGCAGTAGACGTCAGCAAGGGAGTATTGGGCAAACTAGTTGTTCGAATCGGGACCATCGCTAGAGTCGGGCTTGTGGCCTGAATCAAGAGCTTCATGGTCGTACTCGCCCATAGAGTGGGAGCCTCAGTCGGCACACTACTCGAACTGGGTGTACTCGGCGGCCAGGTCGTAGTTGACATCAGCCAAGACGACGAGTGCTGCTTGGGAGCAATAGAAGCGGGGAGCACTTGCTCACCAACCTTCTTGGCGAGGACCTGGTCCCAAAGCTCCTTCGCAAACTTCTGATTTGCCACTGGAACCGACTTGGCGCCGACCAATGGCATGAACAATGCGATGACACAGAAAAGGTGGATGTAGTAACGAGGGTTAGCTAGCACCTTATAATTAATTCTGGGCTGGTCCCTTCCTCTACGGCCCCTTGCTCGGCTGGCTCCTTCTCCCTCCAGCTCCGTCTGGGCAGCCGGCTGGGGATTGTTTACGCTGGTCGGCGATCGAGCCTTCTCTCTCTTATCGCCTCGGGGTATCTTTGTCCCCGACGACTCCTCGCTGGGCCGATCGGCCTCTTCGGGCGTCGTATCACATCGTAAACCAGGCTGGGAGGCGCGGCGCTCGCCCTCCCCGGCCGTAATCCCGTCCCCATGCATATCGGGCTCAACAGCCGGATCGATGGCAGCCGGGTTATCCAAATGGCTGGGCAAGCGGACCAAATTTCGTAGCGACCGCTGAGCAATAGCCCCATTTCCCGGAAAACGGACCTTGACGGAACGGGGAGATCCTCCTGTGAGAGGAATAATCTCAACGACAATAGCTAATTTCCAGTCGGTTCTTTTTGTCAAGGTGGAATAATCTTGGACCAGAACCGGAGTGCCTACTTTAGGAATCTCGACATCAGCAAGTTGCCGTGTGGACGGATTCGGGCGACTTTCAGTCATAGCCCGGCTATCGAAATGGTTGGCTTCCCAGACCTCCTTAAAATCGGCAACCCGTACCTGGGAATCCAAGTAGTAGTCACCGAGAACCTTCTCGGCAGAAGCCATCGATTCACGGTCTTCGAGCAGAGCGGGAACACGCGGTTGCCAAGCGTCGACCGGCCGGAGGACCTGATTTTGATAATTCACCAAAGGACGTTGATTTAGCACAGCCTCAATTTCCTTCAAAATGGTCCGGAATTTTGTCAAATTAGGTATTTTCCCTCTAAAAGCGGCAGTCAGTCCCTTTTTGGCGCTTTGCACCAAACGCTCGTGTACTCCCAAGGCCCAAGGCGCCCTTGGAATGCCAAAACTCCAAATTATTCCCAATTTTCCAAGTTCTTTTTCTAGGGATGGAGCCGATTCGCGCTTCCACGAAGCATTAACGAGACTACCCGCTTTGACAAACGAGGTTTGATTATCGGATAAAATTGTGGCTGGGGGGCCTCGCGTCGCCACAAAACGCTTGAGGGCATATATCGTATCAAGCGTAGTCATCGACGCGACGTCTTCGAGATGGACAGCGCGCGTAGCCATGCAAGTTATTAAAAGCACATAGACATTACCGCTGCCATCATCAAGTTTAATCGGCCCGAAATAATCCAAACTCACATCCTCAAACGCACGAGAGAAATGTGTACGGCTTTCCGGATGAGGCGGCAGGGTCTGTTGCGCATATTTTCGTTTGCCCACAACAGCGCATTGCCAACAGCGGGCAACAAGAGCCGCAGCTTTTCCCCGGCATCCACTAGCAAAGTAGTGAATATTGAAAGAGGCTTGTAGCTGGGCGACGCCAATGTGATGTTGTTGCTCATGCAATTCAATGAGAAGTAGCTCATGTAGACGGCCCTTGCGGCTAAGGGCAATCCGCTTCTGCTCAATTTTGGTGACCCCCGATTTTGCCCTGACGCGCGTGACAAGATACCAGATTAATGTGTCGGGATCTTGAAAAAACGTCATTTTCCTTTGGCGCGTCAGGCCCTTTTGGTCTTGGCGGATCAACAACCGCAAGGCCGCATTCAAATTTTTGGGCGAAATTTCATTTGTAAGCCCTTTGAGTTCCGGAATTTTGGCTTCAAGCAATTTCTGCTTTTCACTCGACAGTTTGTCATAACAGCAGCCCTTGATCAACAGCAGGAAGCCCAACGCCATCTTCTTCAGCTTGTACAGCGAATTCGTGCGATTCCAATCAATAACCGAATCGAATGGGTCCGTGGCTGCGGGAAATCGACCCTTCGAAGCAACCGCAACTTGGCCACAGGGAAATGGAATCGGTACGCCTCGCTGATTGAGATGCTCATCGTTAGCCCACTCGGCCTTGAAGTCAATCCGAATTGGCCAATCTTTCTTGAGCTTTTTCAGAAAGTCAGAGCCCGTATCCCAGCAGCTATCGGCTAATTCCTGAACGGATAAGGACCTAGTACCCAAATCGGCGACATTATCCTCACTGGACACATGTGCCAGAAGGACCTTAATGCCACGCACTTCCCAAGTGGCCATCAGCCCTCGAATGCGCTTCACCCGATTGGCCACAAACGGCGGTTGACTCGATTTCGGCTTGGCAATTTGGCTAAGCGCGACTTCCGAATCACTCATCAAATAGAGTTCCTCTGGGGGTTGATCAAACACCTCCAAGACAGAGTCGGTGTGTGCTGCAGCCAAATCGACAGCGCTAATCTCCGCTTTGGGCACTGTCATATTGCCTTTAAGCGGGGTCAACTTGTTTTTGGCGAGGACTCGATCGATCACCGGGCCATCAGGGCGCGGAGTGACCGTATAGTAGACTGCACAATAGCAATCTTCATTTGCATCACAGAAAATGACCAAATCGTACTTTTCACCCTTATTCCGCTTGAATTTTCGCGGATAAACGAAACCGGAGACCGAATTCAGATCATCTTGATATTCCATGAATTCAGACTGGATTTCGAGACTAGGGAAATCCTCCCAACCCAGCTTATCTTTGACCATCTTTCGTAAGAGAAGCTTGGCTTTGGTAGCAACTGGCAACACGGCTCCTAGAAGATCAAACAATTGATAGTAATAGCTGGTTATTTCTCTGCGAGAGAGGACTTTGGCGGACATTGGGCGTGGGATTTTGATCTTCAGCGTATCACTGACCATATCCCAAATCTGTCCACCCAGCTTCTGAGTAGAGCCTTTAGTCCGAAGCTCTTCAGAAAGTCCCGAGATATCCAGATCTGAACCGAATTCCCTCAATTCCCATTTGCCATTATTTTTCAGAAACTCGATAGCTCTTCGAGCAGTATCAAGAACAGCTTCTTGCGAGGGAATTTCAAAATTGAGGTTATCGACATATGTCAGGAATTTAATAGCATACAAGAGCTCTGGAGGTCCATCAAACGTTTCGGCCACCCATTCAAGAGCAGCATTCATGATACATGGAGCACACTTGAGGCCAAAAGTGAGCCTCGTGAACCGGTACTCGCACATGACCCATTCACCGTTCTCGTTGAGCTCTTCCCAGAAGAAGCGCAGAAGATCGCGGTGCTCCATTTGAATTGAGATTTGGAGAAAGGCTTTGCGAATATCAGCCGTTAGCAGATGCTGGAAGGTTTTAATCTGCAACATCAATTTTGTGAGGTTCTTGGTCAAGTTGGGACCTTCATCTTGCACCATATTCAGGCTTTTCTTGCCTTTGCCTCTGGAACACGCATCGAAACACAGCCGGAGAGCTGTGGTGGTGCTGCCGCTTGCGACCAGAACTATCGGCATATAATATGCCCTAGAATCCTGGCCGCTACTCAATGGACCAATTTTCTCAACAATTCCGGCCTGGAGCATATCCTGCACCTGAACATTCGTCTTCTCGAACTTCTTGGGATCTTTGCGAAGCTTATCCAGCATCGACCTCGTTCGAGTGTAAGCCTGCTCGAAGTTATTCGAATCAGGCCAGATTTCCTGACCATTCTCATCCAATTTCAGAAACAGCCCGGTCTCGACACGGCCCTCGTCATTCATTTTGGTGTTTGCCTTGAACTTCTCCATGATTTGCTTATCCAATTCTGCTTTGGATGCATTCTCATTAGGAGTGCCCGAGACCTCCCACATGATCTCAACTGGAGGGTCTTGCTTTTCCTCCGAATCAACAGAGAGGAAGGCTGAATTGACGTTCCGAGCGACCAAGCTTGAGTTGTTCTGATCGGAATTCTGACGGCCGCAAACCACATTGCCGTTGACCGTAGGGAGAATTTTCAAGCCGGATGGCAATTTGTATTTCTCATGCAATCCCATCAAGCGGCAAGCTTCATCTGCAGACAGGATAAGATCTACATCCCCACTCCTGGACGGATCAAAAACCTCAAGGTTGTACCGTTTCAGATGTTCCCAGTCTTCCGGGGTAAGCTGAATAGACGGCACGTCTGCTGTGAGCTGATCTTTGGTCCAGGTGAATACAGAATGCCATTCCCCTTCAATCTCGATCAATAGATCATACAGAGTCGAGTGCATTAATTGGGGAGGTTCACCCATCAACGACACATTGATGAGATCTTGGGTTACGGCTTCACTCAGCTGCGCTGCATGGACTGTTTTTAGGAAATTTGCGGACGCTCCAGTATCAATCATGGTCTTCATCAGGAATAACTCTCCTGAGACTGGATCCTTGATTCTCATAGGAAGGATCGGTGAATGAGAGAGCTCCGTCTCTTTCTGCCCCTGAGAAAATTGACCCATATTATTGGCTTGCCGTTTCTTGGCGGAAAAGGATACCCCTCTATCCTTACCCGAATTGAGTTTGGAATCTCGATGGCGCGAGTCAGATCGACTGCGGCTATCCGAGCGGGATTCACGCGACCTGCTTCGATCCGGCTTAGGAGTCGGACGGCGGTCATATTTTGAGTTTCCTCGAGGACCTTTCGAGTCCGAGCGACTATGCGACCGAGATCTGTTGAACGACTTCCCGTCGGCTTTTCTGGTTGTCTGACGCTGGCTACCAACTGGGGTCACCTTGCCATCGGCTTCACGAAAAAACAACTGGCAATTGCGACCGTTTGCACGGCACAGCATCGCGACATGACCATTTTTACCACAATTGTGGCAGCTCACCGTGACTCGACAGTCCTTTCTCGCGTGCCCGGATCGAGCACATTTTTCACACAAATTGAGCTCACGAAGACGATTGCGACGGTCCGACTCACTCCTATACGTGCGACAAGACCACGAATCGTGGTTGCTCTTGGAACAGAGGACACAGGACCGAGGCTTTCCCTTTCCGACTTTAGCCTGCGGCTTCGCCGATGGACGACCCAATTGACAGATATTCAATGAGGTAGTTTTGCTTTCAGCCGATTCCTTATAAGCCTTCTGCTTACATTGGATAATAGTCTCGAACTTTTGCAACAAAGCGGCCGTCGTCGCACGATCAGCTTCAGTCAACGTTTCGATCATCTGGGCCGGGTACTTCTCTATTACCGCGGACTTGATCATCTGCTGATTGACATCGAACGGAGGTCGCATGTGAGAAATCACGCATTTCACCTCGTTTTGCAACTGCCGTAGCCGCTCAGGGTTCATGACGGTAACGCCGGGAATGCCAAACAACCTTTTCCGGAATTCATCCTGGATGATTCCTTGATTGTCAAAGTTGTTCCGCAGCGCTACCATTGCTTGCTCGAGTTGACCCAGCTCCATTCGGAACGGCTGCACTAGCTTTTCCGCATCTCCCTTCAACAGGGTTTTCAGCTTGCTGAGCTTAGCCATCTCAGAAAGCGCCTGATTACCAATCAAGTGATTCTCGACAACATGGAAAAACTCGCCGGCCATTAACGGATCTCCGTCGAATTTTTCCAATGCGTCCAAAACCTCCTTGTGGTTTCTCTGGGCTTCCTGGTCAGCTTGATTCTGAACTGGCTGCTGAGCATTTGGGGCCTGCATAGCCGCCAACCGACCGGCCAGCCGCTCTACCACGTCCATCTCCGGCTGCCCTTGCGGAACTGCCTGAGCAACAAATAGATCCGGATCGTTGACGTGGTTGGCCAGAAGACGGTCCAGAAAGATCGCTGATGTGTTGAGCTCGACCTCGGCCGCCTCGACCTCCTCTACCTGCTCCTGGGCCATCTGCCTCACAAATGCACGGTACGCAAAAATCGCGCGACTCTGGGATTCATCTGCAACAATACCAATATCCCTAACGGTCTCTTCATTGGTATTCCAGGTTTCACGGCAGATAGCGCTGGCCCGAGTATTGGCTCCGAGGTGAACAGCATTTTTCAGCATGGCCGCCTCCAGCAGCGCTTTCCAGTATGCGACTGTTTTACTCAAGATGATAACCCACTGGAGCTTCTGGATCCGCCGTCGGCAGAAATCAGCGACATCTACAGCCGGAAGATCCACCGCCAATGGGAATTCTGCCCGGTCCCCCGACAAGACTGTGGCCCAGTTACGAACCTCAGCCAGCCTGTTCCGCCATGCCGGAAGGCGATTGAAAGCCTCCGGTCCATTGGCAGCGACTCCCCAGTCAGCGGGGATTTCGGCAAACTGATCGGCAAGATACGCAGCCTCGCGCTCGTAGTTAATCTCGGGATTACGCCGAGGTGGCATACTTCCGAGCACGTGCTTTCCAACGCCCCCAAATTTGCCTCGACAGGCCGATGATTAATATTTGGACCAGTCTCCGAAGGGCCTGGGTTTGAAAAGTTGATTGAAGCCTGGCTACCCTGCTCAGCACTTCTCTCACTGCCAAGTCTCGATACTTGGTCTTTTTTTAGCTTGGGCTCGATCCCAAGACCTGGTTTGCCAACGGCTAACGACCAGGAATTTTCAATGACGTGGGACGGACTAGCGTTATAGACACTGAGGCCTATACTACAACCAGACTACGATACCGCAAACGCCGAAATAACTTTTACACACTTTAAAAAATTTCGCAAGTCGGCGGCGAAAAAATTCAGAAGGCTAAGGTGAGCACAGAATAAAAAAAGTGCCGGCAATTACAATTACAAACAAAAACCCACCTCAAAGCTTCCCAAGTCTCGTCGCCGAGGCGATAGGGCCCGAATAGACCTAGACAGTAGAGGCCCGGCCGACGCACCACTTGTGGCGGGCTCTCTTTTACTGTGGTCTTTACAGATAGTGTGTAGAACAGATATTCCAATATAGCACGTTTATCGTAAGAACGATCGCCGTGGACTCGAACCGGTAGTGGCACACCGGGTCGGAGAAGTGAGGATCCCCCTTGAGTCGCTCCCCCCTTATCCCAAACTCCGCCTCCGGGCCCCCTCTCCCGACTGCGCCTCCCGCCAGCTGCGGGCTAGCTACAGACTCGGAGAGGGAAAAAGCCCGGGAGGACAAAGAGTTTTAGGCCGCCACACCTGGCGTCCATCAGAATGAGAACTCGATTCACTTGATTCCAACACGATTTTCTGAGCGAAAAAAATATATAATCATCTTTTAATTTTACCCACCGATCGCATAGATCCCTCAATTTATTGGCAGCCATCATAAATTCCTCCTGCGTATTTTCCTTTATTTCCAAAAAGTCTGGGAAAACGTTCGGGCGGGTGTGGATGATTTCATGGAGGTGGCAAGGCGCTGGGTCACCTTATTTTTGGAAATATAAAGTTAAGTTACGTGTATCCGGCGAGAAAATGACGGTATATTGGGTCCATTTCCATTTTTCCAACAAAAGGGTGAGAAGTTCATTATCGAAGGAATCTAAAACCGAATTTTCGACGCTTCAAGGGTCATGCAAGTAGAAAAACGCGTCGTTACTAGGTTTATCAAAGCTTCTAACATTACAGTATCTGTTCTACCTCTCAATGGAAACGTGGTGTTCGCTGTCGGCTGCACAAAATCGCAATGCGGCGCCCTTCTGATGTAAAACATCTTCCGCTCAGCGCAAAGCCCCTCCAGAATCATGCTCAACCACGGATCAGCCGGGCCGATGATCACGTCCAGCCCGGCGGCATAGAGACGATCGACTGAAAATATCACTTTCGCTATAATTTAAACATCAGGCTAGGTTTTTAACTGGTAAAAATACATTTATCTGCCCTACAGAAACCCGTAAATACGTCAAAATAATCGATTTCTATGAATACCCTACATTCTGTTCTCAAAACCTCCACATCGCTAATAGGGACCAGTAGCACGCTCATCTGACCAATAGAATAATCCGAAAATTCAGGGATTTCGCGTTTATTGAAGACCCTAGCCAGCTGGGTGAGCGCCTTCTCGATGTGAGCCTCATCCTGGTCGGAGAGAATTGCGCCTAAACGTTTTCTTAACTAATTTCTAGAGCCTACCAATCCGGACAGAAACTTCTGCTGCGTCTGTCAAGCTTAAAAATAGCAATAAAAACAAAAAGCTGGCCATGCGCCGAGCCGAACCAGCAGTCTGGCGTTCTGACAACTCGGGCCCCTAATTGCTTGATTTCGGGAGGCTAATGGACTGCTAATCGGGCCCAAATCTTCCCGTCTAGCTAAACGAAGGCGGAAAAGAGGCTTATTTAGAGATAAAGCCTGAGAATATATAAATGAGCAAAAATTAGCAAAAAAATACGTTTTCTATCGTCCTAACTTCTTCGAAAGCAATATTAAAAAGCCGACCGCCGGTCGTTATGACGTCAGCCAATGAAGTTTACAACTTTAAAAACTATAATTTTCTATATTTTAGCCATATTTTTCTTTGAATTTACCTTTGAGATTTTTTGGAAAATGCAGGCCCACTGTACACAATACACCTATCTACGGAGAGCGTAATGTGTTGTCTGCGGAACAACGTTTTCCAAATTTTCCAAATTTTCTTTTCCAACATTTTTCGCATTTTCCATCATTTTTCATTTTCTACTTTCTATTTCTTTTTCTTTTGTTTTCTTGCTTTCAACCTTTTCTCTGTCTTATCCTCGTTGGACCCTCTTGTCGTTTGAACGCCCCTCTTTCGTGCGCCTTTCCCTGTTTCAGTCTCTTCGCACCGCCCGTCTCAGGTTCAGCGTAGCCCTTCGTAGCTCTCGGCAAAGGAATAATTCTTTCAGTGCGTAATTTTCAAGTTTAAAACGGAAATTAGAATTTTTACAATGAATCCTTCCACGGAAAACTTGCCTTACCTTTACTGCTCATTCTTGCCACTTCTTTCCAGCGCGCTTTTCCTTGAAACCACCTTTTTTGGCTCGTTTTCTTAATTCCCGTTTTTTATTCCATTGATCTTTCTTCGTTACCAACATTTTCCTTTCCAGGGGTAATCATGGCGGCACGCAAGATTGGCTTCTTCGAGAAGCAGGCCAACCTGCTCGGCGTTCTCTACCGCCACCAGGCCAACCAGTTCCCGCGACGCTGGGAGCTCCTCAAGGTTTGTTATTTTGTAAAATTGGTGAGACTTTCTTGTCCACACTTCTGCTTTAATTTTTTCGTTGTAAAGCGATATATCTTTCGTTTTAGGGAGTCGCCAAGAAGGAGCTGGCCCCGCCATCGGCCGCCGATCTGCCCGCCATCAAGGCCGATTTCGCCAAGTTCGCCAACGCCATCCAGTCCGGCGCCTACAAGCAGCTCTCCGTTCGTGTGAGTTTTAGTTTCCGGGCGGCTCCTGGGCTTGTAGCAGCCTTTTTGACTTGAAAAACCACGCTTCATCTTTATATGAATCAAGATATATATTTTTGAGTTCCGCGAGCGTTGTTATTGGATTTTGAGCAATTTATTTGTATTTCTTTCAGGAATTCCTCGCCTACTCTGCCGTTGCCCTCGAGATCGTCTTTGTGTTCTTCGTTGGTGAGATGATTGGCCGCAGGAACGCTGTCGGATATTTGGTCAGTATTATCACAGCTGTTTCCGGTTTAGAAACTCTGAGACTTCACGTAAAAACCCTTGTTTCTGGAACAGCAGCAATGGAATTAGGCTTACTTCAAAATTGACCCGCTTGGGGAAACTTTCCGTCAATTTTCTCTCTCCGTTGTTGTATGACGCATCGGGCTGACTCAGAAAACAAGCAGCACCGACCCCTTTGGAAACTTGCGGGCCGCTATATTGCCTGTTGTTACGCAAGGGTTATTGACTATTTTGCCGGGCTTTTTAAAATGTTTTCATTCCTGAAAATAGACCACACCTTTTGAAATTCCTTCCATCTAAAAACTTATGCCCGTCTCTTCGTTTCTATATTTTTCAATTCCAGGTGCCCGCCGACTACGTCTCGAAGGAGACCCGAAAGCAGGCGAAGGCGCTCAAGCCCGCGGACCCGCACGCCTTCTAAGCCCGACCGATTGTTTTCCCCACCTCATATAGCCGATTTTATTTGTAGTTTTAAGCTTATTGTGAATGTCATTTCTTTTCGAAAATGTAATTCCACGAGGTTCCTTCATAGATAAAGATTTACTCGAAACCGCTGTGAAACAAGTGTTGTCGTGTGTAACGTGTCGTGACAATGGACCCCTCGTACTTCTAACGATTCTCTGGTGTTTTGTGTGTGGAAATTGGCGGTAGTGGGCGAGAGAATGCCGGTTTAGTCTTGCCGCCCGACTCGATGTTGTAAACGGGATGACGGCGGCGAAGAAGCGTTTTGTTTTGGGTAAGGTTTAGGACTGTGATGGAGATGGTAGAGCGCTTTCCGACCGCGTATTACTTTTCCCGATTAAAATGATACTTTTCGAAATTGACTGCGCCGCGCGTCTTTCACAAAGGATGATTTTTATGAGAGAATCGGGGTTTTGTTGTAACTAGGTTTGCTTTTACGAAGCTAGTGGAATTCCTGAGTTTGAAGAAAGCGAAGCTCAAAACTGTCTCTTTCAGCGGTTGCCAACCACTTGGGCGGTGAGGAATGCGCGGGACCCGTCGGCGTATTACAAATCTACGTCGGAGATCGGTTGTGCGTAACCGCATCAAAAGATGGTGGGTTTACAAGTTAATTATCACTGTGAAAATCAGTGCTGCTTTGAAAATCAAACAGCATGCAAACCAAAATTTCTTTAGGGTGGTGCTACGGGTATAAACTTGACACCCCATCGAACCCAGGCTTATTTCCCGAAGCTGCGGTACGGGAGCTGAAAGCCAAGCTCCGGCTCTCCAGCATTGTAAACGGGTTGAATGGCGACATGGAAGCATCGGTCGATGCACCTTCTGAAGGAATTCCGCTAGCTGCTGAGATCGAAGTGGTTTTGCAGGAATGGTGGGATAGAATAAAAGTAAGTGTGTTGCAAGCGTCGAAAAAGGGTCATTCTCCTTTCAGGATCTGTATTCCAAAAACACGGAACTCCACTGGATGGACGAGGTGCTGAACACGATCGACGAGTTGCTTTTGACGCGTAAGAAACTGCTTTCCGGTGGCGTGCCGTCTGAGGAAATTGCCCAGCTCACCACAACAACGGCCGCAACGATT
The DNA here is from genome assembly GCA_038088335.1 of Mesorhabditis sp. LJ9110. Taxonomy (NCBI): domain Eukaryota; kingdom Metazoa; phylum Nematoda; class Chromadorea; order Rhabditida; family Rhabditidae; genus Mesorhabditis; species Mesorhabditis sp. LJ9110. The sequence continues at coordinate 228,975 of JBBGBA010000073.1, forward strand.
GATCGCGTGAATATGTAAGTGAAGCGGAGAAATCGACAAAAAAATATATGGTTTTTAGGCTCCTATCGCTAAACGTTTCAATTCGAAAGCCAAACGGGCAGCCAAGTAATGTGGAAAATATGTCAATGTTGGAATTGTATGAAGAGCACAAGAAAGCGCAGTTGAAAATGTCGGTGGATCCGGTAAGGAAAAACAATAAGTTCGAACCAAATGGTTTTTAGAACGAAAACAACAACGACAACGGCATATTTTCGATACTTTTTGAAGTGGGCTCGGTGACGATAAAGGACAAATACGATTGCGTGTTCATCTATCAAATTTACGATTTGACGAGCGGGATTTATTTGACGTAAGTTAGGCGCAAAATCTATTATCTTTCGATTTAGAGAGCCCTTTTCCTTCAAATGGAGCGCTGAGACGCAAAAACTAACCGAGCACGGCTCGCGGGCGCTTTTCTGCGACCTTTGCGAAAAGGATACCGCGAGAAAGCTGGTTCTACTGGGAAGAGTAATCCGAAATGCTCCAATTGAAGGCTCGGGAACGATGAAGGTAAGTCTTTGCTTGAATGGTAGGTTTTACTATTTACTTTTCTAGAAAGTCCCGGATCCGCAACATTTTTGCCGACAAATGACAGCTTTCGATGTGATGGATTTGCGCCCAGTTTTTGAGCGCAATGATGAGATTGAGAAAGTCGTATTTTATAACCGGTAAGCTAAACAAAGGAAAATTTATGATTTTTAGTGATGACGCTCTACCTGCCACCCTGAAAAATCTAGCCGTTTGCGAGAAGTTTGAGGTCAAGCTGTCAAATATCATGAAAGCGGATGAGGATTGTAAAGCTGTAAGTGAAAGAAAGAACTCTGAAGACCGCCTATAATTTAGATGGTCACCCTCCAAAAACTCAACGGTCTTTCCGAAAGCTTAAACTCGAAATATCCGCACGTTTTCTCGAGAAGCGTGCCGGTCAGCGTGTTGAGGACTGATCTCTCGATGGCTACGTTGAGCGGTAAGGAGATTATAAAACTGGAAAGTAGGAAGAGTTTCAGAAAAGCTGCGAAGTGACTTCTATCTAACGCTGGATTCTGCCGAAATTTATGGGAGGTTTACGGACAAGAATATCGAGTGTCGGGTGTCACTTTTGAAGCCCGATGGAGCGCCGTTAGAAAGGGTTAGCTAAGAAACAGAGTATAGAGAAAAAAAGATTTATTTAGAGCTTTCTTTTCATCGAGTCGGAAGACACGAGGAGCAGCTCTCATCAATCTATCGTTTTACTGCACGATGAGAAGCCGAAGTATATGGAAACGATAAAGGTAAGTATAACGGTCATCTAGGGGTCTAAAAATTACTTAAAAATTGTTTATGTTCCTTATTCTTTAGATCCGACTACCAGAAGGCGTTAGCGAGGATTTACACGTCAAATTCGTTTTCTATTCGCGAAGGCCCTACGACAAAAATAAGGCCGAAAAGGGCCCGGTGGCCATAGCTTACCTCAAGCTTTTGGAGCACTCGATCTTGGTGCAAGACGGCGAGCACGATTTGTTAGTCTACAAGGTAAAAAAACAAGTAAAAGCAGAATTAATCCCAAAATTTCAGGTCGAAGCCCAAGGCTACACTGAAAAAAATGTAACGTATCTATCGTTTCCGGAGATGCGCTCTCATTTGGGGGCTTCAAGTAAGGAAAATCTTTCAAAGCTTGTGTTTTTCATAGGAAAAGTTCTAGCGTAAATTTAATCCATTTTTTAGCAAAACCCCCGCAAAATAATCTCTTCTCACTGATGGAAAAGGGTCAACTGCTGGTCAGGACCCAGGCTTGTTCGAATATTTATACGCACAATGTGGATTTGCTGAATATTTTGCGATGGGAGTAAGTTTAAAAAACTAAATTTGGCGTTACAAGGGCCTAAATTATGTAAAACCTTTTTAGAGTCGTTCAACAAAACATTCTTGAGAATTCGCTGGTTTCTCTGGCAAAAAGAGCTGCCGAACGGATACCAGAGCTGGAAATAGAGCTCATGAAGAATTTGGAAAAGCTGCTGGACACGCTTTTTGAGGTAAAAACTCTTCTCTACTACATAAATAACTATTTAGATGTTAAAAGCCAAAGATGCGCTCGAATTACGAATTTTCGACGCGCTGGCGGCAGTTTTGAAACTGGCTGAAGATCCTAGGAATCCAGCGACTTCACGGCATCTAGCTACCTACATCTCAAAGTTTAGATTCCAGACCGTGGCGCCGTAAGTGAAAACATACCTAAAAAAATCAAGGTTTTCAGAAAATTAATAAACTGCATCAACCACTATCTGAGCTCGAAGGATACGACGAAAAATGACAAGACGATGAGCACGCTGAAGCTGTTGGGCACGCTCGCGCAGTTGATTGTCAACAGCAAGCTGTTGGCGGATAGGTAATTTCGTAATTGAATGGAAAAACCACTAAATTTAGTATGAACAGGCTGTCAAAGCTTGATACCAAGATGATCAGGTTAAAAATTGAGGTTTTGCACTTTTTTGCGCCGTTTCGCTCAAAATCGCCAATTTTTGCCTTTTCGATTGTTTCTGAGAGCTTTGCGTTTAGCTTCCAAAGTCTTAAAAGTCATAAAAGTCAGTAAAAGGTTTCTAAATAGGAATGTTTAGCATTCGCGACCCAATGCAGAATTTAGATGCATTTTTATGGTTCGCTAGCTAGATAACCGCCAATTTTTTTGCCCCTTTAAACTTTTCTTATAGCTTTACCAGCGCCCAAAACCCGCTTCGCGGGCCTTGGGCGCTGGAATGCTGCCTTTGCATGAAAAAATTTGACTTCCGATAGCTCGGTCCTTCGGACCCCTTTCCCCCACCGGCCACACACGCGAGTGCAACTGGCAATAATGAGGAAATTTGTATTTTTTCGCATTATGCAAATTAGCCCTCAGGACCCCCAAAAATGAATAAACCGGCTTTAACTTTGTAAACTTGTATTTTATCGAAATTCTGACAACGCGATCGGAAACAGAAGGGTCGATTCCCCCGGGTGACGGAGAATTAGGGCATTTTGCACGGGAAGGCCCTCAAATCGGGCCTCGAAAGTGACATCCACACACACACACATACGCGCCAAAATTATATAAGGTAGGATATTTTTCCGCATTATGCAAATTAGCCCTCAGGGACCCCCAAAAATGAATAAAACCGGCTTTAACTTTGTAAACTTGTATTTTATCGAAATTCTGACAACGCGATCGGAAACAGAAGGGTCGATTCCCCCGGGTGACGGAGAATTAGGGCATTTATCACGGAAGGCCCTCAAATCGGGCCTCGAAAGTGACATCCACACACACACACACACACATACGCGCCAAAATTATATAAGGTAGGATGCTTAATTTTCATGGATTTTCATGGAAAGTTGGAAATATGTAGTTGAAACGTTTATAAATCAGATCGCTTTAGAATGCGCGACCCCATGCCCGGATTTTCCGAAATGGTCGACGCAATGCTCGGTTCTTTCGTGCTTTTGATGTCAGAAGAGGGAGAAAGGATGCCGATGCAAAATACAGCTCTTCGACATCTTCCTTCAGCCATTCCACATCTAGCCCAAGTTTTTGACTCTACGCTCTTGACGTAAGTTCCAAACAAATCGACACAACAAGCTCCTTTTTAGCCATCGCGTTGTGCACATCATCAACGCGTTTGGGCCGAAAATTGTCGAGCAAGAGCGGCTGCAATTTATCGGGAAAATCGTGGAGAGCGATTTGTTCTTGGTAAGAAATTTGAGAAAAATCGAGACATAACATTTAGGACACAAATTCGCGCTCGAAGCTCTTCAAGGTGTGTATCGCGCAGCTTTTATCGTGGCTGGATCATGAGGAAATTGAGAGCAGAGAAACGGCAAAGTCGGCAATTGCGGCGGGCAGAATTTTGGGTATGTGGCAAAAGGAGATAAAGATAGAAAGCTATCACTTGGTTCTCTAATTAAAAGCAAACTATGTAGTAAACTAAGGTTTAAGCCGTATATTAATACTTCATTAATAAGTATAAATTTGTATTTTAATTTATCTAAAAAATATTTTAGGAACGATGCTTGATCGACTATGGCCACTTACTGGCTTCCAAGAAGGGTACGCCGACGAGCTGGCGCTAATTCTGGAATACTGCAGTCGGCCCCTGATTCGATCATTGTATCTGATTTCGCAGTATCGAGCAGCTGATGTAAGTATTATTTTAAAATAATAGTTTTAACTAGTTAACTAGTTTTATATCTAGTTTAAAAACAAATCTTTAAAACGCCAATTTTCAGCTCGAAATCTCGGAAGGCAGAGGCCTGCTCTTCGCCGTGATTCTCGCCATTTTCAACCGGATCTCGGACACAATTTTCCTAAACTTTTTGGCGACGCGGCGATTCAATCAGGATCGAATGGACGTTATTCTGGAGCTTCTGCAAATGCTGCGCGATTGTCTGGGGAAAAGCCCGTATCCACAGACGTGGGCCCAGATGACGTTGGCGCAGAATCGGTGAGTTTAAAACGATTCATTGAAGCCGAGGCTTGTTTTAGTGTCGTTCACAAAGCGCTACGGCTGATCCATTCCGCCATAAGCCGCTTCTTCCCCGGCGAAAGTGTTTCTACCGAGTTTTACGATGTAAGTTGGAGCTCCAGGAGCTTTATTTCATAGTTTTACCGTTAGTTCACAGTTTCCTAGTTTATTTTCGATACTCAAACAAAATTCTGAAATCATCTATCGTTGATTAACTTAGTTTCTTATAGCTTTCAACTTTAAAATCATAGTTTCGTTTTTAAACTTAAAATTAAGCTAATTTAGAAATCAGAAAAATTATTTCAGCTTGCGCAAGGCTACTTATTGACGGTCGTCTGCTTCATCAACCAAATCACGGTTAATCGAAACGGAGAGCCAAGCCGCGAAGATGAACAAGCCGCTCATCTACAACGTCAAGCCACAAATGAGATTAGAAGCATGTGGACCCCGATTAATAGTAAGTTTCCCCGCTAAAAAGCGTTACAAGCTATTCTTGATACACAAGACACTGCTCCAGAAATGTCAACCCTTTTAGTGGTGCACAAAGTCCAAAAATACACCCACCGATTGATCGGCTCATTCCTGCAAGTGGCCCTGATCCCTGATGAGGAGATCAGGGAGACGATGATCGTCATTTTCGTCGATATGCTTGAGTGTGAGCATGCGTTGAAGGGAAGTGAAGGTATCAAGAAGGTAAGAAAAATGAAATTAAGCCCCAAAAACCCACAAAAATTACAGTTTTCCGACGAATTCGTGGCCCAGCTTGATCGACTGGTGATGAAAGGGCACGGGACACGATCTTTCCGAAATGATTTGGTGAAATCGATGATGAGCCATTGCAAGTGGGTATCAGAAAGGTTGAAAGATGTACTAATAATCATAAAATTGCTAAGAAAACTTTAAAAACGAGTTATTCATTCATTCATAACTTAATTAAGGCTGGGTGATGATTAAAAAAAGATTAAAAACCTAGATTTTAACTAATTGTGTGTAATTAAACTTTTAACGAATAAAACAGCGGATTTTGAACAGGTTTTTGTTTCATTTTTCGGAAGAAATTTAAATACAAGAAGGAAAACATTTTTTAACGACACTAAAACGATAAATTTTCAGAATCGCTGAAAACTTGCCTGCCTTGTCGGAAGAAGACCGAATCTGGCGCACCGAGGTCGAAGCCTTCATCGACCGCATCCGCCGCCTCCTCGGCCACCTCTTCGAATACCGTGATGCCAAGGACGCCTCCGATTGTATCGAAATCGAGATGAGCCGCACCGTGCAGCTGATGAAGTTCTACAACTCGCTCGGACTGGCCGATCTGCACATTGCATATGTGTACAAGCTATACGAGCTCCATTCCCAATATGGCAATGATATCGAGGCGGCCAATACACTGTTGATGCATGCCGAGAAGCTGAAATGGACCGAGGCGGAGGTGCCTGGGTTTTTGGTGAAGAACTCGTTGAATCGACACTGCGCTACGGAGCGGCAGTTGAAGGAGAATTTGTCGCTGAACATTGCGGACTTGTTTTCGAGAGGTGGGTGGTAGCTGACGGATTTTTCTAAATTATTTACCACGGATTTTTAAATATCAAAGAGCCTTAAAATTAGCATAAATCGCGTAGTTTTGTACAAACCCTAGCGGACCTGCTTTTTTCGGTTCTCTCGCATTAACGAGGTGAAACCAATTTTTTCTTAAGATCCAATTTTTCAAATATAAAATAGCGAAAGTGGGCATCTATAGACTTTTACAACAAATTCGCTTCCCCCCCCCGATAATGCCAAAGAAAGATTGTAAACTTAACTTTAATTTTTTGTATTCCTGCCTTTTATTCTGGGGGTTTTGTAACGTCTAAAAAGTGCTCAAATTCGGAGTTAGCGAATTTTCAAAGGAATTAGGTTTTACAACATATTCAATGTCACTGAAGATTTTTTAATCTTTAGAAACTCAATCTCGACGGATCATTACAAAGTAGAGCCAAAATGGATTTTTCTAAGCTCCCGTTTCCAGGCGACATGTGGGAAAACTCTATCGAAATGCTCCGCCAGCTCCAAGAAGTCTACTACTCGATGGACTACGACTACGACAAAATGGCCGAGCTTTTGATCCACCAGGCCGATCTCTTCAAAAAGATCGGCAAAGAGAATCGCGCCTTCTTCTACTTCTACCTGGTCGCTTTCTACGGGAATGGATATCCAGCTTTTCTGAATGGCAAGAAATTCGTGTTCCGGTCGGACCAGCTCGAGCGGCACCCGGATTTCTTGCAGCGCATGAAGCAGATGTACGGCAATCCGGAGACGTACACCACGATGGACGATTGTTCGCATCTGCAGAACGGGAATGGACGGCATTTACAGGTTGGAAAATCCGCTGGAAGCATGAATGATTCTTTGGGAATATCGGGGGCAAGATCTGCCTTTTTATCACTCCACCATTTCCAAATTTTGATAAAAAACGCTGACAATAGATTTTTCGACAAATAAAGGACCGCGACGAGTTTTGACGCTTACACTTTTCATAGATTTTCTAAATGGTTTTCGATGAGAAATATGACTTTAATTTTATAAAAAAACAACACCAAATTTTATGATAGATACTATGAAAATGTTTTGCTTCTATTTTTAGGCATTTCCGGTTGCATAGGCAGAAATACCCCCCCGCCCAGATATTGGAAAAGCTCCGAAAGAATTTACCTACATTTTTTCAGATCTTCAAAGTCGACCCGATCCCCGAGACGTAGCCATTGGCCAAGCCGTCAACCCGGCGATAAAGGATTACTACCGGAACTACAATATTCAATCCTTTGAATATATACGGATCCACGGGAAAAAGGAGACGAAATGGACCGAGTTAGAGGATAATGAAATGCTGAGGACATGGGTGACGCGAAGGGTTGTCCATGTTGAGGAGCCACTGCCATCAGCGTTGCGATTCTCGCATGTTGAAGCTGAACCGATTCCTGAAGAGATTTCACCCCTAGCGCTGGCTGTTCAGGTATGGTTCTAAAACATTAAATTAGAAGTTAACTAAAATTAATTAATTTAATGAAAGTCATTTAAAGAATTCGAACAAAAAGGGCTAAAATTGCGCTAATTTTCTCGAAATCCCAAGCTGTTTTGCAACATTAAAGTCGTAAAATTAGTTACTTTGATTTAATGGTATTTTCTAATGCAAAAAACCCTAAAAAAGCTACTTTAAAGGGCATGAAAAACAAGAACGAGCGCCTGATCGAATCGGCCCAGAAAGTCCTTCACAATCCCCTGTTCTCTATTCGAAACTTTGCCGGAGACGTCCAAGGCGTAGTACAAGCTTCAGTGATGGGTGGAGTGAAGAATTACGAGGTAAAATACAACTGAAAAAATACTGGTCGCTCCGAGGTTACGGTAACAAAGGCGCGTTTTAGGTTTTCTTCAGTGATGCCTGTGCGGCAATCATCGACGATGAGGAGCGGAGGCTTTGCGACGAGTTGAGAGAGCTGATTGTTGAACAGGTACGTCTTGCTGATTTATACAGCTTGATTACAGATACAAATTCACCTATTCATTAACTAATTATACTTTTCAGGTATCCATCGTGGAGTACTGCATCTACGCACACGGTACTCGTGCTGAAGCCGATAAGAACATTCACAATTTCCTGATCGAGGGCTTCCGGGAGCACAAGGGATATGTCGACCGGAAGTTTGGACAGACGGTAGGTGACTTTGTAAGTGTATGAATCCGGAAAATCAGGATGCTCTGTGGAGAATGAGATGATATTAAAGAATCAAGATTAATTGAGAGAATAACAAAACAATGAATACAAAATGGAGCAAGACATTGAGAATGAGATGCCATGAGATGAGCATGTGAAAAAACTAGGGAAATAAACGAGATGGTTAGCAGCATCAAGCCTAAAAAATTGGTCGTTTTAGACATCCCGTCTACCAGCCGGCGCCTCCATCTACAACTGTGCCGTCGAACCACTACCAAATCCCGGTTTGGGCGAGAAGGAGAAGAAGCCGAGCTCGACAAGCCTTGGCGCCCAAATGTTTGCCGAGGACCCGAATAACAGCTCCTTTACGTCGCAGTCGTCGATCATTACCGCCGGGTATGAAGATCTTTAAAGACTTTTTTAAAGATTTTTTTGTGATGCGTTTAGCATTTTTAAGAATTTCCAGTTCAACGTTCAGCTTTTTCCGACGAATCGGGTATTTGGAAAGCCGAGAAAGTAGTAGTTAGAGCTTAATAAGTTTCAAGAGTTCTTGAGTTTCGATAATTCGCAGCGAATTCAGTAGATGAACACCAATTTCAGATCCAACACGCTGAAGAAGGGCTTCCAGAAGTACTTCAATTCGGGGCCGCGGAAAAGCTTTAGCTCACTTTCCGGCGTTGTGATCAAGTGAGTTTCAAGTTTTTCGAGGATTATAACTATTTTGAAATTAGCTATGCCCGAAAACTTAATTTTTTTTAAAAATTGCAATAGCCCCAGATTTTTTTAATACCTTTAGACAAGCCGAAAAACCCGCCGAAATGTTCGATCGGGTGATGAAGACCGACCAGGTTGAGCAGCTGAAGCGCTACGTCAAAAATCACAGCCCGATTAATTCACCGCAAAAACGTCATAATAGTCAATCTTCACTCGATAGTAAGTCAGAAAAAAGTATATTATAATTTTTACGCCATATACTTTTCAGGAAAGGTCGTATCTAACTTTCTGCGAAAATTCAGTCCCTATAACTCAAAAATCCGTCTAAATCCCCTCTTCAGAATCCCAGAAAAGAGTCACGTGGTACAAGAAGCTGGCCGATCCACCGGCTGGAACCTCGTAAATACATGGCTTAAATTATAATTTCTCTTCTACATTAGTTTCGGCTCCCCTAGATCCTCAGTTAAAAATTGGCCCTTATTAGTTTAACCCAAAAATCTTGGGTCTATAGGGTATTTATAACAACCCGTGAAATAGTCTCCAAATTTCAGCTTCGAAAATTCGCCTATCTGGTACGCCAAAATCGCCAATGATGCCGCCGACGCCGCCGAGTACGGGGCGGATGTCGATGGACGAACAGTTGAATAATAGTGATGGGAATGGGAATGGCACCTTGACTAAGAGGGCCATGAAGGTGAATTGTCGTGATACTTTGCAGTATCTTCCTTATTGGTTAAAGCTCCGATTTCTATGGGTTCTTTACCATGTTGGCCCGTATGGATTGTAAGGGCGTGATACGCAGCGCGCGATCCACTGGTCGACTCATTTCGATGACTTAACAAAAACGTTTTGGCGGAGTGTTATTTTGTCGAAATTTCGATGCTCTTTTCGCCTCGTTTCTTCATCTCAAACATTTTGCAAATTAAAATGTCACCTTATTGAAATGTCGAAAAACTGTCTGGACAAAAGAGTATTTGGACGCTAGGCCACGGGGAACGGACCTTAACCGATTACGCAATGAAATTGCCAGCAGCGCGCGTAGCGTTGCGTGTCGCGATGCGTGTTGCGGCAGCCGCAAAATTCACAGCGTCGCCTTGCCGGACTCTTTAGAAAGGGATATGGACATGATATAGAAGTCGACTATGAGCATCAGACCCTTCAAGCTATATAAAATATCACCTTACACTTTAGAAATATAGGTTTTGAATAGGAACTGTAGCAAATCCTCAGGGTTCTCTGCCAGCTCGCCCTTGACTGCGTTTTTGTGGAGTTAAATACAGTTTTCTACCGTGTTCTGGGTCCAATTCTGTTCAGAAAAAGGATTAAAATTTATGAAAAGTCTTGTTTTTCAGCCGCTGCCTCCCATCTCGTCTGACGTCTAATTTTCTCGTGAAGCGTCCAGTTTCTTACTGTTTATTACTGCTAATTCCTGAAATAATTAGCCATTATTCAAATTGCCCTTTTCCCCCTTTTTCCTGTTCCCACTGTAGCTACACTCCTCCCCGCTGATTTCCCCCTCATATTCCCGAATTGCTCCACTTATATTTCGGTTCACCACCTCCTGCTTACGGGTTCCAAACTTCAAAAACAATTCCGATTTTCGTTTTGTGATGTAAAAATCCTGTTGATCATTGCCTCAATTAGCCCTTTGAAATCTCCTCGAATTTTCCAAAATTCACGCTGATCTGACCGTCTGATTCTAAAAAACCCAAAAACTACTTTGCCACTCATGTTTAGAGCAGCTATTTTTAATTGTGTATTTTGGAAAAGCTTACCTTTGCATACGGTAATTTTATAGTTTCACTTTTTTCCCCAGAATATTTGAGATCAATAAAGTGATCGTAGCGAGAAAATATCAGAAATGACAAATACGTTTATGTACAAAAGGCAGGGCAAGGGGATTTTGGAAAAAAACGGAAAAAAAATAAAATTTTTTGGGAAAAGGCATTATGGGGAGCGTTTTGTGCGAAATTTGGTAGTTTGTGGCTTTGCGAAATTAGTCGCATTAATAGGAGGTTTTGTAGCCGCTTGAAGAGACGGTGTCACGAAACTGAGCTGCTCAAAAAATGTTGACTTGAGGAATTATGGCAGCCTCCCATTAGTGGCTAAAATTACGTTTTTTTGCGAGCTAGAAACTACAAAATACAGCAAAAAAAAAAATCAAATTTGAATTTTTTGGTTTATTAATGGCAAAACACGAAAATACCATTATTCATAAAAGGAAATAGGTTTGGAATTGATGGGGGGGCCCTTTTAGGAAAGATTAGGGGGAGGGAGAAAAACGGCGCTTCGGTTTCGTTTTTCTAGGGGACCTCGTCAATCTTTTTTCGGTTTAATGGAGACGTTCTGCAACCGTTTGCAGTCACCGCACAGCTGGGGGTCTTGGGATTGCTTGGGAGCGACGCAGAGGACGACCTGGGTTTTTGGGGTTTGGGGATCTAAAAAAAAAAGCTACGGTATGAGGGTAATATAGCATCTCCTGGGACTAAGCTAAAAAACCAATTTTTATCCAAACCCCAAAAAAAATCAAAAATTTTCGATTTTAGGGATACCCGTAGATTTTTTTTAAAAACGTTTTTCCCCCGTACCAAAAAATTTTGATTTCGGAAAACCCCCCAAACTTTTTAATGAAGCGGCAATTTGCCCTTAAAATTAAAAAGAAAAAAAAAAATGGGGTTTTTTAATTTTTGGGGTTGAGGTTTCCGGGGTTTTTTTCCCAGATTTTGTGTATCCGAAAACCCCCTTTGTAGTCGTAAAAAAGGCCTTCCCATGGATGGTTTTGGCTAAAATTTTTGCCCGGATTTTAATGCTTTATCGGTGAGGAAAAGGGGTTTTTTCAAAATGGGCCCTTTAAAAAAAAATTTTAAATTTTAAATTTTTTAATTTAAAAATTTTAAATTGAAGCCAAAAAGGATTTTTGTCGACTTCCGTTGGCGCTGAAATTTCTCATAGTGATGCACTTACATTGTTTTTAATATTAACTAAAAGATTATGGGAAAAAAATTCCCCGTTGAGATAGGCCCCGGGTAGGGGAAAAACTGAGGTCGAAAAAGGGGGGGGCCCCCTTTTTGTCTGGGCCCCCTTCCCCCCCCACTAATGGAAGCCCCTATTCGTCCCCCCCCGGCGCGTGAATAACAGACCCCACTTGTTAATTTTTTTCAGACTTATTTGGTTTGTTAAAAGGCGATTTTAGCACCGAGGATCTACCTTTAGGTAATCATCACGAGCCGCCCCATCCGCGAGCCGAGATTTTTGGGGGTTTTTTTGGGCCCCCGCCCAGGCAAAAAATCATAATAATACGTGGGTAAGAAGCGCCCCAAAGGGGGAAAAATGCAATAGTAAAAAAAAAAAGGGGGGGTGGGGCCCTGATGTACGGTTATTATAGCGAGGCCCCAATTTTTTTACGATGGAAATCATAATTTTTAAAGCCCCGAGTAAAAACCCCCAACACCAAGAAGAAAGATATGGTGATGGGGTTAGCGCAAATTTTAAGCCCGAAAAAATCGTATTGAGCCGATAAGAATTAAGTAGCAAGCGATTTGTGTTTTTTGGGGTTTTTATGATAGCTCCAGTTCTTTTTTATAAAAAAATTTGGTGACGTGGAGAGCGGATTTGTCGGGCATTAGTGCGCCCGGGGGCGGGACTCTTTTTTGGTCAGGCAGATAATGGGGAAACATCCGCCCTAGGGAATAATAAAAAAAAACCCCCGTTCCCCCCAAAAACCAAAAAACCTTTTCCCCAATGATTATTGTAAGAAAGCGTTCGGTCAAAAAAAAACAAAAAAAATTTTTAGTTTAAAAAAGGGGTTTTTTTAAAAAAAAGGTTTTTTGGTTTTCCCCCCCAAAGGAGAATTCCCGGATCAACCAAAAATTTTTTGGACCAAAAACCCCCCAAAGAAAAATTTTGGAGATTAAAAAATTCCCGCCACCTAAAAAAAACTCCTAAATTTCATAATTTTTTTTTTTGGGGGCTCTGCTTCAACCACCTTGAACGTTCAGCTGGCAAACCGCGGCTACTTTTGAACGAAGTCTAGAAACGACGGCGTCGGGACGAAGGACATCTAGAAATGGCACAAATGTTTTAAAATTTAAAAGTTAATGGTGTTTGAAAAAAGTGCTTTTAACCCGCAATTTTTTTGGTTGATCCTTCGATTTCAGGTTTGGGGGGGTTTTGGGGGAAATTGACGCTTTTTTTGCATCAGAGAATTTTTTTTTCGAACCCAAAAACCCTTTTTTTAAAGAATCTCTTTTTAGCTAAAGATTCGATTTTTTTGGGGCCCGGGTAACCCCACTGGAGAGAAAGCTGACATGGAGCTTTTTTGAATAACGTACCTGGTGCTCCATGCCACAAGTGGCCGAAGACAGGGGGGAAAGGGTTTTTGGCATGGTTGAGGGGGGGACCATGTCGACGACTTCGTCAAGGGCAGGGAGAGACGGCTCGCACGCTCCGGACATTGTTTCGAAAACAGAAATTTGTTTCCATTGTTTATAAATTCGTTAACAGAGATAGAGACCCAAAAAAGCTACCAAAACATGTCAATCAAGAAAAATGGTGGGGAATGGACAAATAGGAGGTCACGAAAGTGCCGGCAGCTGTCTCTGATGGTCAAAACCAAGGAAATGTCCTGAATGGCGCGTGGCCGAGAAAACTGGTTTTTCGACGATGGTTTACTAGGAAAATAGCATTTTAACGCAAAACTTGTTTTAATACTTTGGAATTGATATTTGAAACAAATTCAAGAACTACCACAAGGCTTGAACTGTTAGGTTGGTCTCTTGAAATTCTACCTCTAACTCTACTCTAGATCCTTACTTACTGTAAGTTTTATACTACACTCTGACTCCAAAAACTGGTTGTGTGGTTGGGCTGGCGAGCGCCAAGCTGCCTAAACATTTCAGCGCATCCTGTGCACACCCATCACTCTTAGCGCGCCCCGGCGGGCCCTGACCACAAGCGTCGGTGGTTCAGTGGTAGAATGCTCGCCTGCCACGCGGGCGACCCGGGTTCGATTCCCGGCCGACGCAATTCTTTTTGCTTTTGGGGGGATGATTCGGGAACGTGAAGCGGATCCTAATAACCTTGTCACATACAAATTGCTTTTTTTTGCCACTTGGGGATACGGTTTTTAACTTGCCTGAAGCGTATCGGGACTTATATAGGAGACATTCTTACGTTAGGTATTAAGCAAATTGTTAAAAACTGATGGAGCAATCTGGAAACCAGCACGGGACAAAAATCTGGAGCTTCCTAGTGGTCAAAACTGAAGTATCCACGCCGGGCATGGCAACTTTAACCAGTTCCCCTGACAACTCAAAACGAACGGCCTCTCCCATTCGTCAAAACCGGAGGCGTTCGTATAGTCTTCTGACCCTTTGCCTTTACAGGAAGAGAGAGAGAGAGAGAAGAGAGAGAGAGAGAGAGAGAGAGCGAGAGAGAGAACGGATGTGAAGCCCCCGGGGTCAATCTGGGCAGGAGAACGGGTGGGGTGGGTGTGAAGTTGGAGTTAACTCCAGAGGGATAGAAGAAGGAGAGGGATTTTAAGGCTCAAAAAAATAGAGGCAGCTGTGTTTTGAGCACCAAGAAAAGGGGTGTGATGGCGTTGTTTGGGGGAAAAGCTGGTGTATTCCCTAGGGTATATGGCTTCGATGGTCGGTGGGTTCGATTCTTAGGCTGGGGGGGAGAGGATTCGAGAAGAGCCTCGGATTTAGGCCGAAAATGAAAGGTAGGAAAAGCGGTTTCAAGGTACTTGGAAGGCTAATAAGGGAGCGAGAGAGAGAGAGAGAGAGAGAGAGAGAGAGAGCGAGAGAGAGAGAGAGAGAGAGGGAGAGAGGAAGAAAGATAATGCGAGCGACTACAGTAGGTAGAAGAATACCAAGGTCTAAGAAGCTCTGAAAAATGTCAAGGAACAGGGCTAGAGAGTGAGATATACAAAAAGATTAGGAGAAAACGTGTGAGTTACTGTACTCCGTTTCAAACTCAGTTAAAAGGTAGAATATCTTGTTTAAGCTAACTAGATAGACCAATAACCAGCTGAATCGTTGGCACCTCCCAGCTCCCCCGAGGGCATTCAGCTGAGCCTCAGCCTCCGCATATCCTACCCAAAACCCGTCAAACCCCCCTGACAATTCCCTCCAGAGACCGATAGGGTGTGCGCGCGTTCACTTCATGAATTTTCCGGCACCGGAAAACAAAACAAAATATGATCTCTGCTAAAAATGTTGAGACCGGAAGTGTTCGGATGGACTCGTGACGATGAGGTCACAAGGATGAAGTCGGGTAAAGACGCACGTTTCGTTGCATAAAATTTCCGGGTGGTTCCGGATTTTACTTTGGCCTGAGGCCGTTATGATTTTCGGACCGTACCTGTAAGAGCGATGAGCGATGGAAAGAAAGAGCGAGAGAGAGAACGAGAGAGTGAGAGAGAGCGAGGGAGAGAGCGCGAGATAGAGAGCGAGGCAGGTACGGCAAAAACACAAAAAACCCATCGTAAAACGGGCATAAAAAGCTTACAAAAAACTACTATCAGGAAAACTGCAATTTTTCGGGATTGATTATCCTATTTTTCTGTAGCTTTCTGATTTTCAAATCGCACTCTGACCCCGTCTAAACGTTTTGGACTCCTTGACCCGCTGTCAACCCTCAAAATCTTCCCAAAGCGAAGTGTCAAAACTCAAAACCGGACCCTGCGGTCGCAACGTTGGACCCTCCAGGGAATTTGCAGAGTCTTCAGAAGAAGCAAATCCGGAGGAGGCGTTCCCCAGGAGGTCAAAGGGGAACAAAAACTCGTTCCCCGATCTCTTGGCCCCTTTTTCAGGGCTAATTTATTGAGCGCCAAGTCTGGGGGTGGCCACGGAAATTGAAAGAGGTAGGAGGAGGAAGCGATTTTCGTGGACGATAGCCACGGATGGCTGGAGAGGAGAATTTATGTGATGTGGTTGTGGGGGTGGAAGAAGAGCAAGAAGAAAGAAGAAGGTACAGCTAAAGCGGAAATTCTGGAAAGCGAAATAATTAACAAAATGGAAGAAAAAGCTGCGGATCGGTCGCGGCTAACTAACCAGGTACATTTTATAAATAAAAGCCAAATGGAGTTGTAGAGCCAAATGCGGCCAAGTGCTTAAGATGCGAATTTACGTGTTACGGGCGCGGCTAAATTGCATAAAAAAATTTCAGGATACCGTAAACTATAGCCGTTCCTTGTCAGGCTCTTTAATGGACACAAGTTGGCGCTAAACGCTAAAATGCACCCTGCCGGAAAATTGGAATTGAATTGAAATTAGCGCATATTACCAGGCGTGGCGTGTATACACTACAACTTATTCATACCTAGGCCTGAATCGACCCCTAGGTATGAATAAGTTGTCAAGACTTATTCATACCTAGGGGTCGATTCAGACGCTTGCCAGCCCCTTTAAAGCGCGGTCCATGATTTAACAGGCACACGCGACTGCAATTGACAGAAACCGAAACCCCAGGGAAAAACGTCACATTCCAGAAACGTCGCTGGTGGTCTTCTAAGAAGTTGCCAAAACGGCTCTAAAATTCCCAGATAAGTGTTTGAACGCGCCGCTCGACGTCTAGCCCCAACACAATCGGAATCCAGGCAAAAAAAAACGAGTAGATAGGAGAATTCGAGCGCCTTTCCTCTTCCCAAAAAAAGGCGCCGAATAGATCACGCAGGTCCGGGGGGCGTCGGGACCTCCATCGGGGTCTCAAATTTCGATCCTCGATGCCTTTGGTGGTGGATGTTTTTTGGAAATGGAAATGCGCGGATTGTGTTTCGACGGGTTTTGCGTAATTGGGGAATAGAAAGAAATGGGCAGGAAAAGCGCATAAAAATGAAAACAGAAAAGAAACAGCACACGACGGGAACGACGCCAAAGTTCTGGATAGAGCTATGATTTCAAAGAGCAGGAATTCTCGAGCAAGAAAATGTGAATATCCTCAAATGGCTTGACAGGGAACGTTTAAAAATTTTGTTGAAAAACAAAATAAAAAATTATTACATTCGATTGAAAATGATTAACTGGTTGCCAAGGCATGCCAGCAAAGCATTTCTTGGATAGAATTTTGCCGTGTAGGATTCCACGTATAGAATTTTACGAATCATCACAAATTCTCACCTTATCAGCGCGCCCCGAAGAGACGGCTCCCAGGCGTCGGTGGTCAGTGGTAGAATGCTCGCCTGCCACGCGGGCGACCCGGGTTCGATTCCCGGCCGACGCAATTTTTTTGCCTTTTTGTGGAAAAATGGAGCAGGTGGTTTAAAACAATGCTAGGTTTTCAGAATTTAGAATTTTGCAATGGGTTTCGAGTTAAGCTGGGTGCTATGGCAAATACAAACCAATAGATATGTCAGACTATTTGGATTTTCCTATCGGAAAAAGCAAATATTTCAGGCACAGCGGTGAAGACTCGTGACGCCCAAAAATTAAACCTAAATCTTGAGGCTTTGCATGAACTCTTTGAAGATCCGGGCGGGAAACTCCTAGAGATGGACAGCCGGACGGCCACGCGCGCGCGAATAGCGCAAAATTGGGCCATTTGCCCGCCCGCCCGGGGTGGGGGAGGAGGACGAGGGGTTCCGGCCATTTTTGCGAGCCGGAGAAGAAGGAGGACGAGGATGGGGTGGACAGGATTTTTTGCTTCAAAAATGGGGAAAAGAGAGGGTGGGTCCCACACGAAAATTTCCAAGGAGCCTCGTTGCTGCCACCAGGCCAGTGCCAATCCGATTTTTCCGTGTCGGGGCCCAGCCGGATTGGTGGTGGGGAAGGGGAAGCCCAAAAGGAGGAAATTGGGGTGGAAGATTGGCCAGGATAAACTTTTTTGGGGATTAAAAGTGCGGAGGTCAAAATTTCCCTGGACCAAAGTCATGTGAGGAAATGACGGCGTTTAGGATAAATTCGCTAAAACGAGCCTAAACCCGCGTTTTGTCCACGCTTAAAAAACAAATTCAGAAATTGCGGTATTCAGAGCAATATGAAATCGTGGGGGGGGGGGGGTGAAAACCTTGCTCTCATAAAAACCTACTTCAAAGGTATAACAAGTCCGGACTTAGCCGATTTCCTGTAATGTCAATTCTCTTACCAAAAAATAAGTCGGTTGCTTTTACGGTTGTGGTTCAGATATAATTCTTAATCTCTTAAGATATAATTAATCGTGTTTTAATCTTAAGAAAATGTACTTTAAAATGATAGGGCTAGAAATAGCACATCTTACGTCGATTCAGCTGAAAAAACTGGTTAGGTGATTACGCTTACACCTTCCATCTTAGCCAGTAGCTAGTTCACTACCCATCTCAGCTTTTGCCTGCAGCCCCAACCCCTCTTAGCCCGCCCCGGTGCGCCAACACGACAAGCGTCGGTGGTTCAGTGGTAGAATGCTCGCCTGCCACGCGGGCGACCCGGGTTCGATTCCCGGCCGACGCAATTCTTTTTACTTTTTGGGCAAGAGATTCGAGAGGTGGCTGCGCTTGGCGGTACATTCTCAGAATGTCGGTTTTTGCTTTATATTTCAGGTTTAGGTCTAAAACAAGCGGTTTACCTACGGTGTCTCGCATAGGTGAACAAATAGTTCAAGAAACCAGAGATAGAATGGGAACATTTTTGATCAATCCTCGGGCCCAGATTTCGAAGCTCAAGAAGCCACGATCAGAGCTCGAGCATTTTAAAGCATCAGCCAGCCAAAAATGTTGCGTTTAAGCCCCGCCACCTCCACCGTAACCTCATTTATCTCCTCACGTGGAATCTCAAAAAGAGCCGGCTTCGAAAATCGTAGGTCTGTGTCGCAGAAGAAGAAAAGGATCTTTGAGGTTTCCCCAAGGGGATTCGAGTCTTTCCGAGCAGATACTAACTGCATGCGAGTCGCGACCGCGATGTGGCACCGGAAAACAGCTGCCGCCGAAATCTCGAAATCGGCGCTGGTGGTGTAGTATATATGCATGGCTGGGAGGCTATTTATGGGATGCCGGGCAAGCGGAAGGATACAACAACAAAAGATCGGAAAAATAAAAAATGCTATAGTGATCAGTGGTGCGCGAGGAGAACACTGGATTCGATCACCGCGGATTTCAATAAAAGGCATCCAGCGCCCCGGAATTTGATGAAAAGAATTAAGAATGAGAACAAAAAAATCTCGAATGGCACCGAAAATTAGTTGAATTGAGACCGGATGCATTTTTTACTAAGATAACGTAGGTTTTTGGTCGTCTGGAATTTGTAAAGAAGTAGAATTACGGTAAGCCACTCGCTAGTTGAGCTTTTTTGCTAAAACGACTACATATAACATAACAAAATAGCAAGAGACTTGCACTACCTCTAAATTTATGCTGGAAAAGCTTTTAGCTAGTCACAATTTTAAAATACCCCAATTAATTATTAAATATTTAATATATTTGAAATGGAGCTTAAACGCGATTTAGGGAAGCCAAAGTTAAATCTTCAATTTCCCGAGTGAACAACCAAAGAATTGAGTTTTGATGCCAATAATTCACTTTTTCGTGATGGCCAGAGTTATTTCTTAAAAGGCTTGGTTTACGCCAAAAGAATAAAATACATTATAAAATTTAAAGTATCCAAGCCAGCTTAGCAGAATTGCTTTCCAGAAATTGTCTCGGTTTTAAAATTTCAGTAAGATGAGCAGGTCGATATGGGAAAAGAAGAAAAAATTAGAAATTTTAACTACACTTCCGACAATAATAAGAGCTCAACTAGCTTAGGAAAAGTCTAGAAAGCCGCGTTTCAACGTCCCGCTTTGCCGAGAAATCCGGGACATCCAACATCGAAGGCCCCTGGGGACAAAAAAAAAGTTGGAGAGAAAGATTGAGAAAACAGGAGAAGAGAGATAAGGGCGACTTTCAGAAAATGGACCCGGAGCACGAGAAGACAAGAAGCTGCTCCGCTTTTGGACACGGCCAGAATTCGGGATGAGCAAGACGAATTTAGAGGGATCGAGCGCTAGAAATAGCCTAGAAAAGAAGGGCCAATTTGACAAGACTTGTGACGTCCTTCCTCAATCTCTCGACAACATACACACATGGGCTCAACAAGTCCATTATCGGGGGGAGTTCATAGGGTGGTGAAATTGTGAAAGTGGTCAAAATTGTTGCGAAAATTGGAAATTAAGTTCTTTATCTATGTCTCTCTCCTTCTCTCTCATTTTCACACTATCCTGTAGCCTCTCTCTCCCCCTCTCTCTCTCTCTCTCTCGTTGACTCTCTCTCCTCTCCTCTCTCTTCTCTCTCCCTCTCTCCTCTCTCCCTCTCTTCCATTGTTATTTGACTTAAATCCGATGCATTTTCAGCCCTCCCGTTTCACATCTAAAATTTATTATTCCATTAAAAAATTCAGTTCAGTATACAGAACAAAAAATTATCATAAATCAGGAAAATATAGATGATAGGAATTGACAATAAGGAAGAGGCCCGTGACACCCAATTTTAAAGGCACCAAGACAGCCCAATTTTAAATGCGCACTGACACATTTATATCCATTCCCAAAAAAAGTTTAAAACTTTTGGAAAGTGTTATCAAAAGTGTTATCCCATTTTAATGTTTGCACCAATTTCCACTGCATCTGCTTTTTGCCAAGGATTAGATTAGTTTTTGTTTTTGATGGTAACAGGGGTCATATATAAGTCAAAATATAAACAAATATATAAGGCGTAATATTGGGTATAAATCCAATTTCAAAAATAAAAACCTGATAACTTCAAGTTCTTTTACGTAGCCCGCTATCGGTTTTGAATTAAGCGAGTACTGTGTTGTGTTGTTGTTTAATTCAATGGATTCTATATTGCGATGGTCTTTGTTAAATAACTTCTATATTGTTTAGCTTTTTAAAAAGCGGACTACTGTACTATTTTCTTATTTTTTTATGCTACTATATTTTAACTTTTAATTTTATGACTACTATATTGTGTTGTTTTCTATTAAGTGACTACTATATTATTAACTTTTAATTTTATGACTACTATATTATTACCTTTTTATCTCGGTGACGCGTATATCTGCCTGTCTTTAATATATTGTAACGACATCGTTTCCGTTTTTATGTTCCTACTTCCCCAAAACGTTTCTTAACTTGAGGTCCGGTGAAAAGCAAGGGATCCTCAATATCCACCCCGAAGAGGTTTTCTACCTGACCTTCCATGTTTTGGAAAGTCCCTATGTGCATATTGCTACTATTCTGCGATATACCCCGAAGTTTCACCGTTTCCTGGGTTTCGGCGTAAAACGCTATATCGTGCACTTGACGGGGCAGGCAGATTCTGTCATTATATGTTTTGGTGAATCACACCTCTTGCTCTCGCCGCTATCCCATTGCCATTTCACGAATGCCTGACACTTTCGAATTACATGGCAATAAAGGCTATCTATACACATTCACGAATCAATGCTTTACAAACTGCCCCGCACCAAGGCGTTGTTTAATTTTCGAAGGGTAATTTAAAATATGCGAAATTCATTTTTTCCGCTACGATAAACCAGTGCTGTGCGTTTGCCACGACCTCGCAGACCCCTATTCGGAGGGGTGTATGCCGCACTTTTTCGATTTTATGGAGATTTGGTGGCCGCTGCTCCTCGTTGCGTGCATTCCCACTTCAATTTGATACAGACATTTGACATGGTACGCGACCATTGCTATCGAATTTGGCCAGACGGATACAATATTGCTTGCTGCTTCCCCGCTAACCAAATTAATAATACGCCGGCCATCATCCACCTCATTCTTCACAGATGTCCCAGATTCTCACCCGCGTTTCGCTTCGGGAATTTCTGTTCTGCCCGGTTTTGGGTGTGGCAGATGTTGGCCACAAACTCACGCGTCGCAGCGATGGGCGTCTTGGAGCTGACGGAGTGCTTGGTTCCGGCGTCGGTGGAGTTAAAGGGGTTGCCGGAGACTGGCGCATAAAAGCCGTAAACGGGGTCTAAACCAAGGTTTTGAAAAACTACGGAAACTACCGTGGCCGAATCCGGAGACCAGGTCAAATTTGGTGGTGGTGTTTTTGGGGTCTTGCTTTCGGTCGCCGGGGGCGTTCTGTTGAGCAGGCGTATGTTCTCCTAAACAAAAAACTACTCAACTGAAACATGTAAAATATTACGTCGAGAAATGCCGACAGAAGACGGTGGCTGCTATCCACTTCCTTCTTCATCGCTTTAAGTCGTTGGTTGATGCGCCAAACGATTTCAAGGTCCATCTCACTCAAGCTAAAATTTTTTATTATTTTGGAACTTTGAAAACGAAAAGAAAACAGAGAAAACCAAAAAAACAACATACAACTGAAAAACAGGGTACACTAACGCAGACCCCCGAGCCGTCGGGCTAACTGAAGGGATCTAGGGAGTCGAGGAGGCGCTGGTGCCGAATGGGGTGCCACTGGCCCCTTTCGTCGACGGGCTCGTCTGAATATAAAAACCGGCACCGGTCGTGGCTCTGGGGGGCTAAGACCGTAAGAAATAGAAAAAAACCCAGCGAAAAATCCCGTGCGGGCATTTGGGGCTCGAACACAGGGGCGGGGCGCTTAAAGGGCGGTCCTGCCCAACCAGCCATTCTAAAAGAGCTGCTAGCGCTTGCTCACCCCCCACAAAAGAGAAGAGCAAAGGATCACCGTAAAAGCCGAAGCAAAAAACAACTACAGCACCACGGTTTGAACGGCGGTATTTATACAAGCCTAATCTAAGCCCGCCATCTCAAGCTGTCCCGCCCTCAAAAATGTCTGTAATCCAACAATCTTAGCCTAAAGTTCAAAACAGAGTGGAGTATGAAAGTCGAGTAAACTCTCGCTGACGTCACACCACCACAAAGTACAAATCCTTAAAAAGTGAAAGTCATTACATTTAAAGTGTGGACGTGGCTAGATTTGACCACGCCCCTTTTTTGTAAAATATAAAACAAGTGGGGAGGCACTGTCCCATTCAATCCTCGACGATGTCGATGTCTATTTTCTGAAAGCGACAGAGAGTGTGGCCCGATTCTTGTACAAGATTTTTGATTCTATGGGTAAGCCCATTTTCAGTCCGTCCATTACCTGCTGCAAAAATTTGGCTGTTTATAATTTTATGAATTGATTCGTACGTACGGAATATCCTTGCCCTGCAAAACGGGATGTGTGAAAGTGATCGAAAAGGGCGTCTTTTTAAGGTTATTTTTAGTCGGGAGTACTTCTTGGAGTTTGTCGATCAATTCCCGCGCTGCCTGTTCAAAAAATGCTGCGCGAATCACCCAAAAACATTTGCGACTGTCGAGCGCATTAACGGTGGTGAGGAGTGAGATGAAGTTCAGAGTGCCAGTCATGGTATGATACTTGCCGTTCATACTGTAAAAGATGTCGAGCACAGGATTCGGGCATTTGGGTAATGCGAAAGGGTGCCAGTCGTTGAACTTGATGCGTAGGTTTTCCATTTTCCTGAAAAAGGGGGTGTGTTAAATCTGTCGTGGTCTGAGATGAAAATTAGGTGAAAGATAAAAATTCGATGGCAATAGACAATGCAATCTCGGGAGGTTCCAAGAAATTTTGCTCGTCTTTTTTCTGCATACGCTTAACGAGATCATCAAGCAGCCAGTCGGGGATTTTCGAAGTAACTGCGGCTTTAACTTCTAAGCATAGCGGGTTTCCGCTTGCATCAGAGTACGCGAGCGTTAGGGTGAGTACGAACGGGTTGTCGGGATTTTTGCGGATGAGCGGTTTGGAAACGTAGTCTAGCAAATGTTTTAGAGCTTCAACCGCTATGAAAGGGGCCACCCCCCAAAAAGAGTTCGTCTTGCTCGATGAGCTCGTCAGAATGTTGGGGTATGTTTTCTATATAATGCATTATCAAGGTTTCGACACCATCAACGAGATAATAGGTGGATCCTTCAGTTTTAGTTGCAATTTTACAGGTTAAAACATTTTCCAAGGAAAGAATTTCGGAAAGCATTGGTAGGGGGTTCGAAAATGGGGTCTATCACAACATCGGCAATCTTTGTAAGGTTTTGAAAAAACCTAACTCACGCCGAGTCAGCTCAATCTCAAAAACTAGGTTTCGGCCAGTCAGCTGCTTTTTAAAAAGGCTCACCCTTGTCTCCGAGTGTTGCAGACGGGCCAGTCTCACTCTCTCTCCAAGCCCCATCAGCTATAAAAACTTTTCCCGGGTGAAGCCGCAGCGGTGACGGTTGTTCTCTCGTCGACCGTCTCAACATCTATAAGACCATCTTCGCCCCCGATAACACGCACCTATTGGGGTATCGGCTCTTGGGCTCACAGAGCGCGGTCCGCTTTCTATAGCCTCTGGTCCGCCGTCCTTTTCGGGGTGCCCTAAAAAGCAAGCGGTGTGAAAAATTTTTGAATAAACAGTCGAAAACAAACTCACGCGTCGCAGCGAAGGACGTCGGGGGCTGAAGGGCTGCTTGGTCCGGGGGTGGGTGGAGTTACCGGTGTCGGCGGCGTCTGGTTCATGAAGGTGGTAAAAGGTGTCTAAGTTAAGCTTTTGAAAGCAAAAAATTACTGAATTTCCCGTAGACGCTTCCGGGCTCGACCACGTGGGCGGCGGAGTTTTAGGTGGCTTGGAATGTGTTGCTGGGGGTGTCCGGTTCAGTAAACGGACAGACCCCTAAACAAAAACTACTCAACTGAAACATGTAAATTACCTTTCAGCATCTTTAGAAAGAACAACAGAAAACAAGCCTCATCCGAATCCTGAAGGTTCTGACGCCCATCCCTCTGGTCCGCCAGTCTTTTCGGGGTACCCTAAAAAACAAGCGGTGTGAGAATATTTTTGAACAAACTGTCGAAAAAACAAAACTCACCCGTCGCAGCGAAGGACGTCGTGGGGCTGACGGGGTGCTTGGTCCCGGGGTGGGTGGAGTCAATGGGGTTGTGGGAGACTGGCGCATAAAAGCCGTAAAAGGGGTCTAAACTAAGCTTTTGAAAAACTACGGGAATTACCGTGGACGATTCCGGGCTAGACCAGCTGCATTTGGGTGGTGGTGTTTTGGGTGGCTTGGCTTCGGTCCCCGGGGGTGTCCTGTTGAGCAGGCGTATATTCTCCTAAACAAAAACTACTCAACTGAAACATGTAAATTATTACGTCCAAAATTGCCGTCAACAAACGATGATTGCTGTCGATTTCTTTCTTCATAGATTTAAGAGGTTGGTGATTTGATGACGGACGTTGAGACGCCAAACCATCTCAAGGTCCATTCTCAAGCTATTATTTTGGAACTTTGAAAACAAAGGAAATAACAGAGAAAACGAAAAATAACACACAACTGAAAAACAGGGTACACTAACGCAGACCCCCGAGCCGTCGGGCTAACTGAAGGGATCTAGGGAGTCGAGGAGGCGCTGGTGCCCAATGGGGTGCCACTGGCCCATTTCGTCGACGGGCTCGTCTGAATATAAAAACCGGCACCGGTCGTGGCTCTGGGGGCTAAGACCGTAAGAAATAGAAAAAACCCAGCGAAAAATACGGTGCGGGCAGTTGGGGTTCGAGCATAGGGGCGGGGCTCTTAGAGGGCGCTTAGAGGCTTCGTATTAGCCGTCGCTTCAATTGCGACAAGGTGTTTTCTACCAACTCCAATCACGCACTTCATATAAAACTCATTTGCTGCCTCTCCAGGCGAAAAAAGGCAAGCTGACTATTGACGAGAATGTCGACCGCAGAGTCGAAATCCCAAAAAATCCATCATGATACAAACTGAGCAAAGAAAGTCTTTGGAATATCTTTTTATTATGACGTTGTTGGCAACAGTCTTAAATATTATGTTAACCCCTGCAACTAGAGACCGAGCCATTGAACACGTCCTTTTTCATCGCTCTGGCGATAGTTTGAGAGATATGGACGGTCAATAGAAAATTTAAATTAGATTTTTCAAAAATTATCAAAAATGAGATGACGTGGTCGAGACTTTCAGAAACTCACCCCTCATAGGGACTTCAAAAATGCCAACAAGTCCGGGTCGGTCTCCGCCTCCTCTTTTGCAGCTGCCGCTTCGCGAATCCTGAAAAATAGCTGTGTTGTAGTATCGTAATGATGAGACCATAATAAAATGTTAAAAAAACTTACGCCTGACATATGATGCTGTTATGCCATTCCCCTTGCGCCCAGCACACGCGACGAACGCACGTGGCATATGAGCCAAAAATGTGGCACGACCCGACGCGGCCGCACTTGCCAATACAGACCTGGCACAAACCGAGGGCGTCGATCAATGACTTGAACTGGGCGGGAGTCAGAGCGAAGACTTTTCTCCTAAAACTGTTCAACTGCATGAAAACTTTGCATGGACCTCTGGGCTCGACGATACACAGGGGCGGGGTCCCTGGCAGTGTCCAGTCTATGTCTTTCCATGTCCTCAATTTCCAGTAGCTCCCGCGGTGCGCCTAGCGTTGTAATACCTTGAGAATAGCTTCAATCCTTTGTCGTTAAACATTCGAATTTTGTCACAAAACGCATCATGCGCCTCGTTCGCATCGACCGGACGATAGCTTGAGGTCGGTGGATTGAAGTACCCTTATCTCTTTTCATCATTGGTGAGTGTTTTCTTGTCTCTAATGCACGAGGTGTTGATCGCTGCATAGAGTCGGGCGCTGCCTTAAATACCCTCAAACGGACTCAGGCGTTGAGAACGCGAATCCGTTTTTGCTTTTCCATTTTGCGATTCAATCTCTGGAAAGATGAACCTAATGCGTTCAACCGTTCAACTGTTTTTATCTCCTAAAGAGGAATTTTTCAAAGAATTCAAAAAAATACAAGACTAAGTTATGAATTTCTTTATTCTTATCCTTATTCTGAGTCGATGAGTTTTCTGGAAACCGACAGAACGGCCGATCAACAACATCACTTTGATGTCAATTCCTTAATGGCTGTGTGATATGGCGTAGTTTATCATTGAACAGCATGATTTCTTCCGATGGGGATCCCTACTATTTCCCCCGTTTTTAAAAATGTTAGCTTTAACCTTTAACTTTTTAAACGCCTGTGCCTCTGGGCCCACGTCTGTAAAATGGCCGCGTGAAAAATTCACACAGATTCTGCGAAAAGAGTCCTCCGACTCACGGTCACAACCTCCACGTCTTCTCAGTGAAATGGTTCAAGCTTTTCCAATTGTTTCAGGACCAAAAAAAAACGCCTAGAATACAAGCTCTTGCAATGCGTTATTGGTTTTGTGTTATGAAGTTTCAATTTTGTTCCGGATTCAGTATAATTCATGATTCCACTTTGAGTGTCTGTGCGCTTTTGGAAAACCAAATTTTATCAGATTCCGCTCAGGCGGCATAGTGCAAAACTTTTCCGATTCTGGCATAAATTACGCTTCCCGATATCTGTCTGGAAACGGTAGCCGAGGTAATTCCTCCATGCCTGGCCAGCAAAACGATTTGTGGAAGTCCGGATTTGTATAAAATAAGATGTTAGGATGTTCTGTTGTTGAAACTATCCAAATCGTCCGATGACGTCGTTTATAAAAATGAGAATTTTTAGTCATCAGTTAGCTTTCATCCACGATTTAATTTTTCAAATCAAAGATTTTATCGTTTACATCGTTCGGCTTACATATATGTTTTGATTTATGCCTCGCTTTTTCCATTTTTACTTTTGTCCAGGATTCTCTCTATCGTTTAGAATCTTCTAAAAAGCCAAATCCGGCAGTTCGTCGAATTTTCGCGTGATTTTAGAAAAAGAAAGTTTCTCAATTTTCTCGCAGTAAAAATTGAGTGTTGATAGTATTTTAAAGTGATGATTTTGCCCGATATTAATATCTAGCTTTCGGTCCCCATTTTTTTGCTATATTTAACTGTTTTAGTCTATTATATATTTCCTCCTGGTGCCAGTATGCTCTCTCCAGATGCCTGATAGTAAAATAGTGCCAGTCAGGTCAACTACAAGCTACAATCTTGGCTTTATTGGCTTTCGGCATTTATTCATTTTAAATATTTGTGTGATTTGTGTGCTAAAAAACGGACAAAATTCAAATGCGTCCTCGATCTTCTGGACTTCGATTGATTCGGCGTAGCTCAACGTGAGTACGCACATTTACACACATAAAATGCAAAAACATTTGGTGTAAACATTAAGATGGAATAACACTTTTGATAGCTTTTCAGGAAGCGGATGTTTTCCTCCAACATGAATACCAAAATCTCACTACGCCCTTAAAACTGGGAATGTCTTGGCGCCTTTAAAAAAAACGGGTTGTCACGGCCCTTTGAAACTTTACAAATAGAGTGTTAAAGAAGACAAGAGGTTAATATTAATTAGATAGAAATAGATAAGTTAAAAACTAAACAGTTAGTAATTAATTAAAATATATGTTAGTTTCAAATCTCAATTAGGTAAAATTCTTGGCTCACGATGAGACGAGAAGGGCCGCTGAAGATCTTGCAGTTCGTCATCCGTTTTTCTTCGCATTTCAACTGTAAATTCATACTTATTATTCTATCTATTATTTTTGACCTCTTATTCTTAATATTATATTTTTTTAGATTCCGGATTGCACCTCACGGGTGTTTCCCATTATCGGAGGGGGTAGCTTGGGCTTGGGCTCTGGGCTTATTCCTAAAGTCCAAAAAATCTTGTAACGTCGTAGTAAGCGTTTTAGCAGCGTTCTTAGCGAAATTTTGGCTAGAATCCCATTGGAAAAACTATCCAAAACTTTGAAAAATTTTGGAATTACCTGCGAAAATCGAACTTTTTTGTCTAAAAAAGTTACCTACAGAACGCCCGTTCTCATAATGCCGATTTTTCATAATACCGATGTACGGAATGTCGATTCTCATAATGTAGATTTTTCATAATACCGATCTACGGAATGCCGATTCTCATAATGCCAATATACTGAACGCCGATCCCTATTCCTTTGACATTTTACAACAGATTGATGGCGTTTTTCCGTGGCAAAAAATCCTAAGGAACCACAACGTTTTTTCTAGGCGCTCAATAACAAATTGTAACAAAGCTTTCCAGAATATCTGATTCATTTTTATGTAAAAGGCAAAAACAGTTAAAAGCTTTGTGGAATAAAAACGATAATTTTTAGTTGTTCAAAGGAGAGCATTCGAAGACAAACTCATAACCTATTTTTAGCGATTTTGCGTTAAATGAGATTGGGAAAATAACGAGTTTTTTTGGGAAAAACTCGGGCAAAAATGATCAAGAAACCAAGACTTCTGTTATTATATTCGCCAAAATTGGTGTTGTGAAAATCGCCATTCTGTAAAGCGGAAATTCTGTAAAATCGGCATTATCAAAATCGGTATTATATAAATAGGAATAATAAGGGCGTGCCCACCGTGCATTCTACTTAAAGCTCAAGCAAGGCTCGATTTTTATCAAAGGAAGAGTAAAAGGAATCTATGTCAAACGCGCGAGATCCAAGCCATCAAGTTCCGAGCCTTTTTTAAAGGGGTAGCGACAGATAGATAAAAGAAACGAGCCAAGTCAAGAGAAAAAGGTTCCAATTCCGATTAAAAAATAGTGACAGATGAATAATATGATGATCCCAAGAGATGAGAAGGGTAGGTCACAAGAAGGGCTCGGATAACCCTAGAGGATGAGTCCAAACGAGAGAGAAGAAAGGTCCAAGAAAGGATGATTAGGAGAGAAGCGTAACGTTAAAAAAACTCGAATTGGGTGCCTTTGTTCATTTAAAGGGAGCGCGACATGTGAATAGGCGGATGAGGCTAGTCGGGCTAAAAGAAACATTTTCCTCCTAAAGGGGATAGCGACCGATCCATAGATAGAATGGACAAGCCAAGTCAAAAGAGAAAATTCCGAGATTTTTTTTGCAAGAAGTGGTGAAAAAGGCTGGAGGGGAGAGACGAGTAAGAAAAGAAAAACGACTGGGAGCCCTTTTCATTTAAAGGAAGAGCGACGGACGGAATGAATAGAAGAGGCAGGTCGGGTCGGAAAATCAAGGCTTAAATTCGAAACCTTTGACAAAATGTAGGCAAAAAGCCTTGTTTTGTGTTTAAAGGGATAGCGACAGATGGATGGAAAATAAAAACCAGTAAGTTTAGAGAAAAAGCTGGAATTACGAGCGCTTTATTGCTAAAGGTATAATGACTAGCCATGTTTGTGCTTAAAGAGAGAGAGAGAGAGAGAGAGAGAGAGAAAGAAAGAGAGAAATATTAATCCTAGCTTTGATGAGTCCTGCCGGATTAAAAAAAGGCAAAAAAGGTAGAAAAAGGAAATATGACATAATTTTTTGTTAAAAATTTTCTAGATACAAATGAATATATGAACCAACCTTTTTGCTTCTTAATATTGTGTATATCCAGGAAGACGTCCAGGGTAACGCAATAATGCTCCGGTTCGAATCGTTGAATCTGGAATGCAATATACTTTTTCGAGGTCATATCCCTTTAAGCGCATTGGTAATTTAAATTTTTTTTGCACAGTAATTAAGTTAGGAGCCAATTGGGCTTGCTTTGGGTCTAAAGGGGAGCGAAATGAGCATGATATCGATGAAACGGATTTTGGGCATAGAAAACCGAATTTCGAACCATCATATTTTAAAGGGTAATAGAAGGATGAATCCATGGGAGATGTCAAAAAGATCAAAGCTAAAGGGTGCCTTATAGCATAGCAGACCACAAAAATCCGGATCAAATAGGATGGACCAACCTTTTCGCTTCGTATTATACAGTGTGGCGTTTCATCGGTGTGCACGAATGAATTTCCAAAAAAAACTTCCGGTTTGGTGATTGGTGAAATCTGAAATGAAATATTAAATAGAGTCGGCCGTGAATTCCCAAAATTTTTGCTGCCCGAGCTAATAAAACTATGTTGAGAGGATTTGCCTGATAGTGCCCAAAAGACGAAATAGAAAAACCCATAAAACATTGATACAACCAACCTTGTTTGATACATATATTTTCCTTCATTTCGTCTTAATGTCGACTGGGCGGGTGTGTTGGAACCCGCTTTCTTGGTGAAAATACCCGAGTCGAGGTAGAGAGACCTGAAACTAGCCTTTTTTTAATAAGAAAAGTTATCAATATAGTTTGGGAGTTTTGGCAAGAGACCACAAAAAATAAACATGAAAAATTTTTCGTGATTCTATTATCGAGTAAAGTCAAATAAAAATAAGTTCTAACAAGGTTGATATCCGTAAATAAACTAAATCAGAAAAACGCCATTTTAAGAGTAGGAAAAACCTTTTAATAAGTAGCATTTTTAGGCTTAGGAATTTGGAAATCCACTTTGAAATTTTAGGCAAGAACAAGCGCAACAAGATAATAAACAGTTTGAGGAATTTGAATTTGAGCTTTCAATGGGATAAATCAAATTCCAAAAAATGTGGATATCCGTAAATATTATCAGTAAACTTAATGATAACAACGTATTTTTAAAAGTAGGCAGAACCTTTGAATAAGCAGAGTTACCTATCGATCTTGGGAGTAAAATAAAATCACCTTTCTTGAGAAACTCTAATTATAGTATTGCAGTAGAATAAAAATAAGTGTATATGTATTATAAAAGGTGGATATTAGCAAATACTAGCAGGAAACTTGGTGAGAATAACGCTATTTTAAAAGCAGGAAAACTTTTTAATAAGCAGAGTTATCCATCCATTTCCGGAATCTAAGCCAAAGGCAAGTAAATAAATCAATAATTGTTAAGAAATTTAGCTATGGGGTTAAAATGAAATGCGAAAAAATTCTAAGAAAAGGAAAATATCCATAAATACTCGTAGTAAACTCAATGTGAAACACGCGATTTTGAGAGCAGGCAAAACCTTGTAATCAGCCCATTTAGCCATCCATTTTGAGAATCTAGGCCAGAGGCAAGTAAAGTATGAAATTTTTTGAGAAATGTTGATTATAGGATCAAATTTAAATAAAAAAAAGATTAAAAAAAGGTGGATATCTGTAAATACTAGCAGTAGACTAAATAGGAAAACGAAATTTTGAAACTACGTAAAGCATTAATTTTTCAGGATTAAGATAATCCAAAAAGCACGATTCGAAAGTTTTTCGAAAGGGCGTTGGGTAAGTCCGCGTTTTTGCGCTGCGGGGAGGCCAGATGTGCGCGGAGATAAAGGCGCGGGGCGCTGCCTTTTGTCTTGGCGGGTAGGTGTGAGCGGTTGGGGTTGAAAATTTAGGGGGGAAAATTTTGAAAGTTAAACCCAAAAAAAAGAAAGGTTCAATAATCTAAAAAGCCAAAATTTCAGCAAGAAAAATCAATATTTTGGAGAATTCTAAATAACTTTTGGGTTTATGGAATGCCAGAAGAGAAATAGATAAAGGGAGTGATAAGAGAGGGCGAGAGCGAGAGAGGGGCGAGAGCGAGAGCGAGGCGAGAGCGAGAGAGTGAGAGAGGGAGAGGGAGATGGAGAGTGAAAGAGAGAGAAGACGAGTGGAGGGAGAGAGTGAGGAGGGACAGCGGGAGAGCGGGAGTGAGAGAGAGCGAGAGAGAGCGAGAGAGAGCGAGAGAGAGAACGAAGAATGCCTATCGATATCGTGTGGATGTCAAAAGTGTATCATAATCTTGGCACGAAAAAGATAATTCATTTATCTATGCACAAATATATCAATAAATTCGGAAAAATATAACCCGTTTATTTCTGCTCCTTCGGCCCTTCCAAAAGTCTTTCAAACATAGCAGCTGCTTTTTAAGCGGCTGTAAAAGCTGTAGTGCCACGTCTCGACATATTTTTGCAAAATCGACCTCGAAAATGGCTACAGCTACGTCAGGATTTATTTATGTCATGCACTGATTCGTCGAAATCACAAAAATACTGCTTTTCGTTTAAACCACGTTCTCCAAATTAGTGAAGCTGTTCCATAACGGCTCATTAATTCAAACAATCAAACGCCTTTCTCTCACTCTCTCATCCTCTCTCTCTTCCGTATTGTCGCTTTCTCTCCATCTTGCTGCGCCATATTAAATGTATTTTCAGCTCCATATTTCCAATATAACATTTATTACCTCCAAAAAATTCAAATCACGGATATCAACAAAAATATTATCAAATAGCGAAAATATCGACAGAAAAAGGTATTATCTATATACATATAAAAAATCGCCGTTAGGAAAAGAGGAGCGGGGCACCCAATTTTAAAGGCACTAAGACACTCGCATTTTAAAGGCGTTGTGACATATTGGTGTCCAATACCAAAAGTTTAAAACACCTTGAAGTGTCAACAAAAGCGTTGTTACGTATTCAATGTTGCGCCAAATTTTCAATGTGTCTGTTTTTGTGTAGCATTGAATTCGTTCTTCATTTTTTGCGGTAACTATTTTATATTACATTATTTGGGGCTTCCGATCAGCACTAGAGTAAATTTTTTGATGCTCTATCGAATGGCATATGCAAACTGCCAAAAAATATCGACAACATCGAAAACCAGTGATTTAGCGCCATTATCAATAAGCAGGTATAAATGGAGAAAAATCTTGTTATCCGAGGTCTTGGCGGTAATTAGTTTTACGTCAATAGACGTTTTATTCGGATACAACAATTGGCGGAGGGTGGCGTTGGGGTTTGGGTTTTAGGACGAAACAAAACCCATGGTGCATTAATTCTGCAACGGCATTGTTGGATGGATTGGGTTGATGAAGCTTCATTTTTTGCGCGTCGCGAAATTCGAGAAATTCGAGAAAATTGGCGTCTGGACGCATTTGGAAAATAAAAATTTATCACGATCAGCTCAGGTAGCTGCGTAGTGGAAGATTCTTTGTTACAGGAATGAAATGCTGCCGTTTCGGGTCCTTATAGAAATTCATTCGAAAAAACTTCGTGGCTATCGAGGTCATGTGCCAAGCCAGAAAATCATGCGAAAGGGGGCACAAAACGAGATTCAGGGTAAATACTCTACATCAGAACTTCGGATGCTCCGCCGAGCGCGTCATGTTCAGCTTCGCTTTCTTTGATACTGGCAAAAAATTGGGTTTGTTGTTTAAAAGCCTATAAAAAGGCCTTTAGGACATGAAGGACAGAGGCCTGACACATAGTTTCGCGATGCGAAAGACCTTTAACCCCACACTTCTACACCGCACACGTTGCATACTTGCAGTACGCGTGACAGGGGGAGCAACTTACCGCGCCCACACTTACCGATGCAGACGTGGCACAGCGGTAACTTATCAATGAGGAGTGTGAAGGCGGGCATGACTAACGGGACATAGGCCAAATTTGTGTTTTTCAATTAATTTTGAGTTTTTGTTGTTTCTTCCGAAGTCGGTAAGGATTCATCAATTTTTTAAACTTATCTACCATGTGCCAGGTAGGACCGTGGTTTTGTCTTCATGAAACTTCACTTTCATCCGTGTGTCGCAAAATTTGACTTTCGAAATTCTAGCGTCTGTGCGCCGGCAAAAATCAAGATTTTATCACTTTTAGCTCAAGTTTCATAGCTTCATTTAATATTCCGTGTCAGCTTCATTTGGATCAGTGTGCAAATAGAGACAAATGGTGTTTAAATGTTTCAAACGCTTTTTCGTTTGTATCCCTATATTTTCCACTTTTTAATTGGTTCGAATTTGTATGATATTTGTTCGAAGCTTATAAAACGATATATAAGCTGATTATATATGCATATACATATGTTATGTGATGCCATCTCGTTCCTTGTATTCGTTATTCCATGCTGCTTGGCTTGTTATTTTGGGCAGAGGGGCGGCGGAATCAACTGTACGCAATCAGGATCCTTAGAGGTGTGTTGGGATCAAAACCATTGGTCGAATCGGTGACTGTTCTAAATTTTTTTTGGTTGGTCTGCTCCGGATAAAAAATGCAATAATATTTGGTGCAATCATTAAAATATGATAACACCTTAGATAACACTTCAAGACTCATTTCGAGCCACGAGAGATGATGCAGGAATATCAATATGTCACAACCCCCTCAAAACTGGGCATGTCTTAGCGCCTTTAAAACTTTGGTGTTACAGCCCTTTACAGTTTTAAACAAAAAAGTATACATGTGTAGAGGCCATCCTAACAATTCTGATCGGTATTTAACAGATAAAAATAAGTTCAAGCTATCCATAATAATAATTAAAAACTATGCTGGTTTCAAATGAAGATTAGGTAAAAACTTTTGGCTCACGACGAGTAGGCAAGTTACGTGGTGTCGTAATGAACAGCTTTCTTGGGGGCGTAAATGGACGTGCTGTTGAAAACGCGAGCTTCAGGGGCCCCAATCAAAGCTTCTTTTTCGTTTTCGGTGCTGAAAAGGGACAATTGAATGACTATTTTAATTTCCTCTTATACTTAATTGGTTCGGCAAAAAATCTAAGATGAATCACATTTCTACAATTTAAAAAACAATACAGATTTCTCGAGTTTCTTCTCTATCTTTTCGGTTGCCGCTGCCTCCAGATGAGCACCCGGGCGAAACTCGATCATGGCGGGTCGCACTGGCGGGGGTGGTGAGGTCCTTAGACGAATTGTTTGAATGTTTAATCTTTCCATAGTAATCTTATTCTCAAAAACAACATACCCTGACAGGAAGTCGATGGGGACGCGGTGGAGGTGAGTACGGACGGGTCCGTCCTTCTACCGGAGACACGGGACGCTGGAATAACGTCTTATTATTTTGATTTAGAAGTTATTTGAAATCTTTCAGAACCCACCTGTATCCCATTGATGGACAGTGGTTGGGGTGAATAACGCCTAGATGTTGGACCTGGAGGAGTACGTAGAGCCTGGAATAATAAAAGAATGTTCTGAACTGATACTTCATACATCTTATCAACTGGAAACCTACGTCGGAGACGCGAACGGGAGACCGACACCGGACACCATCAGAGATCGGAACAGGAGGTTGATATCTCGCATAAAACTGAGGAGAACGAGCTCTGTAGGCATGAATCGGAGGAGGCAGGGAACGCTGTAATAATCACCAAAGTCGTTTTTTATAAAGTCATATTTGGTAAGTCAACGAAACGTACTGGCTGAGCTAGAGGTCTGGGAGGCGAGCAAGCCCCCTTGGAGATCTCCATGGTTTTGTAGAAGGGATAGTCTGGGGCTGGTGTGTTTCGGAGTTTTTGCCGGTGGCTGTGGTTGATTTTATTGGCTCGACATGGCCTTAATAGGGCTTTTTTTGATGATTTTTTGGAAAATATAGTTTTTCTTGGGGGTTTGGCATTTTTTGGGGGCCGGTTGACAGGACAAGGTTGATTAAGTGTTATTTAATAGAAAGGAATAAAATGATAATAGATGGAAATTACAATTTATGTTCGTTTAAAAAGAGATCAGATAATATTTCTGACTCACAATTAGACGAGAAGTGACGTGGTGTCATAAAGAACAGCTTTCTTGGGCGCGAGAATCGACGTTCTGTTGAAAAGGCTAACGTCAGGGGGCCAATCAAATCTTTTTTTTTGGTGCTGAAAGCGAAACATTGAATCATGGTTTCAATTTGTTCAGATATTTACAAGGGAAGAGGTTTTTTTGAGCTGGCTGGGCATTGCCAACAAATGATAATAATTCGATAGAAAATTGAAAATAAATATGAGGCTTGAATATTAATTTTTGCCGAAGAGTTTTTCTTCAAAAACATATAACACTTTTAACTTCGTTTTTGCGCAAATTTTTAGACTTTCATATCCAAATATTTTGCATTTCCCGATTGATTTTTCAAAAACAAATCTTGCCATCTTGTTCTGACAAAATTTTCTCTATCAAATAAGCATATTTGACCCGACATGTTCAGAAATCGGAATAATCAACGATCCACCCAGCCTACAAGGGTCTCAATACCTACATTAAAAGTGTTATATCTTTTTAAGGAAAGCTCTACGGCGAAAACTGATCTGAAGCACTTATATTTATTGTTAATTCACTATCGGGTGGTGTATCATTTGTGTCAATACCCGGTCGAGTTGTCAATAAACTTTCCCTCGTTAGCCGATTCGTCAAAAACCCTGATACTTCACGAGTAAAAAAGAAAACCAGTAAAAGTCTTTTTTTCTAAAGCAAGGGCGACATATGGAGAGACAAAAAGTTTAAATTTCTATATATTTTTTTTGTCTAAAAAAGAGCCGCAGATAAATTCGAGTGTAGATGAGGCGTGCTGGAGCAAGAAAGCAAACAAGAGAAAAACAAAATATGACATCGTAATTTCGTTGAATTTCCTACATATAAATGGATACGGCACCAACCTTTTTGTTTCGGAATGATCTTTCTGGTCGATTTTCACGTCCCAGAACCGCCAAACCGCTTCAAAGTCGAGTGGTCATCTGGAATAGAATATGCTTTTTGGAGTTGAGCTCGCTCTGATGGTCTTGTTCAAGATGTTTTTGACCGCTACCTAAGTTATGAGTTAATTTTTAAAGTTGCGTGACCCAAATTGTTTGTAGCAAAACCAAAGCCAAAACCAACTTGCGGTGTTAATTACGATATTAAGCCTCATTTCGTTGTAACTTTGATAGGATAGCGGCAGGTTTTTCGGAACCCGCTTCGGTTGGTGAAATTGCCCGAGTTGAGGACATAGACCTGAAATTAGCCTTTGAGTCGGTACGGTTAAAGAGGTAAGCAAAATGAAACAGAAAATACCGTGATGACAGGAGAAAATTTTTTGCCTCGAAAGGGCATTGGTTGGGTAGCGTGAGGCCAGATGCGCGCGGAGATAAAGGCGCGGAGGCGCTCGCTTTTGTCTCAGGTGTGGGTGTGTGAAAATTTATGGGTGTTCGTTGAAAAACTATGAAAGTTAGACGTTGAAAACAGAAGGAAACTTCAATAAACGCTATAACAATACTTGAAATCCCAAAAATAGTCAGACTCCGTAACAGCAACAAAAAAAACAATATCAAAAATTCCAAGCAAATTTTCAGATTCAGGAATTCCAGAAGCGAGAGAGAGAGGAGAGAGAGAGAGAGAGAGAGAGAGAGAGAGAGAGAGAGAGAGAGAAAGGGGAACGAGAGAGTGAGCGAAACGAGAGAGAAAAAAATAGATTGTTGGGGAAAAACCAAGGAGAGAGCGAGAAAAGAAGAGGGCGGAGAGAGGTGGAAGTTAGAAGAAAAAGGTTTTAGTGTATTTCAGACAAAGCTCTATTAATAATACTTCATTTATTGCTGCACAAATATATGAATGAATTCAGCAAAATATAACCCGTCTATTTCTGCTCTTTCAACCCTTCCAAGAAGGTCTCAAATCCGCTTTTCAAATCTAGCAACTGCTTTTTATAGGCCTGAGCATGAGGTTGATAATCGGCAAAACATTTCTCGAATTGATCCGTTGTCTTTTTCATCTCAATCGATATTTTTGAGCCGCTGACATAATCTGCTTGCTTTTGCGACGAGTTTTGCATTTTCTTGGGTTGTTGAGAGGAGATCCTCTTGGGCATCGGCTATTTCCATATGCAGATCGCGAACGGTTGATTGGACTGCCTCGTATTTGTGGGTGAGATCTCGGATAGTGGCGGCCTAAAAAAAGAAGCAAAATTTAGGTGAAAAACAGTTTTGTATCTATAACTAAGATTCAAAAATCTATCAGCCATTTTAAAGGGCACTGTTTTTGGCAGCTTTCTTTCTCACACACAAACGCGCGCGTCTCTCTCTCACTCTATCTCTCTCTCTCTCTCTCTCTCTATCTATCTTCTCTTTCGGTCTCTCTCATTCTCGGCCTCTCTCTCTCTCGCTCGCTCTCTCTCCGTCTCTCTCTCTCGCTCGCTCGCTATCTCTTACTCTCGCTTTGACTTTTTCATTAGCTCTCCCATTATTGAAACGAAAGCTGGACAAGGAATTTTGTCAATTTTCAATACGTATCAAAACGGCATTAAAAAGCAAAAATACAATATTTAGGCACATTGCTGACTAAAACTCGACAAATATTCCCACCTGTAACACGGCCAACTTTGCCGTCGTACACGCCGGTATCCGGTGTCCATTGTGCCATTTCAGCCCGCACGTTCCGCACAAAAGCGCATTCTCGCACTGCTCACACGTGAATAGATCATCGTATTGGAAGGGTCTCAGGCATTTCGAACAATTTTCTTGTGGCATTTCCGCTTCCATCGGTTCGAGTTTCGGCATTTTTGAAGGAGGCTCCACCGAGTCTGCATTTTCCAGTTGTGGTTCGTCTTCACTATCGTCTCCAAGGATTATTTCCTTTCCGGATTTTCTCTTCTTTCCGGAATTCAGCTCGGCTAGGATTTTGTTACCCCATAAACGATGGGTGGATAGGCAGACCCCGCAAATATTACAGTCCTTGAGTACGTCCATCATGTCGTGACAGCCTGGACAGAGTACAGTAAGGCATGACAGTACTGTTGGCAGGTTTTCGGGGTCCTTTCCGAATTTGGTCTCGCAACGGTCGCACGCCGTTTTGGGTGTTTTCCCGGCGATTAGCTGGGACCATCGCCAATCCTTTTTGGCGATTAGGTTGAGTGGGCTTTGGGCGAATTCCTGGTATCGTTGCGCGATGGTGATGTCCTAAAAAACGCGATAAAAGGAGAGAATAAAATAATTTTAAACGTTAATTTATTTTTCATAGCGCAAGAAATTCAACAATGATTTACAACTTTTAAAATGTTGTATGTTGCTGAGAATTTGATCTTAATCAAGCTTACAAGCCGCAATTGACTCCAATTAAATTTCTATCGTTTGAAAACGCATTTTCTCCAAACTTCGGCAAATTTCGAAGCCATTTTCGGAATTTTTTGTTCTTTTTCAAGAATCTAGAAAGTTGGTAGTACAAGAACAAGGAGCTATAGCACAGTCACTGGAAAGGGGCAATTAACATTACGCAGAAATTTCGGTACGCAGAAATCCATTACATAGAAAATCCATTACGCAGAAATCCATTAGGCCGAAATCCATTAGACCGAAATTTCAGCAGAAAATCACTACGCAGAAAAACTATTACGCAGAAATTCATTTGATAGAAAAAAATATTTCGCAGAAATTTGTTACCCCAACCGTTCCACTCCCATAAGATTCTATATACAAAAAAAGGTTGTATCCGCGGTCGCTGAGGTTGTTTCCATCATTGACTCGCGGACTTTACCCAGTCAAATAGTCTTATCGGTTCGAAAATTGTGCGAGATTCCCGATACTCACCCTCCTCTGAAAACTTCTCGAAACCCTGTTTGCTGAATTTCCCGGATTTTATCCACCAAAGTTGTTGCCTTATGACGCGTTGTCATCAACTCGGAAATTTCCAGCAAAGGGATTTTTCCAAGTACGGAAATTTCGGTGTATGGTCTTCTGCGTAATGAATTTTCTAGGTAATGTATTTCTGCGTACTGGTTTTTCTGTATAAGGTTTTCTGCGTAACGGATTTCTGCGTATTGAAATTTCTGGTATTGAAATTTCGATATAATGGGTTTCTACGTAATGGTTTTCTGCATAATGTATTTTCGGCGTAATGGCTTTCTGCGTAATGGTTTTCTGCATAATCAATTTTCGGTATAACGTTAGTAAATCAGGTAATCTTCTGTTGTTAGTGCCGCTAAGCTACGCTACCGTACGACATGATGACTGGCACCATATTTCGTTATTTTGCAAACGCCTGCGTCTTTTATCTCGCTCTTTGCTTCCATTAATGTGGACGTTAGCCTTGTGTAGTGGATTATCCCCTATCCGCTAAGTTTCCCACCTGCACATTACACCTCTCCGCAGGTTTCTGGCAAGTTCGACACCACATACGATGTCCGTAGCACCGTACACAAATCAGGTGCCCGCACTCGTAGAGCATTATTGGGTCATAGGCCCCGTTTTTCGTGAACGTTTCTTTGCAGCCGGGGCACTAAAACAGTAGCGAATATGTAAAGTATCCCAGAAATGCTTGCGCATATAAATCTATGTTAAATTACAATTTTAGCCAAATACATTCTTGAAAAATTAATGTTCACTACCGCTTTGAAAAAATGGAAAATGTGCTGTATATATTACTATTCCAAAAATTTAAAAAATGAATATAAATTTAATGCATTAAATTTTCCGGTTACTCTAAGATTAAAATTTTATTTAAACTTGATCGGTTTCTTTTCCATTCTTTTAGATAAGTATATTATTATCTAAATTAATGTTTGTCATATCTAAATTCTGAATCTTATGCAGTTTCCTAACAATAAAACTACCGATTAAAACATTACGTACCTTTAACGGCTCCACCGGTCCACATGCCACCCAACTATCGCCACCACGCCTCAAAGCTGGTTGACTTAACAATTCAGTCACATAAGTTAAGGGTCGATGATAGTTGGTGAGGTTGAGCTGTGGAACGCAGCTTCTACAGTATCCGTAGTAGACCCGTGTAAAATCGTAGTACCAAGCGGGGCTGTGGGGTGAGAGGGGCCCCGCTTCGAATGGTTTGTTGCACTGGACGCAATTGAGGAATTTGAATTGCATTACGTGAGGTAGTGGCAGCTACCCAAGGAGCCTAAAAATAGGAATCTTTACGAATTCCGCTTAAAAAGAAGACAAAAACACTAATTAGAACACAAAAACTTTGCTCTATTTACAGAAAATGAAAAAGATCTAGTGGAAAGCCACAAGAATGGGCCGTCAATAGAAAGAGAGGGAGAGAGAGAGAGGGAGAAAAAGAGAGAGAGAGAGAGCGAGAGAGTGAGAGAACACGAGCCAGAAAGAACTAAACAAATACATCAAAAATATCAGCTCATAAATTTGCGTATAATTAAATTCAGTTACGAAAGCTATTTTAAAATCAATCCGATATTTTTTATGCGCAAAATAGGATGTTTTAATCGGATACGGTGGCGGAAAGAGCAAAAAAGCGTGCGAGAGAGTATGAAAATCCGTGATCGAAAATGAGAAAGCAAACGCTAGAAAAATCTCACGATCTTGAAATTATACACTTCGAGACATTAAAAATTTTTTTACTGGAAAATGCCTAGTCCCGGGTTTTTATACAAAAAAAGCATACGAAATAAGGGCCTAAGGTGGCAATAAATAACCATTTAAAACCGATGCGGCCGCATCGACCCGCG
Organism: Mesorhabditis sp. LJ9110; assembly: GCA_038088335.1. Lineage (NCBI taxonomy): Eukaryota > Metazoa > Nematoda > Chromadorea > Rhabditida > Rhabditidae > Mesorhabditis > Mesorhabditis sp. LJ9110. Next base: position 270,765 of record JBBGBA010000073.1, read on the forward strand.
CGGGCGGACTGGCATACAACGCAAAAAAAGACAAGCCGAGGCGGAAAAAACAATTCCGAACGAATTACAGTGGGTCGGAAACTTTGAAATGGTAAGTCAAAATGCTTTTTAAGATCTAAAAGCAAGCAATATTAGAAACAGACTACATTAGAATACCAAGAAGTCCCATTCGGCCAGCAGACGAGACTGATTTGGCGGGGTCCCAGGATCCGATTATATACCCTCACTCGCAGAGAGTAGGCACTCACCCATGAGGCCGAGAGAGGGCATCTGGAGGAGGGGGCAGGGAGGAGGTGGGGGAAGAGAAATGACAATTGACATACCCCGGGGTGCCAATTTCGGGATGTCCATCAGTTCGCCTCAATGGCCATGGGGGAAAGAGAGAGAGAGAGAGAGAGGGAGAGAGGGAGAGAGAGGAGAGAGAGGAAATAGGGAGTTGGGTGCCCATTTGGTCAGTCACCCTCTTCCCTTGTTGCTTTCTTGGCAAATACGTGGAAAGAGAGGGAAAAAGGACGGTATGCACTCACCCAAGCGCGGAAAAAGAGAAAGAAAGAGAGAGAGAGAGAGAGAAGAAAGAAAAAGAGAGAGAAAGAGACAAAGAGAGAGAGAGACCGAAAAGTATTCCTTTCTTGCATCGTCTAGGATTGCAGATGGCCCTGATCCGTATTGCGCTTGCTCAAATACCTTGGATAAGGGTTTTTGCGGAAATACGATAAGGAGCCGACATAGTATGTCTACTGCTGAGCATCTTCATTTTTTAACCATGGCTTATTTTATAGAGCTTAAAATTCTAAACAGCTCCAAACTTACAAAAACTGTTGAAAAGATGACGGTTTTGAAGAACTGAAAGTTTACATTTTGCTAGGCGCTAGTCAAAATTGGGCAAACACTGCCCTTTTTGTCGAGTTTTCTCCGAGACCTTAGTCAGTCAGGAATTTTTCAACGATTCGACTTATTTGAATTTCAGTCCACGAAATGAGCTATGTCGGGTGGCAGGACTCCAAATTCCCTTAAAATCACTGGTTATAACCGAACTGTTTAGCTCCGTCGACTACATTATAGATAATTTCTTCATGAACTCATCAAGGATACTGGTTGAGCCGGTCAGCTGAGTAATTAGAATCGGATTAAGTCAAACATTCATAAACAGAAGTATCGAATAATTCAAAATAAAAAGCGGATAAAGCTCGGCTCTAATTGCATTTACATTTCAAAAAATCCGGTATCCGATATCACTACCTTAATACCTTAAATCGACTTTCGGTACCTTATATCGACGGCCATCCAGCAAAATACGTTGAATCAGATTAGCGCCCAAAAACTCCACAGCAAAAAAGCAGTTTTTCGATACGGCCTCGTGGTTTGTGCTTGGGAAACCAGATACGTCTCGGCGCCAGGAACCTGTGGGTTGCTATATTTATATCGAGGGGCAGCCGTTGACCCATCTGTCTAGCGGTGTGGGGCAAGGCACCTCGATGGCTTGGGGGTACACGAGCTCTCGAGATACAATGGGTAATGACCGTTGGTGTGAAAATAGGCTAGACATTCCATGGTGCCTCGGACTTGCGCAACACTATCCCTCTCTCTCTCTCTCTCTCCCACTCAACCATAAATAAGAATACTGTTTCAACAACTCGAATCAGAAAATTTCAACCAGCAGCAGCAAGAAAATAGCTTTGGCTCCCCCACCCACCCATGTCAGCCCAACAATTTCTGCTGCTGTAAACGGCGAAATTGACTGCCCGGTTCGAGTCACACGCTGGACCCTCAACAGTCTCCGATAAGAATCGCTAAAAATGCGTCAGTCGAAAGATGATTTTGCGCTCCACGTGTTTATTGTAGGAGAGAGAGAGCGAGAGAGTGAGGGAGCGATAAAAAGATGGTGAGAGGGAGAGAGACGGACACAGAGCGAGAGAGAGTTACAGAGCGATAGTGAGCGAGAGGAAACGAGCAATGAAGTAATAGAAATTGCATCAATGAATTCGCAATTCGAAACGGAATGGCATCTACACACCAAAACACTCCTTTCGTCGGCAAAAATCACCATTGTTGGAAAGGAAAACCCCACAAAATTTTAAATTTTTAAATGAAAAAAGAAACAGTTGGGGGCGCAAGCAAAATCCGAGAAATCTTACGACGGAAGCTGGCTAAATGGCTGTCTCGTGAATTTTGTGTCGCAAACAGTCAACATCGATTTGCGGGGGGAGAAAGCCTTACGTAAGTCATCGCAGATGGCCGCCAAAATGATTCAGACGAAATTGAGAAAAAGGGCAGTCAATAGATGCCAGGTTTTCTAAATGTTCTGAAAGGAAACAAAAACTTGAAAGAATGCTGCATTCCAAAATTTCGAAGTTTTTGAAGCCATTTTGACTTGATTTCGCTTCTTTTTTTTGTTTGGAAAGCAAATTCCGCTTGAACAGCAAATCATGTTAAAACCCAGTTAAAAGAACCCAACACTCGCAAAACGATTAGAAAAACCGGGAAAACCGGCTGACCTCGAGCCGTATCAGCCCCTACCTTTTTCAGTTAAAAGGGGCGTGCCCACGTATTTATGTGACGTAACTGGTCGGGGAGATTGACAGGGGGATGGGGGAATTTTCATAGCCAGTAGCACGATTGGGAGGCTGCAAGAATTTTGGCTGAATCGGGAATGAATGATTTTTCGGGCAACAGCGGGGTGCAGTCATGACAAAAAAGCACGCCCGGTGAATCAAAAATATTTTGCGGGAAGACGGGCCGGTCAGGAGGGGGTCATTTTACTGCAGAAGTGCTGGTTTGAAAAAATTTCTTAGCTTTCGCTCGGCAGTAAAGGATTTCCAAAAAAAGACCGTAAGATCAGCATCGCCCTGGTGGCTTAATCAAGCTACAAAATTGGCAGTTTTCATGGATCTTTGGTCCTAAAATTTGTGCAGTGAAATGCCGATGTTGAGGAACGAAAAGTGCACTTTTTTCTCACTTTTCCAAGAGCTTTCACTAGATAAATAAATCGTAAAAATCGGACGCTGCTGTGGATCGCTAGTGGCGGGGTCCATTTTTGGAACACCTTGTATTGAAATTCCGGGAAAACATACGAATGACACCACTCTACGGCCACCAGCTTGATGCCCTCAATATCGCAGGGCAGCCCGGTCTAACGTCTCGAAGGGCTTTTTTGAAGGCGAGCTACCCAACAGATTTGCTACTAGTTCGCCAAAAATGACTTGAAAGGGACATGGCGAAAACGTCTACGGCGGTGGGGAACGGCAAAAAGCCTACGACACTCGGGATTACCAAGCCGTCTCCGATCCAAGTACTAACCGAGCCCAACGTTGCTTAACTTGGCAGATCGGACGGGATGCCGTGCTTTCAACGTGGTATGGTCGTAGGCGAGGGTGGGAAGGGAGGGGTGGGTTAAGAGAGTTTGGGTCGATCCCACGACGAGATAAGTTTCGTATAACTTCTTAATATTCTTCCTTGATATTCTCAATACCATCTTCAAATCTGGCACGTCTACATGTTCTCCAGCTCCACCCCCTCATACGGAACAGAGCCCATTCTTGATGGGGTACTGCGTGAGAGAAAGAAACAGAGAGAGAGAGAGAGAGAGAGAGAGAGAGAGAGAGAAAGAGGGAGAAAGAGACGGAGAGAGGGTTAGAGAGATAGAAAAATGAAAGATGGGAAGAGCGGAAGCGCATGCGGGGGCTGCTGAAGAAGCCTCTATCCCTCTCCCTCTCTCTCTCCCTTGGGTGAGAGAGGAATTGTTTGCGGAAGAAACATCGTGCCCCCTCCATTCCATCTGGCCACCGCCCGTCCGCGGGGCGCTTTCGGCTTTGCAATTTGCATTCCCAAATGATTCATAATTGATTAATTTGTGTATACTTAACCGGTAGATGCAGAATTTTTTTGAGAACTTGTGGATATTTTGAGGTGGGTGGTTTTTTGGGGCTGACCGGCGATATTCTGGGATCATCCCCCCCTCTCTCGCTCCCTAGCGCTATATGCACTCTCTCTCTCTCTCTCTCTCTCTCTCTCTCTCTCTCTCTCTCGCTGTCTGTCTCTCTATCGCTCGCCATCACGCTCTCTATCTCGCTCTCTATTACCCACTCACACCCTCCGGTTTCCCATCAATCAAAATTTCACAGTTTATTCGATTTTCAATTCCAAAAATTCGCGGAAAATTGATCGAAATTCTGGTATACTATAATTTTATTAAATTTAATACTTTTCTTTGCTTGCCTAGTTTCACCCCCCCCCCCCCCCGGTGCATCGTCATCTTCAGGCGGTGTGCAGCCCCCACTCATCCACCCGGATCTATTTGCTGTCGGATCGAGTTTTCGCTTGCTTTGATTCCAAGTGGGATGACAAGTTTTCGAGGCCCCCGTCCACCAAGAGTTTCCCAGGCTGTTATGTTGATTTATGTAATGGATTTGGATTTGGCAGCTATATAATGGTTGCAGTTACGTAATGAATTGTGCTTTGGAAGGCCGAAGAAAGATCCTGTCTGCCGTCTAGCTAGTCTCGAATTGTTTCTGTGGGCCTGATTTCACTCTATTTCTGAGCTTGTCTTCATTTTATCGCGTGAGAATTTTGATCAGCTCATAAAATAGCCATGCTGATTGTGGGCGTAAGAGGGCTACGTAAGAAGCTGTGCTTTGGAACGTAGCGGAATCGTACAATCCCATACCTGGGTCATTTCTGCGACCTTTTTCGGCTTCGTTCTCCCATTGGGGCTTCTGGTCGGTATTCTGATGCGTTTGGACCTCTTTTATCAATTTTTCAATTTCCAGATGGACCTCCAACTGCTTACGCGACCCAAATGCTATCAACACACGACGGTAATGGAAAGTGAGGGCCTGCTGACGGCTTGGCCCATGAAGGTAAGCTTCATACAAATTTTTCGGCTAAAGACCGTTTTTTGTTGTTTCCATAATACCCCCGGTCAGTTCAGTTTTAGTTAACGTAAGTATTTTGACTTTTATAGAAAATTTTCTAAAACAATTAATATTCCTTTTCAGTGCTACTACTACCGCAAAACCAACAGCCTTCCAAAGTTCCGCGTTGGTGGTACCGTGTCGATTTACCGTAGTCAGCTCTGCTTACGGCCAAAGTTTTTCAAGCCGTTTTTCGTGGATCTGGTTTCGATTGGATATATTGGTAAGTGAACTGCAAATAGTGAAAAATTTTTCTTTTAGAATCGCAAGAAAATCTCTTGGATCTTCGGGGTTGCCAGTTTCGACTGATGATTTCGTTGGGGGAATTTTGTGAGGTAAGTCAATTAAACTTGAAATATATAATATTGATTTATTTTCACATTCTTGATTTAAGAATTCTCCTTTTGAGGAAGTTCGAGACTGGCTTCGAGTCATCGTTCTTCGCGCTAGAGTGCCTCATACTTTACTGGGAAGACCACTGGATTGGCAGGTAATTGCAAAAAATCGATCCGAACCTGGCAACCTAGCCGTGTTTCTTGAGGAATACGCACCTGAGCAACGATATTTTCACAAAAATCCATTAACTTTTCCATTTCAGGTAGAAAAGCCCCGTCAAATGGACATAAGCGCCGTCTCACCCCTGTCGTGCTTCAAGCTGTGGACCAAGAATCGGGCGCAGAAGCCCGCTATTGAATATTGATTTCTAAAAATGTACAATTTCATACTGTATATATTTGAGGTGATAAACCGTCGAAATTTTCATTACCAAACCAATCAGTGTGAGAGAAAGAGTTCCACAGAGAGAGAGAGAGAGGAGAGAGAGCGAGAGAGCGAGAGGAGCGTTAGGAGAGAGAGGAGAGTGAGAGAGAGAAAACAAGAGCGAGAGAGAGAGAGAGAGAGAGAGAGAGAGAGAGAGAGAGAGAGAGAGAGCGCAAGGAAGCGAGAAAGTCACTCTAGCTGGTCATTAACTAGCGTAAGCCCTATGTGCTGGCTTTGACATTAAAAACCAATGCAACACCTGTGGTGATCCTCAAACGTGTACTCTGTTGTCGTTGCAAAATTGCAAGGAAGTCACTCATGCTCTAAGTGCAGTTTTCGACGTCCTGAAAGCTACAATTACTTGCAGGCCAGCGTAATCGTGTTTTTTTTGCAGAATTTGTGGCTAAAAACCAGTACAGCGCTCGAGCTTAGCTATACCAGTTAATTAATAACTAGTACTTATCCATCTGATTTTTTCCAGTAAACACCAAAAAAAAACCCACTCTCCGGATGGAAGGCTTTACACCTTTCCGAATTTAAACTGCACGCTAGGAGGGATATGGCCATGTCAGTTGTGTCGCTATTCACCTGTTTTTTGAATTGCGTTGTATTACGTCACTATATAAAGAATCGGAACGCGGTGTCGCCGTTTGTGCGCATTTGTTTGTTCAAGCTGGTTACGGTATGTTTTATACATTTTATCTGAAACTGAAACCGAATTTCGGTATGTTTTCTAATTTGTTTCATCTGTTTTTAGGGCATGATCTGCCTGGCTACTGACTGTATCGCGTGGGACATTCCGATCACCGGATATGCATCATTTTACACTTCGCCGATAATGCAGCACCCATTTACCCCGCATTTCTTTACATTTCTACAAACAACATGCCGATATCTGCAACCATTATTTGGATGTATGGTTGCGTTCAATCGATATACGATGTTGCATTGGGGCGAGAGCCGGAATGATAGGGTGAATTTTATATATATTTGATGTGTATTTCATGATTTCCCTGTCTCGCTCATTTTTATAATTTCTTTTGCAAAATTTTTAAGCATAATTCGGTTCTTTCGCTTTGCCGGGGGAGTCACTTTTTTGAGGATAAAATTTTTTAATATAAATAGAAGAAGTCCTTTCAAGATGTTTTTTACTTTCTATAAAGATAAAAACTCTACAAATTTTGATTAGAGAATACAAAAATATCGATTTTTATAGCCAGACAAGGGGTGATTTTCGATCGAAAATCCACCTAAAAAGTTTTCTCCCTTTTCCCCTTTTTCCACAAGAATTCTGATTCAGTTCTCTCTCCCTCTATATGCTCTCTCTCTCTCTCTCTCTCTCTCTCTCTCTCTCTTTCTCTCTCTCTCGCTCTCTCCAGCTGATCCCCTTTAGCCTAACACAACGGAAAAATTAGTGTTTTCAGTTCTGGGCCTCCCATAGCTGGAGCTTATTGCTTGGGAGCTTCATCTTGGCCGCAACCGCTGGCGCAACCTATGCCTCAACAGGGTCTTATTTTGCGCTGCTTGGGCGGCGACTTGGGCGTTAATAGCCGGGGAATCGTTTTTCGTAAGTTTCGCAGTGAAAGCTCATCCGCCAGAAGTTCAGCTCGGCATCAAGGTTGGCTTGTTGCAAAACGCGAGCTGGGCAATCCTATTGCTCGTCAGTTTCTGCATTAATATTCGCGTATATTTCGGGTTGTCGGTTATCAGAGACGACTGAAGAAGGTTTTGCGGTTGTCATCTACTAAGGACGTTCAGCAGGGTATCAAGAAAAGATCGGCGGTACGTTAAAAATTTGGTGTTCTTTGGCAATATCGAGGATGGTGCGCTTTTTTCCCCAGTCCAGAAGTGCTTGGTCAGTAGTTTAATAATAAGGAGTGCCAGTATTTTCATAGTGTTTTCAATACAACCTAGCTTTATTTCACGTGCAAAAAAAAACATTTCAAAAATCTAGAAAAAATTTTAAGTCTAAATTCTTGTCGAAAATAGCCTATTTTGGTCGAAAAACGTTGTTTCCGTACTTTTAAGGAAATGTTATAACGTTTTTACGTTCCGATCAGTAAAAAAACAGCTTAGATTTTTATTAGAAAACCAGCGGGGGAGGAGCCGCTTCGCGACTCTCCCCCGCTGGGTCCCGTCTATCTTTGCGGTGAAAAAAAATTTTTTAAACCCCGTCTAGGCCCTTAATCCCCTTCCAAAGTTACTTAAAAAAAAAACCCTCTTCCATGCAAACCTCTTTGTATTGACATTAGACACTCTAATTGACATGCGGTGCAAGCTTGAAATGCTACTCGTTATTAGGCCTGCGGCGCATTTTTCATCGGCTAGGCACCTCATCCTGCGGCCCAAGCTTGAGGGATTAGCCTCCTTTTTTGGCCTGTGGCGCCAGCTTGAGCGGTTTTTAAGGTTCTAAGCCTGCGGCGCTAGCTTGTGCGGCTAGCTTCGTTCTGAAGCCTGCGGCGCTAGCTTGTGCGCGCTAGCTTGTGCGGCTAGCTTCGTTCCAAAGCCTGCGGCGCTAGCTTGTGCGGCTAGCTTCGTTCTAAAGCCTGCGGCGCTAGCTTCAGTGCCTGGCTCGATTCGCTAGCCTGCGACGCAGTTTAGAGCAACTGGCTTCAGAATAGCACCTCCCTACAGGAAAATACACTTCGAAACATGCATTCCGAGCATAAAGCAAAAAAATACGATAGCCGGGGATCGAACCCCCGATAGCATATTGGCAGGCTGACGCTCTAACCACTATACCATGAAACGCTTGGGAGCGCGCGCGCAACAGCCCTTGTATGCCCCCGAGGTGACTGCCGGGAAAGGGGAGCCAAGGCAATCGGAGGCAGCTCCAATGAGGCAGCCAAACGCGCGAGTGCAACTGGCAAGAATGAGGAAATTTGTATTTTCTCACATTATGCAAATTAGCCCTCAGGGACCCCCAAAAATGAATAAAACCGGCCTTAACTTTGTAAACTTGTATTTTATCGAAATTCTGAGAACGCCATCGGAAACAGAAGGGTCGATTCCCCCGGGTGACGGAGAATTAGGGCATTTTATGCACGGGAAGGCCCTCAAATCGGGCCTCGAAAGTGACATCCACACACACACACACACACACACACACACACACACACACATACGCGACCAAATTATATAAGGCGGGATTATTAGAAGTAATTTATTAGAAGTTCAGAGAAAAGCTCGTCCCCCCCCCCGATAATGGAAAACCAAAATCATTATCGTCAACCTGGCTTTAAGGTGGAGATCAAGCTTTGTTTCGTCAGTTTATACACCTTTCTGTTCACAACTTTAATGATTGGCGCTCAGGTAATCTGAAATTAACCTCGAAGCGGCGAAGCATATTTTAGGCTGGCACCATTGTGATGGTTGAGGGCACCTGGCAAGTCGTCGCTTTTGTAAGTTGTATTTTTTGGATAATAAGGAAAATTTCGGTAGCTTAGCCCCTGCCAGGGACGTAGCGTAATACCGCCCCCCAAAAAATTTGAATTCTTTTGTGGCTACGCCCCTGACCCCTGCGCATGAAAAAAGCCGCTTCGCGGCGATTTTGTGGAAAGTAATAGGTATTGAAACCTGATGAAAGGCCGTTAAAAAAACAAACCTTTAGTTTTTCTCCGGACTCTGTACGAAGTTGCTCTCCGTGACGACACTCTGGATTTGGCTGGCGTTTTCGGCTCCCCGACACTTGCGCCGCCGCCACTTGCGCCGCGACACTTGCGCCGCGACACTTGCGCCGCGACACTTGCGCCGCGACACATGCGCCGCGACACTTGCGCCCGACACTTGCGCCGCGGATCGTATATGGATTTAAACTGTAGTGAATTTGGTATTTCGCGCGAATTTTGTATGTAATTACTGTATTTTGCATTAAAAGCTGACAGAAAGTCGTAACGCCAATTTGGAGCGTTCCTAAAGGCGTCAGGCAAAATGGGCCGTCGCTTCGGATGGGCTGCCGCTCCACTCTTTCGAAATCGGGCGCCTGGCCGCTACGGCGCCTCGGGCGCCCGATCTCGAAACCCTGTAAACCGCCCCATCCGAAGCGACTAGGCCCCGGGTGGCACGAAGCCTTTGTGCTAGTCGCAGAGCGGAAGAAGTAGCAATTACCTTCCCTCCAAATCGAGTGACTCCTAGCGCAAAAACATCTTTCTATCGTTTCTTTTAACCAGAATACTCCGCGCGAAAAATTGCAGCTTCAAGTAGCTGAAACTCGGTATCCCGGCGCAAGTGTCGCGGCGCAAATGTCAGGCGCAGTCGCGGCGCAAGTGTCCGCGGCGCAAGTGTCGCGGTACCGCGTTTTCACAAGAGTTACGTAGTGTACTCTGGCTGTTTTTCATCGGCACAACAAACTCGGTGTCTGTGGCCATTACTTCAATGTTTTCGCGGTGATTATGAAGTGATGATAAAGATCGCTACCATCTAGACAATCCTGTTTAAAATTCTGAACACGATGGTGAAGTTTAGTTTTGCAAAATCGAGTCGTAAGCGCAAAATATGCCAAAATTGATATCAAAGCATCACCTTTATTTTCAATTTACTATAGATTGATGTAGGTTGCATATCGGCACGTGTCTGAAACACATCCATCTATGGCTTTCCAGACGCATCACCAGATCCGCTTGCGAGGTGTCGAAAAAGTCCCTCTGAGTCCAGCGGAGTGTACGATTTTTACAATTTCGGTATCGATCGAAAGCTCATGACGTGCTGAGTAGGTAGCTCATGCTTGGGTACGGGACTTTCGGCTTTCTTTATGCAAAAATACACGTTTTCACCATTTTATATGGCTACACGCCCGCCGGCCCATTTTATCGCCCATTACTTTCAAAAAGCTGCCACCAAGATGCCCGCAAAAGCGTGAAATTTCAGAATTGGTAATTTTGTTAAAAACCCTTTCATGCGGCTATCGCTAGAAATTCGACAAAGTATGACCAATTACAAAACCGCCCTTAAGAATTTTGCGTCGCTTTGGCAATCCGCACTTTTGCGTCCGAAGTTTTCTGAATGTGACGTTAATGCTTGAACAGCCCAAAAAAATCGATCATTCAATCCAAGGCAACTCAAGACAGGCACGTTTTCCACGGTTTATTCCCAGAAAAACAGTGCTGCACAGCAACACGCGAAATGATACGGATCGGGGGACGGTATAGGCTGGGTACAAACGAGTATTTCCACAGGAGAAAAGTACGGATATTTTCTGTGGAACGATGATGGTCGGGGGGTTGGCTTGGTGATTCGTTGATTTGTGCTTCTCATTTCTTGCCATCTTCCTCGGCTGCCTGTTCCTCCGTCTCCGCCGGGTCGGCGCTGCAAAACGTCCAATTCGTTCGGTTTAGAAATTCAGAAGCTTTTGGGTCTCATGACTTACGGAGCCGTGCGAGTATAATCAGCGAGTGCATTTTTCCGCTGCTCGGCCAATGCCTCTCGTGCTGAAACAACAAAGATATTAGGTTGAACCGAAAGTGGTACAACATTTTTCACCCTTTGATATTTTCGTTCCAGCAAATGGCCGAGAAATCAAATATTTTAGCGACAGACGGGTAAACAACTAATGGCTCTAACCGGCCTTTGCTACGGAATCGCAAGGCTTTTCCTCTAGGATTTTTTTATTTGGATTTCCTCAAAAAAACAAAAATGTAATGGCGCCGTCGCCCTGTAGCGAAGGCAATTTTGCATGTACAAGGAAAGGTTACGTCCGATTGGCCGGCGAGTTTTAAAGTTATAGCCAAAAAGCTTTTGATTTTTAATTTAGTATGAGATTTCTGCAATTTGCATTAAAAATATGCGTTATTTTGAGCTTTACGGGCCAATTTTACAAAAATTTCTGGGGCCCTTTTTAGGG
>JBBGBA010000608.1:0-17089 GCA_038088335.1 Mesorhabditis sp. LJ9110
GCTCTAGCAGGGCAGGGGGGGAAAACCGGGTCTCTGGGCCCTCGGGCCCTTACAGCCCCCGAAGCCTCTAGGCTGGGAGGGCCCAGAGAGATTGGGCAAAGATGCCATCGGCTGCAGCTGGGCCCCCGGCAAACCGCCCTTGGGGCCCTAGTAATCGGTTGCGCCCTTGCCATTGTGGGCCCTGGGGGTTATATACATTGAGGTATTCGTTGTTTTATGTATTTCAAGGATTTTCAATTGTTCATTTAAGGATTGAGGCAGGTTCTCATAAATACGATTAATGAACGGTTAAAATTCGTAAAGACGACTTTCGCCGTCAGTTTTTGATATTTACATTACGATGTATATTCCGGGCAGATTTATAGGAAATGAATCACAGAATTTCGACGAAAAACGACTCAAAAAATGAGTGTAAAAACGGCCTGACTCTCTTGTAATGATAAATTCTTTTGCACAAATTTTTATTTTTTTCTGTCATCCTCTCGTTGCTCTCTCTCTCCCTCTCTCTCTTTCTACCTGACACTCGCTCACTCTCGCTCTCTCTCCTTCTGTTCCTCTCTCGCTCTGTCTCTCTCTTTCGCTCTCGCTCCCTCTCTCTCGTGCACTCTCGTGCTCGCTCTCTCTCGCTTTCTCTCTATCCTTGTATCTGACTCCTTAAGACGTACCCTTCTTGGCAAATTTGATACATTTCAGTGAGTCATGAATCCAGATCTCCCACGAAGGTAGCCACATTTCTCGATGAGGATGGCGGCGCTCCGCAGCGGTCTTCTAGACGTTTTAGTACATGGGGAATGGCATCGATTGCTGGCCACGTTGGATCCGACGGCAATCACACTACAGGTGGGGTTTGGTGGCTGCGTAGTGAGCGTTTTACCCGAGGCTTTTTCACCCAGCAGACGTTTTTTAGGAACCGAAAAAGGTCACAAAGCTTTTTTTGGAACTCGTTTCTTTGACTAGTAGAAATCATCTAGAAATCGAAGGACCAGCGACTATCAGTAACCATTCAGGCAATCGAGGCCGAACAAGCCGGTGGTGACTTCGAGTCGGAGAAGCGCACCGTGAGGGTCGTCAAATATGACGGCAATGGCCTTGGGGTCAGCATCAAGGGCGGACGGGATAATCATATGCCGATCATCATCAGGTACGCTGCATTTAAGGTATACACTGCGTTTTTGCCTCTTTACACCTTTCCTTCAACCAAATTTCAGCAAAATCTTCAAAGGGATGGCGGCCGACCAGACGGGAGAGCTTTTCGTTGGTGATGCGATATTGGCGGTGAATGGGGAGACGCTACAGTAAGTCCAAAAAATACGGTAGAATCAGGAATCGAATAGGGACGCCAGCCACGATGAAGCCGTCCGAGCCCTGAAACGAGCCGGAAGGGTCGTGGATTTACATGGTGAGTGTTTGGAAGCTAGTTTCCCAGAGAGGGCATGCTAGCAGAGATTTCTTGGGATAAGGCAGGCTGGCAGAGATTCTTTAGGAAAGGGCAGGCTAGCAGAGATTCTTTAGGAAAGGGCAGGCTAGCAGAGATTCTTTAGGAAAGGGTAGGCTAGCAGAGATCCTTTAGGAAAGGGCAGGCTAGCAGAGACTCTTTAGGAAAAGGCAGGCTAGCAAAGATTCTTTGGGGCGAGAGCGTGACCCACGTGACCTTTTTAGTCCAATACCGCAGAGACGAGCTATCGAGACGAGAAAACGTCGTTGAACGCATCGAATGGGACGACGATCAGCAGGACCGGATACGGTAGCTTTGCCAGACTTTGGATTATCATAATTTGCCCTTCAGCGCGATCGGCCTGAAGCTGGCGTACGTCTCCCGGGCGGGCTTCGATGCAGATGCTGAGGGACGGATTTTCGAGGTAGTATCCCCAGGGTTGGTTTGGACCCCTTGCAGATGCGCAGCCCTTCCGGGCGTTACAGCCTGGCGTTCCGGTGCTCATCTTCAGTGGAAGCTGACGCGTGGTTCGAGTCGATCCATAGCTGTACGCAGGCGCTGCTTACACAGGCTTTGGCTCAGGTATGTGCTCGATCGCGCTCTCTCTCTCTCTCTCTCTCGCTATCTCCTCTCTCTCTCGCTCTCTCTCATCTCTCTTCATCTAAATTTTTTCAGGTAAACCTCATGCTCGGTGGGAACCCGCAAGTGAAAATGATGGGCTGGGCGTCGGAGCAGGTCAGAAGAGTTTGATAAGCTTCCAAGAATCGTGCTAGGTAGTCGAAGAGGGTATGTCCGGCTGGCGGCCCGTCTTCATCACGCTCACCCAGTCGGAGCTGCTCTTCTACGACGCCGTCCCGCAGATGAAGGTCAGCCAGCAGAGATTCTTTAGGAAAGGGCAGGCTAGCAGAGATTATTTGGGAAAAACCCGAAAACGCATTTTTTTGAGGCGAGTTAGCAAAGACCCGTTGATTCTAGGGCGAATGGGCTGAACCGCGGATAGCTCGTCCACTGGTGGCCACCCGGATCGTGCAGACGACCTCCCGCACCGCCCCAGTTTTGAAGGGTCTTTCTGACGTCATCTCGCTTCGGTTACGGACTGGTCTGGTCTTCTACAATCTTCCCATTAACCTGAATTTTCCAGGCACCCAAGAAGGCGTGCGCTCGCACATCTTCCGCGTCGAGACGCACGCCGAGTTGGCGCGGTGGGTACGGTCGCTGGTGCTCGGGACGTATGAGGCTTGCTCGGAGACGCAGCAGGTACGCTTTCTATCTATCTTCTCTCTCCCCCCCTCTCTCTCTCTCTCTCCCTCTCTCTCTTTCTCCCATTCGTCTCTTTTATAGGTCTCCTGCCCCTGTCTAGTCCGTGGTGAGCCGGCGGAGCTGGTGCTCCACCTTGAGCAGGGCGTCTCCCTGCTCACCGAGTCCGGCGAGCTCCTCTGGGCGCATCCGTTTGAGGCCATACGGTAAGTAGATACCTTCTGAAAGTTCATGCTCAAATTTTGAGAGCTACTGGTGACGACGGGGGCCGCTTCTTGTGGATGGACTTCGGGATGCCCGAGGGCGAGCAGTAATATGACACAACATGATGGCTGAATATCCAATCAATTTGCTCTTGTTTTCAAATTGCACTTTTCTTGCTCCTTACCCCCGCCTACTGTCATTATTCTCTAATGCCTTGCTTACCCGATGCCGGATCAAATAAATATTGAACTATAGACAGGCTAGAAAGCGAGAGAAAGAGAGGTAGAGAGAGCGAGAGCGAGAGCGAGAGACTTGGAAAACCTAGCTTTTTGAGTTTGAGTTTATTCCAAGTAAAATGTACACACAGGTCAAATCAAGCAATACACGTCGACGACATTAAATAGGGTAAATTCCGCCGGACTGCGCTGTTTAAAGGTACGTTGAAGCGGGCCAGGGCCGGTAGCGAGGCCCGGGCTGGGGCGGGAGCCAGCCGGGTGGAGGGGGCGGACCGCTGGCTGCCTGGTTGGTTTGTACCTGAATTTGAAAAAATTGGCTGAACCGGTTTGACTGTAATAAAATAGTTTGGCTCGAAATCTTACCGTTGGCACTGGGAATGACGGGATGATGGCTGCTGGTCCTAGAAAAACGTTACAAAATGGGATTGCTGAGGAATCTTTGCTAGTCTGCCCTTTCCTAAAGAATCTCTGCTAGCCTGCCCTTTCCTAAAGAATCTCTGCTAGCCTGCCCTTTCCTAAAGAATCTCTGCTAGCCTGCCTTTCCAAAGAATCTCTTTCCTAAAGAATCTGCTAGTCTGCCCTTTCCTAAAGAATCTCTGCTAGCCTGCCCTTTCCTAAAGAATCTCTGCTAGCCTGCCCTTTCCTAAAGAATCTCTGCTAGCCTGCCCTTTTCCCTAAAGAATCTCTGCTAGCCTGTCCTTTCCTAAAGAATCTCTGCTAGCCTGCCCTTTCCTAAAGAATCTCTGCTAGCCTGCCCTTTCCTAAAGAATCTCTGCTAGCCTGCCCTTTCCTAAAGAATCTCTGCTAGCCTGCCCTTTCCTAAAGAATCTCTGCTAGCCTGCCCTTTCCTAAAGAATCTCTGCTAGCCTGCCCTTTCCTAAAGAATCTCTGCTAGTCTGCCCTTTCCTAAAGAATCTCTGCTAGCCTGCCCTTTCCTAAAGAATCTCTGCTAGCCTGCCCTTTCCTAAAGAATCTCTGCTAGCCTGCCCTTTCCTAAAGAATCTCTGCTAGCCTGCCCTTTCCTAAAGAATCTCTGCTAGCCTGCCCTTTCCCAAAGAATCTTTGCTAGCCTGTCTTTCCTGAAGAATCGTACCCTGCACACCACCCTCGCCGGTGCCCGACGCTCATACGCCATGAACCTCATCTCGTTTGAGCGGCGGTCTTGCAGGTGATTCTTGCCTGAAATTTCCGAATCGTACTGTGCTGGGCCTTTTGAGGGTCCTACTCTCTCCGACTCACCTACACAATAGCAGCCAACACAACAGCAGCAGCAGGCAAGGGGCAGGATCACGAAGTAGAAAAAGGTATAGTTGCCGCCTGAGTCGGATCCGCCGCCTCCGCCGCCGTAGCCGCCACCGCCTCCGCTACCGGAAACTAAGCTCCCTCGTAAATCTAGTTTAGTGGGGATTCTTTAGGAAATGGCGTGCTAGCAAACTTTTTCAGGAAACGGGGATGCTAGCAGATCCTTGAGGAGGAAATGCTTCCCACCCATGTAGGTGCGTGCGCCATAACCACGTCCTCCTCCTCCACCTCCTCCGCCGCGACCGCCCCCTCTCGCTTCGGGGCTCATCAACATTTCGCGCTGATATACTGAAAAGCACTAATGTTTTTGATTCCTAAGGAATCTCCGCTAGTTACTACCCCAGCTAGCCGACTCGAAACGCTCACCCAATCCCAATTCCTTCCGCAACTCATAAGGCCACGGCTCCGCGACGCCATCTGGAACGTTTCGGAATTTTTGAGGGCTATTGAAGCCTAGGGTCGACTTGCTGCCCCCCCCCCCCCTTATTAAAAGGCTACTGGCCACTTCCAATCAAAAATGACCATTTTGTGCGTATTGTTGCGTAGTCGAGGCAAGAAAGCCGAGGATTACGGTGGCCCAGAGAAGAAGGCGGCATACCGTACCCATCGGGGGATGCGGCGGAAAATAGCAGAATGATGAGATTTCTCGATTCCGTTTGGCACGCAAATTTTGTTTTCACAGTTGCGCAATTGAAGGTTCACTTTTTTCGCTAGTACGATGAAATGGCTTGAGTGCAGCTTACCTCGCACCGCCGTTTACATACCGTATCTCGGCTCACCGTTATCTTATCGAGCTGTGAAGTATACGAAAATACCCGCAAGAGCAAGGCGAACATTTTGGTATACTTTACATACCTGTAGACAAACAGCGTAACGAGATACAAATGTTCAGGAGCCGGCTCGGAGGGCAAAGGAGTAAACTGCCTACCCTTACCGATCAAATGATTGTAGTCTGTAAGGTATCGAAACTGCGTTACAGCGGCTGCCTTGGCTCTTGAATCGATTTATTCCACATCAAATGCACACAGACACAAATTCCAAATACAGCTAGTTCAATACTACGGACCGTCGGATGATCAGCGCTGGTCTCGGTATCGATCGCTTTCGAAGCCTGAAAAGCACTCAGAAAATCAGATTCCAAAAGAATCTCTGCTAGTCTGCCCCTTCCAAAAGAATCTCTGCTAGCCTGCCCTTTCCTAAAGAATCTCTGCTATGATCTGCCCCTTCCAAAAGAATCTCTGCTAGCCTGCCCTTTCCTAAAGAATCTCTGCTAGCCTGCCCTTTCCTAAAGAATCTCTGCTAGCCTGCCCTTTTCTAAAGAATCTCCGCTAGCTTGCCTTTCCTGAAGAAACTTTGCTAGCCTCCCCGTCCTAAAGTACCTTGTCCACCACGCTCGCATCCTCCTCGTTCATGTGCTGCAGCTATGAGGTATGCCCTCCGCCTGTTTGCGATTGGCTTGGCATCCGCAATGCAATTCTTGCCTGAAAAATCTCCTAATTCATCTTCACCTTTTTCCTTCCAGACCGGGACATCCGGAATATGCTCACCCACCCACGTAATAGCAGCCAACGCAGCAGCAGCACCCATAAAGGATGACCGCGACTGGAAATCTGTTTGGTAAGACTCCAGGTACCCCCAGCCGGCTCCTATTTTAAATTGGGTTTCAGTTCATCTACAGTTGTGTAAAGTATACCAAAATGTTCGTCCTGCTCTGGCGCGTATTTTGGTATACTTTACCACCTAATGAACAGAAGAATACGGCAGGTGGGGGTCGGCTGGAGGGGGCTCATCTGGAGTTGAGCCGAAAATCGGTTTAATGGTGTTGTATAAAAGGTCTGTAACGATAAATGAGCATCAAAAGGAGGAGTGTAACGTTTTTACCAAATGCGCATAGGCCCCAGGCGACCATTGAGACGACTTCACTGCTTCCTCCGCCTCTTCCGCCGCCACCGTCCTCTGTCGCGTCGGCGCTGAGCAACATTTCGCGCTTCTTTACTACAAGAGCGATCGTGGTTTTGTTTCCTCAAGAATCCCTGCTCGTTCGCTGTTTTCTACTGCATCAAACGGTTACCCAATCCCAATTCCTTCCGCAACTCATACGGCCGCGGCTCCGCGACGTCATCTGGAACCTTCCGGAATATTCAGGGCCATTGAAGCCTGGATTCAACCTCACGAGACTCGTGAATCGGCTGTTCCACCCCCTTTAAAGAGACGAATGCATAGTCCCGATCAAAAATGACCATTTTGTGCGTATTGTTGCGTAGTCGAGGCAAGAAAGCCGAGGAATACGGTGGTCCAGAGAAAAAAGCCGCATACCGTACCCATCGGGGGAAGGGGCGGAAAATGGCAGAATGACGAGATTTCTCGATTCTGCTTGACATGCAAATTCATTTTTCTGCTACCGGGTGCCCGAGGACTTGGCAGCATGGAGGCGAGCTAGCAGAGATTCTTGCGGAATTGTGTCACCACCTCGAGGACTTCCGATTTATTCTCGAGTAACACACGAATCGAGTCAATCACAAATCGATGAGTGCAAAAAATAGGGTTTAACGGCGTGGCTCGTTGTAGTCTGTAGTCTAATCCCTCCTTCGGGATCTCAGAATTTGGCAGGTCGCGTGACCCAGCCGGGTGGTGGTGGTGGGCCGCCGGGCTGTGGCTGAAATTGTAGTTTGTAGTTTGTAGTGTTGCCAAAACTTGCGCCCTCCCTCCAACGAGTCCCTAGCTACTGTATCTTGACTCCCCGTTGTGCTACGGAGTTGTGGCGTATATCAAAATGCTCGGCAGGATGAGGCGAACATTTCGGTATACTTTACACACCTGTAGATGAACAGGCGGCCGAGATACAAAAGTTGGGCGCCGGCTGGGTGGAGGGTTTTTTACAATCCTACCGTAGTTTAAAGGACCCTTGGAGGCAAGCGGATTACCTGTTGTGGCGAGTAGGCCGGGGGTGCGTAGGGTTGCTGCTTCGATCCTCGCTGCCGTGGCGGCTGCGCGTAGGCTTGCGGTGGCTGACCCGGCATGCCAGGAGGGGGAGGAGGGCAGGGAGTCGCTTGGAATGTCGCCGAAGTACCTTAAAAATGATTTCTAAATGCTCGATGATAGCTTATCTTTCCTAAAGAATCTCTGCTAGCCTGCCCTTTCCTAAAGAATCTCTGCTAGCCTGCCCCTTTCCTAAAGAAACTCTGCTAGCCTGCCCTTTCCTAAAGAATCTCTGCTAGCCTGCCCTTTCCTAAAGAATCTCTGTTTGCCGCCCTTTCCTTTAAAAAATATTTGTTTGTTGCCCCTTTTTTTAAAATTCTGTTGCCTGCCCATTCCCAAAGAATTTTCAGTTGAAACCCCGGGTGTCCTAAAAACCCACCTTTCTCTGCTGAGGCGCCGCTTGCATCTGCATCCTCGCTTGGGCGGGTGGTGGTGGTTTCGGAGGGGGAGCCGGGTTAGACGGGGTCCTCAACCAATGCCAGAAGACAACGACTGAAACTCCCTCTCTCTCTCTCTTACATGGTGCCGGTCCATGGTCACGGTCGCTCTCATCACAATAGTAGACGTTGCCGCATTCGTCGACGTATTCCTTCCTTTCACGGCATCCACCTAAAAATCGTTTCCTCGTCGCCTGTTTCTTGGTTCCCTGCTAGCCTCCTCGAATCCCATTTCACCCACATCCCCATGAGCAAATGACGCAGACGCACACGCCGCCGAGGAGCACCGCTAAAGTTCTTGTTGGCCTTAAAAAACGAATATTCCTTACCGGCGGGCACAGCGCACGGAGCGCCGCACGTATCATTCCCTCCGCCGCCTCCACCACTCCCGTGGTAGCTGTTACCACTGTATCCTCCACCACCGACGTAGTGGTGCGTGTGGCGGTGACTGTGAGTGTGACCATGGCCTGAACGTCAGAAAATTCGCGGAGTGGAGGGCAACATACTATGGCATCTGCGACATCGCGCATGGAACTCGGCGCTGAGCATGTTTTGTTCGTTCACTGAAATAACAAGAATTTTTGGAGGAAGGCAGGCTAGCAGAGATTCTTTAGGAAAGGGCAGGCTAGCAGAGATTCTTTAGGAAAGGGCAGGCTAGCAGAGATTCTTTAGGAAAGGGCAGGCTAGCAGAGATTCTTTAGGAAAGGGCAGGCTAGCAGAGATTCTTTAGGAAAGGGCGGGCTAGCAGAGAACGTTCAGCAACAGCTTACGCAATCCCAATTCCTTCCGCAACTCGTACGGCCACGGCTCCGCGATGTCATCTGCAAATTTCGGAGTTTAACGAGCCAAATCATATCTTAAAGTAGCATTAAATCTACTGTCATCCCACCTTTAACGCCAAGCAAAAAAACTACGCTAAAACTGACCATTTTCCGTGTAGGGTTCCGTGGTGGCAACGAGAAAACCGAGGAATACGGTAGCCCAGAGGAGGCCGAATACCGTACCCATCGGGGGGATGGATCGGGGGTAATGGCTCACCTTCCGCTTTTTCCGCGCTTTCAGGAGTCCCAGATGCAAATCATGGTTGCTCTTGAAAGTTCGATCGGTCCGTGGTAAGCTAGCAGAGAGTCTTTGCGGAATTGAGCGGCAAGTTCAAAGAATTTCCGATTTATTCTCAAGTAAGAAATCAAATCGAGATAAAAAATCAGGTCCATTACAAAACGATGAAAGCACAAACATGGTTTGGTTTGATCGAACGCATCTTGTTGTAGTCTGTAATCTAATTTCTTCGCGGTCCTCATCTGGGCCGTTTGGATGGGCGTGGCGCCCAGCCGGGTGGTGGTGGCAAGCCGGCTTGTTGCTGCTGCTGCTGAAAAATCGTAGGAATTCAGGTTTTTTTTGTCGACGTTTCTCGATTATTTTCCATTTTTCTCGATGAAGCTCGTTTGAGCCCAAAAACCTTCATTTAAAGGGCCGTTTAAGGCACCGCAGAACTGGAGCTTTTGCAATATCGGGGGGGGGGTGGGAGGACCAACTGTTTCTAGACGTCCAGAAATGCTTAATGAAGTAATAGTAAGTATTTTCATACCGTTCTTTCTAAAAAAACTGTATTTGAAATAGAAAACTATCTAAAAACGTTAAAACAATTTCAAAAAGTCGAAATTTTGGTAAAAAATCGGCCATTTTTGGTCAAAAAAATCGATTATTCTGATATTTTTTAGACAAAGATTTTTGGTGCAAGTTACCTATATTTTAATTTTGGAAAAACAATAAAAAACCTTAGAAAAATTTTATAGTCGCAACTTTGGTCGAAATCGGCCACCATTTTTTGGTAGAAAACCTACATTTTTTGTTTTTTTTAGAAAATTTTGCAAAGTTTTAACGTTTAGAAATAGTAAAAAACGGTTTAGAAACACTTATCAATTATGCTGTTGATCTTTGGAAAATTGGAGCCGAAGAAACCCCCCCGATAATGCAGAAAGAACCACTTCATTTTAAAGGGCCCCGGAAGGCAGTGGGACTAACCGGCATCGGTAGTGCAGGAGCTTTTGGTTGCAGCGGTTGCTGCGGCGGCAGCTGGACGGGTTTATCGGGAGGAGCAGCAGATGGAATGGACTTCGTCAAAACCGTGACAGCTTAAAGGGACCAGGAAGTAAAAGTGCGAATCATTCCGTAAGAACTTTACACGTTTTTAATAAGAAATTTGGTAGTATACGCAATTCTAGACTTCAAAAATCATCAAAAAACGGTTTACCCCCCCCCCCCCCCCGGTAACGGCAAAGAACCAGGTGCCACGCGGTCCTCAAAAACTCGCCCGTGTTTTGCTGCGGCGCCACATTCATTTGCGGGATCGGCTGGGCGCAGGCTAGAAACAAAATCTACTCTCTCTCTCTCCTTTTTTTTTACTCTCTCACTCTCTCGCTTGCTCTCTCCCTTTCTCACGCTATATCTCTCTGTCTCTCTCCCTATCTTTCTCACTTTCACTCTTTCTCTCACTCTCTCTCTCACTTTCACTCTCTCATTCTCTCGCCCTCTCTCACTTTCACGCTCTTTCTCACGTTCACTCTATATATCTCTCTCTCTCTTCTCTCTCTCTCTCTCACTTTCACTCTCCCATTCTCTCGCCCTCTCTCACTTTCACGCTCTTTCTCACGTTCACTCTATATCTCTCACTCTCTCTCTCTCTCTCTCTCTCTCTCTCTCTCTTCCCCTCTCTCTAACCACCTGGAGGGGCCGAATCACAATCACGATGGTCACAGCAAGTAACTAAAATTGGCTTTACAATGGGTTTTGGGCGGACTGCTTTTCTCCTAAACAATCCCTGATAGCCCGTCATTTATTCAATTGCACCCACCAATCACTACAAAGCCTAAGCAGACACAGAAGACACTACCAATGACGATCATAACCCCTAAAACAATTGAGTGAGTGTTTCCGGGGGCAGCTACGCTATACCGGCTTCTACGCGACACTCCTCAGGGGTGCTGCACGACCTATTCCCGTGACTTCCACGGGGCGAATCGTAGTGGTTGTAGCCACCGTATCCTCCACCACCAACGTAGTGGTGCGTGTGGCGGTGACTGTGAGTGTGCCCGTGGCCTGAGAATCGTCAGAAAATTGGCGAAGCGGTGGGAAACAAACTATGACATCTGCGGCATCGCGAATGGAACTCGGCGCTGAGCATGTTTTGTTCGTTCACTGAAATAAGAAGAATTTTTGGAAGAAGGCAGGCTAGCAGAGATTCTTGAGGAAAAGGCAGGCTAGCAGAGATTCTTTAGCAAAGGGCAGGCTAGCAGAGATTCTTTAGGAAAGGGCAGGCTAGCAGAGATTCTGGTAAGACTCCAGATAACCCCCCCCCCCCCCCCAGCCGGCACCCAACTTTTGTATCTCGGCTCCCTGTTCATCTACAGGTGTGTAAAGTATACCAAAATGTTCCTTTTGCTGTGACGAGTATTTTGGTATACTTTACACACCGGTAGATGAACAGGGGGCCGAGATACGGTAGGTGGGGGTCGGCTGGGGGGCGGGGTTATCTGGAGTTTAGCCGAGATTCTTTATGGAAGGGCAAGCTAGCAGAGATTCTTGAGGAAAGGGCAGATGTTAAATTCCCTACGCAATCCCAATTCTTTCCGCAACTCGTACGGCCACGGCTCCGCATCGTCATCTGGAACAATTCGGAATTTTCAGGCTCATTGAAGCCTCAATTTAGAAGCGAGCTGGAGAGCCTGCTGCCGATTTCCCTTTGAAGCTAAACGAAAAAAATTACCATTTTGCGTGTAGTGTTCTGTGGTGCAAACGAGAAAGCTCAGGATTACGGTGGCCGATATAAGGCCGAATACTGCACCCATCGGGCCGAAAGAGGGACGATTTGCAGATTTTAGTGTATTTCTGGAATGAACAGATGCAAAACACACAATTCAAATTCGACGTGTAGTTGCAAAAATCCCGGAAATTCCGGCTGGGCAGGCTTTGCAGAGAACATTTGAGGAAATGGGGGATGCCATGGAAGGTCGGTGTTGGTTGAAAAACCGCTTCGCGGGTGTTTGCATCTAAAAGAGCAGCAAAACCAGTGACGAAATTGGCTTGGTACGAGACGTGGGAAATCCTGGCTCATTTTCTATGCTTTTTCTGACTTTCTGCGAGTTCGTGCTCAGGAGCAGCACCCTCGATCGCTCCCCCGGGGCTAGGTGACACTGAGAGTTCGTTTTCCGTCAAGGAATCTGCAGAATTTTCAAATCTTTTTGGTGAATTTCCGCACGACTGAATTCGATTGAATTTGAGTGACAATCGATTACGACATGTTTTCCGGATAATAAATTTCCGCTAAAGTGCTCCCGCTCACTTTCCCCAACTGTTAATTGCCTCTTTCAGCGGCTCCAAAAAGCCCTCTGGTTACACGCGATACTCTGGGGTTACCATGGCGAAAACGAAGCCGCCTCGGGGGCCATGTTTGTTTTTGGGGGTCTAAACCGGTTCCCGGGAGTTTTCGTGCTTAGATTATTGATTTTTGAGGATTAAGGGGATTTGGTTTTCAATTAAAGGGACTGGGAAGTCTATGGACGGCTTCTAGCTTTTCGAGTAGCTTCTCTGAGATTTCCGTAGCATCCTTAAATGTTTTTCTAACTCTTTACAAGATATTTCTTGCTCTCTCTCTCTCTCCCCTTCTCTATTTCCCTCGCTCTCTCTTTCTCTCTATCGCTCTCGCTCTCTTGCTCTCTCTCTCTCTCTCTCTCTCTCTCTCTCTCTCTCTCTCTTTCTCCTCTTTCTTCATAATTTCCTCTCCTTGTTTTTCAGATGAAACGTGACCCAGTGCTTCGCCACGAAGAAATGCGACGATACCTATTACACCGAAATCGGGTACTCGATGCAAAAAGCGTGGTCACGACCAATCTGAAGAAGAGAAGCGGCTCCGAGCCACCGAAGAGACGTAGAAAAACGGAGGATGAGGTCAGAAATTTTAAAGAATCTCTGCTAGCCTCCCCTTTCCTAAAGAATCTCTGCTAGCCTGCCCTTTCCTCAAAGAATCTCTGCTAGCCTGCCCTTTCCTAAAGAATCTCTGCTAGCCTGCCCTTTCCTAAAGAATCTCTGCTAGCCTGCCCTTTCCTAAAGAATCTCTGCTAGCCTGCCCTTTCCTAAAGAATATCTGCTAGCCTGCCCTTTCCTAAAGAATATCTGCTAGCCTGCCCTTTCCTAAAGAATCTCTGCTAGCCTGCCCTTTCTAAAGAATCTCTGCTAGCCTGCCCTTTCCTAAAGAATATCTGCTAGCCTGCCCTTTCCTCAAAGGATCTCTGCTAGCCTGCCCTTTCCTAAAGAATCTCTGCTAGCCTGCCATTTCCAGGAGGAAACGGGACGCCGAATCGACCTGGAGAACCAGCGTCTTATGCGCGAATTGACGGCTATCGCCAAGCGACGAGCAGCTGGGCAAGCTGCCAAGAAATGAGACAGCTGTCATCGTCCCTTAAAACAGCAAAAATTTATTTTATGTATTTCGAATATTTCTTAGACATTTGAGAGTATTTTAAGGGTTTTTTACGTTGTGATTTTTGCCAATTTTACTGTGATTTTCCTCTTCGGCTTACATATGTAAATTATGCAAATTATGCAAATTTTATTGAATAAAAAGGGTAAAAAGGAACGTTTGAAAATGGAGGACATTCGAAAAAAGATTTTGTAGTGTAAAAATGAATAAAATACAGCAATATTTCTCAAGGCAGCTACACCGGGAATTGGGGGAAACGCTAAATTTGAAAAATGGCTAGAGAACGATGCAAAACCTCCGAAATGC
The DNA here is from genome assembly GCA_038088335.1 of Mesorhabditis sp. LJ9110. Classification (NCBI taxonomy): domain Eukaryota; kingdom Metazoa; phylum Nematoda; class Chromadorea; order Rhabditida; family Rhabditidae; genus Mesorhabditis; species Mesorhabditis sp. LJ9110. The sequence continues at coordinate 13,636 of JBBGBA010000608.1, forward strand.
ACGCATTAATGACACATCGGCTATCAAGGGTAATTTGAATGGATTAATTAGCATATCATAAAACCAAGAAATTATAGAAAAACTCCTGAACACGAAAAATGACGCTCGAATACCACGTTTTGCACTTCAGAAAAATCGGAGAAAAAAAATTGGGGGTTTAAAGCAATTCAAATATGCTAATTAGGTGATAGCTAAACACCAAAAAAAAGCGGAAAATCTGGGGACCGTATGCAAATTTGAAATTATAGGATTGATTGGGGGGATTTTTGGGTTTAAAGGGGTCGGCAAGGCAAGTAGCTCTCTCTCTCTCGCTCTCTCCTGCTCTCTTTCTCTCTCTCTCGCTCTCTCTAATGGCCTTCTGCTTCCCTTTAAAACCGAAATCCCATGTCGATTTTGGCAGCGGCAAGGTACTAGCGGACACGAGATATTTTAGCAGAAATTCAAGGGGCAATGCATCCTGTCCGTCTCGAGCATGACGGAGAATATGCAGAACGCGATGTAGGAGACGATCATCAACACGCCGAAAATCTGGAAAAACGAGCTGTCTGGCTCTTTTTCGCGCTGTCTTTCTCGCTTTCTCTCTCTCTCTCTCTCTCCTCTCTCTCTCTCTCGCTGTCTGTCTCTTTCGCTCGCTAACTCACTTTATTCATTTGCCATTTTGAGACGAAAATGGCTAGGACGAGCACGACCAACATGATGAAGAGCATCCCCACCGAGCAGAGGAGACCCTTGCTGAAAAAGGAGTCGTTGCGAATCCCAAAAAATCCCTGCTAGCCTGCCCTTTCCTAAAGAATCTCTGCCACGTACCTTGATACAGAAATTGAGTCCGGCTCCCCTGGATGTAATAGTGGCTGTGTGACGAAATATAGAAGCCACGGCACAGGCAGCCCGACGCAGACGTCAAAAATGTTTGAGCCAACGGACGAGGAGACGGCCATATCGCCGAGACCTTTCCGGGCAACGATCACGCTGAAAATCGGGGGTTGAATTTTCCTTTAGCTTCGGATTAGGTTTAGGCTTGTGCTGAAGCTTAGGCTTAGGCCTTAGTTTAGGCATAGACTTGGGCTTGGTTTGGCTTAGGCTTGGCAAGACATACCTGGTAATCAAATCCGGAATACTCGTACCAGCAGCCAGAATTGTTAGTCCGATCACCTAAAGAAGATGTTCATCCAATTTTTAGCGTTTTTCATACCTCTGTTGGGATTTGTAGCGTCTCTCCGATCGTATTCGCCCACCACACCATCAGATAGGAAAAGAAGGCGATCCAGAGGATAGAAGTGACGAAAGTCACTGGATACCATTTCCGAACACCCTGAAATTGGGTTTGGCTCGACTTTCCCTCTCTCTCGCTGCCTCTAGCTCTCTCTCTCACTCTCCTTCGCTTTCTCTCTCTCTAGCCCTCTCTCACTCTCCTTCGCTCGCTCTCTCTATCTCTCTCTATCTCTCTCTCTTTCCCTCTCTCTCTCTCTCTCTCTCTCTCTCTCTCTCTCTCTCTTTCTATCTCTCTATCACTCTCTCGCGTTCGGTACCGTACCTCCTTCCTGACGTCCGGTATCGTCACCCACATCGGGATCAGGATAGGCGCGAGACAGACGTAGGTTAAACGCTGTAAAAAACGGTTTTACGATTTCCGAAAGAACCTCTGCCAGCCTGCTTTTCCTAAAGAACCTCTGCTAACCTACCTTCATCGGCTCCTCCGGCCACGACATGTCCAACGGCTTCTCCTCGTCCTCTTCGAGCAGTGATTTCTAGAAAGCTCTAAGTTCTCGCGTTTTACAACTTACAATCTCGTCGATGACCGAATGCCGCTTGTGCTGGCTGACTGGGGCGGTAGGTGTGTCGAGATTTGGCTGAAAAGTTCTTGTTCTCTCTAGCTCTCTCCGTCTCTCTCTCGCTCTCTCTATCTCTCTCTCTCTCTCTCTCTCCCAAAAACCAACCGGTTGTGTTGCCGTCGTCCTGCTCCGATCGATCGAGCTCCTCTCGCTCTCGTCTGAAAATCAAAATTCAACCAGTAAGTACATTTGCTAAAACGCTACCACAGCTACCGTATCAAAACGCTCTCGTTCTCTCTTCTCGAAGGGAAACCCAAAAAAGGAAAGGAAATGGCACACGGTTCAAACTCGGGGTGAGGAGTTTAATAGAACGAAAATGGGTGCACTTGATTTGAGGGGCAGGTCGCCTTGAGCTGGGCATGCTAGCAGTGATTCTTGAGGAAAGGCTAGGCTGGCAGAGATTCTTTAGGAAAGGGCAGGCTAGAACAGAGATTCTTTAGGAAAGGGCAGGCTAGAATTCTTTAAGAAAAGGGCAGGCTAGCAGAGATTCTTTAGGAAAGAACAGGCTAGCAGAGATTCTTTAGGAAAAACGAAAAACCCTTTTTTTAGCGTTTAAACCCCGTCTGTCTCGCGCCTAGCCCCGATGTGGGGGACGATCCCCGGGCGTCAGGAAGGAGGTACAAAGGGGAAAGTAATAAAGATAAAAAAAGAAAAGGGAAAAAAAAGGGGGAAAGGAAAAAGGAGGGGGGGGGTAAAAGGGGAGAAAAAGCGAAGGAGGGTTGAGGGGGGCTAGGGGCAGCGGGGAGAGGGGGGAAAATCGACCCAAACCCCAATTTCAGGGTGTTGGGGAAAAGGTACCCCGTGACTTTTCATTCCCCCCCCGGGGTCGCCTTTTTTTCCCCATCTGATGGGTGTGGGGGGCCCGAAAACGATCGGAAAAGGCCAAATCCCAACAGGGTATAAAAAACCCAAAAAAATTTGGGTGAACATCTTCTTTGGGTGATCGGACTAACAATTCGGGCCCCGCTGGTACGAGTTTTCCCGGTTTTATTCCCGGTATGTTTTTCCCCCCCAAGCCAAACCAACCCCCAAATCTATGCCAAACAAGGCCCCAACCCCCAAAAAAAACAAACCCCCAACCCCAAGCTAAAAAAATTTTTCCCCCCATTTTTTAGCGTGATCGTTGCCCGGGAAAAAGGGGGCGGCATTTTGGGCCCTCTCCGTTGGCTCAAACATTTTTTTTTGTTCGGGCCCGGCTGCCCTTTCCGGGGAAAATTTTTCCCCAAGCCCTTTACATCAGGGGGGGGGACTCAATTTCTGTATCAAGGTACGTGGGAGGGAAAATTTTTTTGGGAAAAGGGGCTGGGGGGGGTTTTTTAAACAAACCTTTTTTTCAAAAGGGGTCCCCCCGCTCGGTGGGGGTGCTCTTCATCATGTTGGTCGTGCTCGTCCTTTTTTTTTTCAAATGGAAAATAAAGTGGTTGGGGGGCGGGAAAACGGGGGGGGGAGAGAGAGAGAGAAAGCGGGGAAAAAAGCGCGAAAAAGGGAAAAACGTTTTTTCCCCCTTTCCGGGGGGGATGTCTCCCCATCCGGGTTTTTCAATTTTATGCTCGGACGGACGGGGTTTTGGGAAATTTTCTAAAAATCTCGTGTCCCCCCGTACCTTCCCCCTGCCAAAATCG